>BSQZ01000005.1:2995000-3190000 GCA_033239005.1 Lamellibrachia satsuma
TCTTGGATTGATTAGAAGAAACATAACATACAAGGGAAAAAAGTTAATCATACCTCTTTATAAAGCAATAGTTAGACCTCATTTAGAATACTGTATACAAGCATGGAGACCATATCGTAAGAAGGATATAGATACGCTTGAACGCATACAAAGGAGAGCAACTAAAATGATTCCAGAACTTAGAGACCTTAGTTATGAAGAACGCCTGAAAGAATGTGGTTTAACAACTCTAGAGACAAGGAGGTTAAGAGGAGATCAGATTGAAGTTTTTAAGATATTGAATGGGTATGAAAATATTGATAGAAATACGTTTTTCTCACTCAAGAAGGATAGCAGAACTAGAGGACATGAGGTAAAATTAGTAAAGGATCAATGTAGATTGGACATCAGGAAGCACTCGTTCTCACAGAGGACAATAAATGAATGGAACAAACTGTCTACAGATTGTGTAACTGCTATCAGCGTGAATATGTTTAAAAACAAGGTTGACACATATATCAGGAGGGCGGGTTATAAGTAGGTGAACATTGTTGGACTCTCGATAAGCCAATGGCTTCCTTGTCCACTTGCCATCTGGGCCTTTGGCTTGGATGGCAAATCTTGTTAAATCTTGTTAAATGTCTTGGTTATCTCGCATGGATCCGTCACCCACCCATGCACGTTTGCTGTTAATACAGCATTGGATGAACGTAACTCCTGCTGTACTTTGGCAGCCACGCAATAGGAGTACTCCATGTTGGTACTGTGCTGATATCCATGCAATGCATAAGCTTTGCTGTCACAATGAGAATGTTTCTATGTGGACCGTCGAAACACTGTCTCCAATGAGATACGTAAAACGAAGATCCAGCACTACCAGAATCTTCTCCAGGATGCCGATCAGAGTGCAGCATTTAAAGCAGTGGACAAAGATTTCTTTCTTACTTTATAATACTGTAGATGCCCTGAGTATTGAGGAGCCCTCATCACCTGAGGAAATTTGGACTACCGAAGAACCTTGCGGTTGGAGGTGCTACCGTCAAGCCTGTTGTTTCTGGAAGCTCATTTTGATACCCACATGAGCATGCAGCATCATGTTGATGCTGTTTGCAAGAAGTGTAACTCCCATCTGAGACGTATCAAATCCATCAGGCCCTACATCACGAAGCGTGTCTGTCACTCATTGCTCTGGTTGTTTCAATTCTGGATTACTGCAATGACCTCCTGCTGGACCTACCCGGATATCACCTGACACGCCTCCAGGAGATACCCAATAGGGCAGCCCGCCTGGTTGTTCCTACACCTATCTCTGCACATATCACTCCACTTCTGGTGGATCTGCATTGGTTGCCTCTCAGGCAATGCATCAAGTTCAAAGTACTGGCATATATTACTATTAACACAGGCCTGATATATATATATATATATATATATATATATATATATATATATATATATATATATATTTATGCCATAACCAACACAAGTCCGATGTAGCAGTGAATTGAAACAGGCCAAATAAATGACGTTTTATTAATGCAAAGTGGACTGCTTATCACGCAGCCACTTTGGGAAGAACATTAACAGGAATGTGAGCTCCTCAAAGCAAACCAGACAGGAACTGAACACATGTACAGCCCCGTCCGGCAAGTTTCTCAGAGCCCACATTCCTACAAGCATGACGATAACATATATACATCAAGAAGTCGTCATGAACATGTAATGCAAAGAATACAGACATTCCACCACCAATACACAAATTTAATTACAAACAGGTGGGGCCATTTCGCTAACCTATATAAACATAAGCCAAGAATACCGATGAAGAAACAGGAAGCCTGTCTGCATGAGAAAACCCCATGAACACCAAATACTAGGGACAAACCCCGTGTTCATCTTATATAAGGCCAAAAGTGGGGAAAGCGGTTTCGACATCTTCCAACTTCCTATTTCATCAACGATGTACAATCGCATTTAAACTAAGCATTGAGAATAAGGAAGACAGGTGGGGAGGAGGGCGGATTTCGAGAGACAAATTTTAGTCACAACTTCGCAATGCAGAGACTGAATCAGGAGTGAAAGATTCAGGCTACTGGCTCTGGTTTGAACTGGTTTCCGCTAAGCCGTGATTGGCTGGCTAACGCGGAGTAATACAATTTATTTGGCCAAATAGTTCCGGTGTAGTCTCGGACACCCAGGGCAAGTTTAACGACGACCTGTCTTGGTTATTTCATAAAAATTGTTATGCACCTGGTGAGTTGCATAAATTCATTTATGCCATAACCAACACAAGTCCGATGTAGCAGTGAATTGAAACAGGCCAAATAAATGACGTTTTATTAATGCAAAGTGGACTGCTTATCACGCAGCCACTTTGGGAAGAACATTAACAGGAATGTGAGCTCCTCAAAGCAAACCAGACAGGAACTGAACACATGTACAGCCCCGTCCAGCAAGTTTCTCAGAGCCCACATTCCTACAAGCATGACGATAACATATATACATCAAGAAGTCGTCATGAATATGTAATGCAAAGAATACAGACATTCCACCACCAATACACAAATTTAATTACAAACAGGTGGGGCCATTTCGCCACAAGGTCACCCACAAACCTGTGACCACCCCACCACGACCTATATATATATATATATCAGGCCTGTGATAATAGTAATATGTAATAGTGACGATTACAATTGTTCAAATAATAGTAATAGTAATAGATGGAACAGAATGCCATGTAATAGTAATAGAAATAGTAATAGAAAGCAAAGTAATAGTAATTGAGCTATTACTTTGCTATTACAATTGAACATTTCAATCACACCAAAATTCTATTTCTTTGAAAATAACCAGACCAAAAAATTCTGTATTTTGACATAATGGGACTTGGACGAGCTTCATGTTCAGTTGTTCGCATGCTTTTTTACTTATTTATTTATTTATTTTCCAACAACATTTTCCAAAAGTGGTGATAAAATAGTATCCTAATCATGACAGGAAGTGAACTGCACTATTAGGAGACACTGACAGTGTGACTGGTGCATAGCTAATTGGTCATTTGAAGCAAGGTCCAAAAGCCATCTATCCTTTTCACACAATCCTATTCATTCATTCACTGAAGCAGGATAAGGATTCCAGGCTTCCAGCACTAAACAGACTGTCTTTAACATCTGAATCAATCATTGCCATCTCCCAACCCTAGCTGCCAGCCTGCCATGCTGGATAATGTTTGAACAAAATGCAGAGGCTTATACAAATTTTTCTGAGTTTTATTAAGTTGGTAGCTAGCTTGCACACTATTGACCAAAAGTGTGAAAAACATCCTATCCTTGAGCCAATAATTAACTGTCCACCAAGCAGCAGCCGAGCAGTATGGGTCTACTATGGGATAATCAGTCTGTGTCATATGACAATGACGTTGCATTTTTGTTTCATTCTAATGAATATATGAAACTTCTACATCCGACTGGAATTGTGTAAGGTTAATTTAATTGGAAAAATTATGAGTTAGTTGTAATTCAATTAATTATACACCCATCAGTTAATTTTAATCTATGTAAATGATTAAGTATGTAAAATGTTTAATCAAAAGAAAATTGTTCGGTTGGAAAATGTAATAGTAATAGCAATAGCTTGAAATGTAATAGTAATATATTACATTGCCTTCAGCATGTAATAGTGATAGAAAAGAAACTAAGTAACAGTAATAGTAATATATTACATTGCGATGTAATATATTACATTGCAATGTAATAGATTACATTGTAATGTAATAGACCCCAGGCCTGATATATAGACATACTTACATACATACATACATACATTACTTACTTACTTACTTACTTAGTCCTCTTTGTGCCCGGTGGCACATAAGGCATCAACAAGAGAGCGCCACTGCTGTCGGTCTGCAGCCCATTTGGTGATGGTGTTCCATGTCAGGCCGCATTCTTTCATCTCCTTCTCCATGTTTCTTTTGGGCGACCACGTCTCCTTTTTCCATCTGCTGTCCAGCGTAAGGCTGTCTTGGGCAGTGCGCCAGGTGACATTCGGCACACGTGTCCAAGCCATCTCTATCTTCATACATACATACATACATACATTCTGAGCTGCTGAATCAAAGAACTAGACATCCTCGGCTAGGGTAGCTACATGACCATCTACAGCTAGCTGTCGCACCAGTGTCCAAGTCCATTGGCAGATGTGGTTTTGGAACAACCGGCCTCGCACATTAGAACACATTAGAACACACTACCACTTTCCCTCTGTGACACACATTGACATTATTTAAGTGCAAACTAAAACCTCATCTCTTCCAATGTGGATATGACAATGTGTGAAATGTTTTTTTTTCAAGGAGTATAACCATTCTCGTGGAGTACTTTTATGCTTTTCTGTGATGATGTTTTAATTTATTTATTTATATACTTTAATGGACTTTTAGTTTGTATGCACAGTGATTAATATAAGATAGAAACTTGCGCATCCAAGAACTTTTATTTATTTAATGTTGTTTAGAGAGGGCAAACCCCCTAAGTTCCTGGAGAAGCCGTCGATCAGGCAGGAAGGAGGCAGAATCATCATGTCGATCCTGCTCGAGGCCAAGCCGGAGCCCAAGGTGTCCTGGTTCCGAGGCGCGACAGCCATCAGTTCTGGGGGACGCATTGTCATCCGCAGTGAGGCTGGGTCTGCTGCGGACTCATACAGGCTGATCCTGGAAGTGTCCGTGAGTAGATCCCAGTGTTTCTAGAGATGTTGTGCTTTCAGTCAGACAAGGCATGCTCAGTTTTGTAAGGTTTGTTATTTGTTAAAATTAGCAGACATATTTGAGAATAGTAGATTGGAATTCAGTAAGATTTGAAAGTTCTATGTAAAGAATATTTAGTTGATATTTTACCCGGAAGGATGAATCTGGAATATCACATGCCTACACACTTGACACTTGGAAGTTCTTATGTGCTGTAGTTAAACTAAGCACCTTGTGAAGCCAGAGATAAAGTTGTGGATCATTTTTCATTTTAATTGTTTAAAAACTGTTAACTGTTGACTGAGAAATTACAGCGAGCTGTTTGAATATGCTAATACTTTTAGGAAAAACTATGAAAAACATGGCAATTATGTATCATGTAGGTTGATGTGATGGAATCTAAGATGTTACTATCTGTCAAATTTACTGTCATCTTTGGAAAGAAAATGTAGTTTACTGTTAACATCAACAAACTTGTATTTAATAGGAATGCATTTAATAATAGAATAATTTAAAGAACAGGTGAGTGAGGCAGAGGAGAAATTTCAAGGTTGTTTATGACAAATAGTTTCAGTAGTTTAAGTCTACACTCCAGTGTTGATCGCAGCCTAATAATTTGGCCTGTCACTTGAGGTCATTTATGGAATGTCGTGTTTTGGAAATCTGACCTTGTATTTGTATTTACATTGCCTTGAATTAAAACATGATGAAGATTCGGTTACATGATGTGTATTTATTTTGCATGCCGTGTTAATTGTGCAGGAGCCAACTGCTGAGGATGGAGGCCAATACAAATGTACTGCGCAGAATGACTTTGGAACAAGCAATGCAAACCTTGCCCTCAACTTTGGTAAGTTTCTTGTTAATGTCTTCACAAGATTCAGTTGTGTATTTTGGTACATGAAGAACATTGTCATTAGAACTTGACTTTTGTGCCTGAATTTTGCAGAGTATGCACAATTTCTAATGGTGTGCAGAATAGTTCTGCAGCAAGTCCGTTGATTAAGTATTAAATTAGTTGGCCAGGGACATTTATTGTACGTAGAACACTTTGGAGTTATTGAATTGAATTAACATATTTGCTTTAATCATGCAGTAGGTGACAGTTCCAAAGTAAAACATTTGAGCATAGAAGTAATTAATGACAGATTGTTCTTACTTCCCCTTGACAGTGTGATTTATTTAAATTTCTCTTGTTTTGCAGAACAACTGAAGAAACAAATGTAAGCATTTATTTTGTTTGTTCTCTTAGTAGTTTTAGTTACCTATACTTATTAAATTTGTATTCAATTGATTTATCGTTACCCATTTTGCAGTTAGTTATCAAAGCTCTTCGGATGTAAAAGCACCAATTTTGGTTCATTGGTACATTTAGGCATGGGCTTTCAAATAAGAATGGAACCCATCGCTGGTCTTGTCTCAAAGTTCCACATTTTGTCATTTCAAGATGTCTGCCATAGTCTTTTTTATTAATACTTTATGTGTCACATCTTGGGTCTAAGGCTATATACCAGGTTGATTTTTCTGGCCAGATCCACATTTTTAGGGGCATGGAATTTGGTTGTTATTGTCTGAGTTCATTTTAAGGCAGCCATCTTGGTTTTAAAGGTGGCCACCACAGTCAAGCTCTGCATGTATCATATCGTAAATTAGCTTTAATTTAAGGCTACACAGTAAGTTGATATTCTTGACATTTTCAGTCTTTTATTTTAGTTTAACACATTTTTACTAGTCTTTCCATATTTGATTGATGAACTGAACCATCAGAATGAATTATCCTGGGTCATTCCCTATATCCCTGCCATCCATCCACTTATAGGAAGACAGCGCCGCACTAAATATGCCATCAACTGTTTATATCTTCCAGGAAGCTAGTGACTTCTGGTGCATGTTAGAGAGGAAATCATAAAATACATTACATTTTTTCCTTGCTGATTTGAGTGCACTCATGTCATCTAGTTCTCTTGCTTTCCAGCTTCAGTTGGAGAAGCTGATAAGGAACTCTCTTATGCACTATGAAATAACATTATTTATGGGACGAGTTATTTAGTTTCTTTGGCAGAAAAACAGCATAAATAACGAAGGCGTGTTCTATGCTGTGCACTAGAATTATGTGTATATGCATGTCATGTTTTGTAGACCGATTCATTTAATAAAGGACTTAGGGTAGCAATTTAATAAATTTCTAGAAGTAAAAGCAATAAACATTATAGTATCACAGGAAACATAGTCATAGACTATGGTTATATTAATTATACCTAAATTTAATACATTAAACTGGACTTAATATGCCACAACTGGGTATATTTATTGATATAAAGCTATAGCCAGATTTGTTGGTGAAAAATTGAGCCATGGCTACAGTGAACCAGACAATGTACAGACGTAGTCATTAACTCTCAGAAAATTAATCTTTCTGTATTGCATGCTGGGAAATAGCACATTCCCTTGAGCAGGTGTGTATGCAAATACACACGTTACTGTCAGCTTGTACAACTTACTTACACTTGGCCAACTTGTCATGTGTGTCAAGTAACTGACTACGTACCTAAAGCTACCATGCCATACAAACATGCAGGGACACCTGCGATTTTGTTGTTAAGACGTGTTGAAAGCTCAGCTAAGTGGGTAATTTATTTTACTAAACAATGTTAAATGCACTGATTTTAATTCGTTGACTCACACTTTGTGATTATTCTTAATGAAACAAATTGTAAAGCATCCAACCCCATATATAATAAATACACATGTATGTTAATCAAGGTAGGTGTGTCAGGTGTTATATTCCAATATCAATTATGTAAACTGTCCACTGGTAACAGTGGGATGGATCAATTATGAAATTCTTCATTTGTACTTTTAAGATTGATGTAAGACTTCATAGGTACCTGGTTACCACAAAGACCCTTCTCTGCTTGTCCCAGACATAAACCAACATCACTGACATTCAAAGTTTGGCAATCAACATTGATTACCTGGTTTTAACTTGCATATTTGATGAATTTTCAGACACGCCTTTTGTAGTAAAAAGAACCAACTTTCAGCAAATATTACCAATAACTGGACCCATTTTCACTACTCTACATTGGTGCAAATAGGAGCCCTATATTTATGTGTGACTTTAGCTACAGCCAGCACCAGATCAGCCATGGCCGTCAGCTTCCTTATCATTCCTGGTCCAGTGGCCAGTTAAGGTGTGGGCACACAGCCAAGGCTGCATGGGGGAAACAGCCTGCTGGGGGAGGGAAGCAGCCCCCAGCTGTTTGACTGGAGAGGCTGGGAAGGCTGCATTAATCTCACCTTAAACTAGGAGTGAGTTGGCCGACTGCTGCCAACTCGCCATATGCCAGATGTCAGCAGGTGCTATAGATCTGTTCAATGTTCCCACCGGCACATATGGCCATGCCATCTTGTTTATAATTGTTTATAAGTTGGTGTGAAGTCATCATGAAATATGATGCCCTGGGCAACTTAAATATTTTCATGTCCGATCCAGGGATCCAATTTGTTTCCATGGACTGGTTGATTAATGTTTCAAACTTGCGATAGGTTTTAGTGTAATGTGTTTCGTGATGTGAGTGATACAGAGAATCCTTATTTAGATACCATGACCTTTGATGACTATGCAGTTTCACTGACATGTGACAGACCATGCTGCTATGTGTATGTATATTGCTGCAAAACATATTTCTGTGGTAGTTTATTTTGTGGCAGTGAACCTTTGAAAATGTTGTGGCAACCAATCTATTTTCACAAATTGATGAAATCCGAGAACGTGTTTGTGATTAGATTATGGTGGAAGGTATTTGCAGTGCCTAGGTTATAGGTTGAACACATTTTGAGAATTGTAAGTAAAGTGTTATGAACATTTTGTGTTTTGATACACTCTAAAAATAATTGATTTAAAAGAAATGGAGGATTTATAAGAAAGGGAGGCAAGGAAACCAAAAGGCACAGATTGAATTTTAATAGCATATTTGTTCACTTTTTTCTCCAAAGATTACATAGAGAATATACACATTAAGAAATTAAGAAATACATAGGTTTTATGATAGAACATTAACTTCTTCAGGTAGCCAAACAAATATTTTAGTTTCCCCAACATGATGAGCCTAGTTAACTGAGGCTAAAGTTAATGTGAGCTGATTTACACTAGCCAGCTTGCATGTTAACAGTGATAGCAACAGGTATGTCCAACAGCCAATTAAGAGCAAATGATAAGAGGTCGTAGAGTAGTTTTCTGTCTCAACTATGTTCAGTGTGTGATCAGTTACAAGCCGAGTTAGAAATACTCACTGTTAGTAGTGGTTTATGCACTGATGTCTGCTGATAACACTGCTGTGAACTTACTGCTGGATCAGTTGTGGCTGCACCTACACAGGTTTACATGTGTAGTGATAACAGACATGGCAGACAAAATGTCTTAGTATCACTTTTTATGATGTACAGCACTGTACACACATTCATCTAAAAATTTTTGATTTTTAAGTGGAATTCTGAAAGAATGACAAATGCCATATAAATGCAGAAGTATTTTTTCGGAATCATTATTAAGATATGGACAACGTGGCATTACTTACCAAAATAAATTTTCCAATGTATTTCTTTGTTGTTAGTGTTAGAAATAGGCTACCACTACTAGATAGGTCCACAGCACGTTACATGTATACCCCACGTGTGGGGTGTTTTACTCTCCCGGCATAGACACCAGGAAGAAGGGACCTATGGCTTTGATTGCCTCATCCCACATAATTATAGTTCCAACTTCCTTCAGATATGCAAAGTTCTAGGATGTTTGAAGCTTTAATTGTACCCAATTTTTATGCAATGCGCATACACCTGGGTAGGCCCCTGATCTAAGATTCAAACCCAGCACATCCTGGTCATGAACCGGGTGCCCTATATGGCACTGGATTTGGGACAGTGGCATGGCGCATCTTTAGTTAGAAAATTGAACATCATTTCGAAGCTGAGGCATTTTCGTTCACTCTATGTTGCTTCAATTCAATTAGCTGTATAAACGAGTACCTGGCTGTAGACAGTGATGGATATATTTCTAATAATATAATTCGTGCAGTAATTGCAGCGTGGCTGAATGCTTCATAGGGAAATTTAATTAGCGTTGGAATGAACAGGTCTGCCAAGGAGTGTAGTGTAAAGCGCTTTGAGCGCTCTCAAATACCAGATACGGAATAAAACTTACCTTTACCTTATTCATCTTTTCTTTGTGCCATCAAACCAGTCACTTGTGCTCCTACGTGCTGTGTTACTGTAAGGTGATCTAGCCAGTCAATAATGCTCTGTATGCTGTGTTACAGTATGGTGATCAAGCCAGTCAATAGTGCTCCTAGTAATGCCTTACATGCTGTGTTACAGTATGGTGATCAGGCCAATAAATAGTGCTCCTAGTAATTCTGTGTTACAGTCAGGTGATCAAATCCAGTCAGTATTGCTCCTAGCAATGCCCTACATGCATTACAGTAAGGTGATCAAATCCAGCCAGCAGTGCTCCTAGCAATACCTTGTTTGCTGTGTTACAGTAAGGTGATCAAACCAGTGATCACTGAGGAGCCGGCTGTCAACCTAGACTTCGGCACTAGGAGGATCATCATCAAGTACATAGTGTCCTCAGCTGTCCCTCCCACCGCACAGTGGTTTCTCAATGGTAAACCAATCAACCTGGCTGGCCGCTACTCCATGCAGATTACCCCACAGGGCGATGGCTACATCATCTTCATGCAAGTCGACCAGGTAACTGCTGCGATTATAGATTATATATATTAATGAAAATTGTGTTATGCTAGACTGGTGTGGTGCATCAAGTTGTAGGCCCTAGAAGATTTGTGGAAGAATTATGAGAATTTTATGTAAGAGAAACATGGAAACAGTACTAGTTCAAGGAGTTGTTAGGTGCAACTCATGAAAAAAGTGTATGAATGATACTAATAAAAACCTACCATGCATAGCTTTCATTCATAATATAGTACTGATTGTTTTTCACTAATTATGGGATTATATCGATGTACAGCACTACACAAACCCATATGATTTAACCTCAAATTCCTTTCTCACTCTACATGAAACGTTGATTTACAACAACCTGTGGCAACCCATGAAAATGTTCTCACCTTTCAAACCGTTCATATTCAGTCTTCATAATGAAAAATTGCCTGAATGCACTCGAATTATAATCGGATAATAAATGACGTTGTTGGGAAAAATGCATTGATTTGCTAATCGAAACTGCTGCTAATAAGCCTCGTGAAATAAATAGATCATCCCTTGATACTTCAACTGAACCTTTAGTTGTATTATTTAGGCATGCCATCTACTCCTACTGCTTTCATTGCAGGCCTCCAAGGGTGATTCTGGTGAATATAAGTGTGTCATCAAGAACGACGCTGGCGAAATAATCAAGCTGCTGCCAGTGGACTTCGAGTGTAAGTTACTGTGCTTGGTTAATAACTTATGTTCGTACAGTCAAACCTCACTTCACAGTCACAGTCATGCACCTCATTAATACAGCCACCTCGGCATTATGATCACCTTGGGACACAGTCACTTCTCTCTTCAGGTCACTTTGGTCCAGTCCTGAGGGTGACCTTAATAGACAGGTTCCACTTATATTCATGATCTGTGTTGCAGAATCCAGTCTTTATTGTAGGACTTATCTCCTTAGTGTTTATTTTGTATTTTTTGCAAAATTAAACCTTTGCTGTAGAATGCAGTTTTTGTTGTGGATCATAATCTATAATAAAACCTGTTCATTGTCAGATATGATCTTGAGGATCTTCATTTTAACAAAGCCGATGATCTTTTTTTAAAATTAATCTTTAGGGCTTGTTCTTTGTTATATATGGTATTGTTAAATTTTCTTTGCAAGAAAATATCTTTTGTTTCTGCGCAGCACCAGAAGAGAAGAAACAAGAGGAGGAAGCGAAGAAAAAAAAAGAAGAAGAAGAAGCAAAGAAAAAGAAGGATGCTGAGGAGAAGAAGAAGAAAAATGCAGAGGAGAAAAAGAAGAAGGAAGCTGAAGAGAAGAAAAAGAAGGAAGCTGAAGAGAAGAAGAAAAAGGATGAAGAAGAAAAGAAGAAGAAAGATGCAGAAGAAAAGAAAAAGGCGACGGAAGCAAAAAAGAAAGAAGCTGCAGAATTGGAACTTAAGAAAAAGAAAGAAGCAGAGGAATTGGAAATTAAGAAAAAGAAAGATGCCGCGGAATTGGAACTTAAGAAAAAGAAAGAAGCCGCGGAATTGGAACTTAAGAAAAAGAAAAAAGTGGAGGAATTGGCAATTAAGAAAAAGAAGGAAGATGAAGAGAAAAAGAAAGCTGCAGATGCCAAGAAGAAAGAAGCAGATAAAGGAAAGAATGGTATGTTCTTTACATTCCTAAATTCTTGCACATTCATCCATTGGATTAGTGTCATCAGCAGTCCAGTAGTGTGATTACACAGCAGTAGAACACTACACAATAAAAAAAATTATTTTGGAAACAATGATAGATGTAACAATGATAATTTTTTTACTGGGGTATTTGTTTGCAAGTAGCTGATTATGGGTTGTACTCAGGGTGCCTCATATCTTCGATTCAGGTTTGTTGTCTCTGAACTTGGGTTCCTGAGGATTTAGGTGCTATAGAAGTTTTATTATTTTGTAAACTGTCTGCCTATATAGTCTGTGGCATGTAGATTGTGTTTTTGCCAGGTCCGGTGGTGCCTGAGGTGATCACCCCCGAAGAATCAACGCCCAAAAAGAAGGGTGCCCCCAAGAAAAAGAAGGGTATGTTTTTTGCATATGTGTATTTACCCTATAAACTTACTCTTTTTATCTGACTATTTTAGGCTTCCATCATTTGTTTCAGGATTTGCTCAACCCACGAGGAGGAAGATACTATATTCTTGTTTGCATACCTTTAACTGTTTCACCGTACCATTTCTTTGCAGCAACCAGGATTCCTATTAAATACAAGAACTTTTTCCCGGAAGCTGCTTGTATTCATCAAATATTTGGTTAAATAAAATTAGTTTGCTCTGTATAAATACAATATTATTTACCTCAAGTATTTAGTGGGCATGTTGACTGCAATGGTATTGTTGTATAGTTTTATAATCACACGTCACGTCGTAGATGATGTTTGTAAAAATTCAGCGTATACATCAGGATCCTGTGAAAGAATACTTGTTGTGTTCTGATATCTTAAAATTTATTCATTTATTAGCTCACAGTAATAAACATATAAATTTATTTTATGTAGATGCCTTTTAACATATAATACATTGGTAGTTGCAGTAAAACATTGATGGTAAGCAACTTGTCTTAGATTACTTAGTTATATTTACACATCACCTGTATTTTCAGCATCTTCAGTCTGGTGGACATTTTATGCAAACACTCTGACAGTCAAGCAATTTTCAGTAAATTTTTTTAACATTAACACAAGATGATAGCTTCATTGCAGACTACAGGTTATGGCTGACATCTGTACAGGATGACCTATGTAGATTATACCTTACCGTTTTACACAGAAGTTTTGTCCCCTACCCTCATCCAGCCAAATTGTTTGCATTTGACTGGATCTTCCAGCATCAAGCTAATTGCAGTTTGATATTGGGACGTGGATGTGGTCGTAAGTCCGTCTGCTCCCCAATTCAAATGCAAGCCCTGCCTCTGATTCAGAGATGATACCTTGGGCCCTAGAGACATCGTCGCTGTATCAATGCCTTGTAATGTTGGCTGCATGATCGTATCCGTGTGGTATTGAACAGGCTCCAAGAACGAAGCTGAGGCAAACTCAGAACTTGCTAACAAACAGAGTAAGCTGGATGATGCTGCCCAGCCCCCGGAGCAGCCGGACCCCCGGAAGAGGTCCTCTGCGGCCAGAGGCAGTGTCAACCTGGTGTCGGAGAAAGGTACTACACACCATTGTGAAATGTGGCGGTCGGTGTCAGTGAACTTAGCGTCCTGGCTTTGTATTAGTTATAGCTACTGTGTAGTCTTAGGTGTACGCTTAGTCAGTTGTTACTGTTGTCAAGATTACAGTTTTTCTCTATGTAGTTTTGGCTGTTTTTGTGGTGCTTTATATTATTTACTTTCATTGTTACTTAGCTAGACCTTAGAACACATGTTGCCCGTACTTGCCAGTTAGCCTATATCATGTATTTCTGACTCTTAAAAAATTACATAGCTGCTTCTTAAGGTGGCCGACTACCATGAAATTAAGCTAATTGTGCATCGGTCTGTGCAAGGTAGTCATAAAATGAAAACAACACAAAAGTTATACTGTCGATTGAAACTACGTCCTTTATGCCAATAATACGCATAAATGATACATGTTTTTGTAAAAGAACATTAATTTATAACCGAACACAATATAAATTTAACGTACTATGAGTGGAGCCCCCTGGTGGGCAACATGTTATAAATTCGTTTAAAAAAAATTGGAACTCGTGTTTTTTTGCCAGGCGCTTCATTATTTTTTCTATGTATATAGATATGAGTAATAAATTAACATTTCGGCCAACTTTTACTGAAATGACATTACTCCTTGTGGATAAAATTTGGCTTTTCATAACAGTTTTGCTCATTTTGTCGCTGACGTAGCTGTTACTATGTCAGATATTTCAAAACTTTGCTCGAGAACCCCCTTTTTATAGAGATAAATAATAAACAAACATTTAGGCCAAGTTTATGAAGTGATGTTACTCCTTGTGGGTCAAATATTGAATATTGCCCAAATTTTGTTGAAATGTGGTTTTACCGTGACTAAATAATATACATAAAAAATTATTTTATTATGCGAGTTTTACATATTATGCTTTATATAATATGAACGTATCAAATGACAATATTCATGCAAGTTTTATATTTGAATAGTAAATAAATCTTGTGGTATGACTGATTATGATCAGAGTGCTGTATTTTGTTTATTTTTTAGGTGACAGCTGTTACGATATCAGATATTTAAAAAATTTGTACGGGTCTAATGGATTTCAAACAACCTTTCAAATTTTATGTATAATTAATTTTATTTCTGGGTAATTGGCCACCTTAACAGATCTTATCTTGTTAGTATTTTTTATTGTTCAATTTTATTTTGGGAATGTGTCAATGTAGTAATTTTTTATCTGGAATGTTTCATACTAGTATTTTTTGCTTTGGAATGCATCTAACTAGTTATTTTATCTTTGAAATGTGTCACACTCATAACTTTTTTAACTATGCATCTGTTGTTTCCTTATTTTATACAAAACTAGCCCCTCGTGTGTTAATAAGATTGCAGAATACAAACATGTAATGAAGTTTTTTATCACAACATTACCAGGTAATATAGAGTAGTCTAGAAATAGCCAGGCATTTATTTATTACTTGCAATTTTCTTACTCTGCTAAAATTCTTATATGGATCTAAAGATCAACCCTTAATTCATAGATGTTGACAGATATCACTTAAACTGCTGCACACATACCATTCTGCATATTAATGCTTATTTCATTAAGCAGCTGGGCTTTAAAAATACTTAATGCTTTCTTGCTATACAGTAGCTACTTAATGCTTCCTATTCTAAAATTGCTTAGTGTTTTCTTCTTATACTTGATGGTTTGTTCTATATTAACTACTTAAAGGCAATGTATGATTTTCATTGGTTAAATGAACGACTGTCTTATGGAACATTGCAGATATTGCAACGCTGGCTAAAAAATAATATCCATGTATATCAGTTAACCAATACAAATTGTTGGACATTCACTTCAATGCATGCTTGCGATTCTATGCGAACTTGATGCATCTTGCTTTACTAAAATTGCTTAATGCTTTGTAGCAATACTTACTTAGTTATATCATCCACTTAGTGTGGTGACATAGTGAATTCCTTCCATTGGTTTCGTTTCGTCAAGGCATTTGATAGGTTAGTGCCACTGGGTCTGATGTGTCCTTCTCAATGTTGTCACCAAGAGTTGTGGTTGGTCAAACTTTTCTCTGAAGGACCTTGTTGGCTACTTCGTCATGGCACATCATATGCCCTGCCAAACGAAGATGACCTTGTCTACTTATTGCATGCTTACAGTTCTAAAAAAGCTTGATACATTTTTGCTATGCTACATCTGCTTAAAGCTTTCTTGCTACACAACAACTGTATAACACTTCTGTGCTTATAACGAAAACATTTTAATGCTTTCTTGCTCTACCAAAAACTTATTTAATGCTTATTTTGTTTGAAGAAGGAACTGTTGTTTGCCATTCTTTATCATTAATTCAAACTATGTAGTTAGTTTGCCTAACTTGCCATTGAA
Organism: Lamellibrachia satsuma; assembly: GCA_033239005.1. NCBI lineage: Eukaryota > Metazoa > Annelida > Polychaeta > Sabellida > Siboglinidae > Lamellibrachia > Lamellibrachia satsuma. The sequence continues at coordinate 3,011,015 of BSQZ01000005.1, forward strand.
AAATAAATATTTAAATGGAGCCTGTTTGAAAAGAATGGCAGATTACAAACCCGTTGATGTTTGCATTATATCTCTGTTAAGATGCATATCGTGCGATGAGAAATCTAACAGTACTGGAAGACAGTGTGAATGAAGATGACTTTGACGGAGGTACATCAAAGACTGCCTATCATGTTGTCATTAGCCTCCTACTCCTAGAGACTGTCTATCATGTTGTACATTAGTCCCTAAAGACTGCCTATCATGTACATTAGCCTCCTAGAGACTGCCTATCATGTTGTACTTTAGCCTCCTAGAGACTGCCTATCTTGTTGTACATTAGCCTCCTAGAGACTGCCTATCATGTTGTACTTTAGCCTCATAGAGACTGCCTATCTTGTTGTACATTAGCCTCCTAGAGACTGCCTATCTTGTTGTACATTAGCCTCCTAGAGACTGCCTAACATGTTGTACATTAGCCTCGTAGAGACTGCCTATCATTTTGTACATTAGCCCCTAGAGACTGCCTATCATATTGTACATTAGCCTCACAAAGACTACCTATAATATTGTACTTTAGCCTCCTAGAGGCTGCCTATCATGTTGTACATTAGCCTCCTAGAGACTGCCTATCGTGTTGTACATTAGCCTCCTAGAGACTGCCTATCATGTTATACATTAGCCTCCTAGAGATTGCCTATCATGTTGTACATTACCCCCTAGAGACTGCCTATCATGTTGTGCATTATCCCAATACCGACTGTATCATATTGTATGTTATCCCCCTAGAAACTGCCTGTCATGTTGTACATTATCCCCCTAGAGGCTGCCTGTCATGTTGTACAGTAACCTCCCATAGTCTGCTACTGTGTTGATGACAACCATTTTATTGACCTGAAAACATTCCAGCTTTCTATGATTATGGCATCAGTACATGTTTCTGGCAGTATAGCTGAGCTAACACCTGCTCTGTTTGCATGCAGTGTGTCCAGTCTTCAGTTACCCTTGTATTCAGTTGCCCTTACATGTCTGTATGTTCCTCTTCCTGCCAGCAAGACATATCTGCAGCTGCCTGCTTACTAATCACATTCATAGCTTACTCTCATGGTAGACACAAACATCATCCATAATAATTAGTCTCAGTTCAATGTTGCAGTAGTAACATACTTATTATGATCTTTCCATAGTCGATCTGCAGCTTGTAAACAAACTGTTCTCCCGGTAAGCACAGCAAGTTTCATATGCACAAAATGTTGATAAATAAAGCAATAGGATGATAAAATAACCAACCATCAGAAACCAGATTTAATAAAGACACTCTGGATTTAGGAAGCATCTTGAGAGAAAATGTTTATTGCAAAGTTTGAAAATAAAACAATTCTAATACATTTGGCAACAGATAGAAACTTTTATGCCAGTACTGTTCTGAGGTTGTTGTTTTATCGTGGGTGTGCAGTATATTCATTTTATTTTATTTCAGCATTGTTTTATATTGTTTCATCACCATGCCTGAGCTAAGACCTATCTATGGACATTGTTTTATATTGTTTCGTCACCATGCCTGAGCTAAGACCTATCTATGGACATTGTTTTATATTGTTTCGTCACCATGCCTGAGCTAAGACCTGTCTATGGACATTGTTTTATATTGTTTCGTCACCATGCCTGAGCAAAGACCTGTCTATGGACATTGTTTTATATTGTTTCGTCACCATGCCTGAGCAAAGACCTGTCTATGGACATTGTTTTATATTGTTTCGTCACCATGCCTGAGCAAAGACCTGTCTATGGACATTGTTTTATATTGTTTCGTCACCATGCCTGAGCAAAGACCTGTCTATGGACATTGTTTTATATTGTTTCGTCACCATGCCTGAGCAAAGACCTATCTATGGACATTGTTTTATATTGTTTCGTCACCATGCCTGAGCTAAGACCTATCTATGGACATTGTTTTATATTGTTTCGTCACCATGCCTGAGCTAAGACCTGTCTATGGACATTGTTTTATATTGTTTCGTCACCATGCCTGAGCAAAGACCTGTCTATGGACATTGTTTTATATTGTTTCGTCACCATGCCTGAGCTAAGACCTGTCTATGGACATTGTTTTATATTGTTTTGTCACCATGCCTGAGCTAAGACCTGTCTATGGACATTGTTTTATATTGTTTCGTCACCATTCCTGAGCAAAGACCTGTCTATGGACATTGTTTTATATTGTTTCGTCACCATGCCTGAGCAAAGACCTATCTATGGACATTGTTTTATATTGTTTCGTCACCATGCCTGAGCAAAGACCTATCTATGGACATTGTTTTATATTGTTTCGTCACCATGCCTGAGCTAAGACCTATCTATGGACATTGTTTTTTATTGTTTCGTCACCATGCCTGAGCTAAGACCTATCTATAGACGCTGAACATTTTGAAAATGTGAACATTGTACTGCTTGGTAACAAAAACGTGTTTATTTATAGTTATACACATAAAAATCTATTAATGAGTGGGCACGGCTCTAAGAAAGATCATGTTTTAATTTTCTAAAATGATCAATGATTGTAGATGACCTTCAGCATATTATTTGTGTTTCCTTTTAGTTATTTTACCCCCAAGTCTGAGTTTCTTACTTTCGTCCGCAGACATATTATATAAAAATACAATCTTCATGTTAAACATTACAGTGCTCATCTTGAGTTCTAGATGTACCCCCGACTTAACTTGTCGAATCCATTAACTATTGTTTTGACAATAGATCATTGGAATGCTGTGAAAATGCCCATTTATGATATGTTGTATGTTATTCTTGACATTTTGCAAATTACCAGAATATATAATGCATTGTACAAAAGTGTGTCTGTAATGGAGTGTACATTGAACAGTTGTGAATGTTTTTTATAGTGGTAAATTGTGGTATTTTAGTGTGTACCATGTTTTATGTTTTTTTTACACATTGTGCATGGTTCTGTGATTGTAACATATTTTTTTATTTTTTCACATGTTTACTGTGTTCTGTGTTGTGCAGACTCATGCCCAAGAGTATGTACAAGTTTTGCTTTTTTTTACTATTTTTCAGTGTTTTTACAGAGACAAAATCTTGATTCTATTTTGAGATCACCCATTATTTTTCTTTATCATGGCTATTCATGCAGGCATTTCAAAAGTGAAGCAGTAAACAAACAATTGATGAAGTTCCCAAAACAGCTGCCTGGAAACCAAACCCCTTAGTTACAGGAACAAAAGGCCGCTTGCAAAATATCAAAGGCGACATGGACTAGGCTTGGATGAATAGCCATGTGATTTTTATTGTTTTCTTCACTTGTTAACCTTGTCGATTGTGTTTCGTTCCTACAGCAGATTTGTGGACGTGATACCCCATGTGTCGTGTTGCTGCTGGAATGTTATTGTTGCAGATTGTGTTATTGTTAATGTAACAGATTGTGTTATTATAACAGATTGTATTCCTACATTTCAGTCTGTTTCTCATGTTATATTCATTTGTTCATGGTCCTGAATTTCATTGTGTGTTTTATACATTGTGTTGTGCAAATTGTTTTGTATATTCTTTGTGTTTGTTTCCTTTTTCATACATTTCTCAGTGTGTGCTTACAATTGTTTCCAGTGCTATTATCATCTACGTAGTAGTCCTGTTGTTTTAGCTGTTGTAGTTGTCGTATTATGTATGTTTTACCCTTGAAACAGATCTCGTAGTAAACCCTTGTGTGACGTTGGTGTTGGCATAGCCTTGTCTTTGCCATTTTCTGTTTCTCATTGACCGTAAATAGTAATTCTTCAGAGAGTATAATATGTTCTTGAATTACGTGTTTTTTCTGTATGGTAATTACATAAATGTACCTTTATTGCTATCGTTGTTTAAACATGTCAAAAAAAGTTCTTACTGTTGACATCTTGCTGTGTGTGGCTCAGTGTATAGTCTTAGTAAGTACTCTTGTCTGGTAATCTACACCTTGTTCTTGATATGTGATATTAATCCATCTGTGCATGTTTACAGGAGGTGGAACTGGTGAACCCAAGGTGAGGTATTTTTCTACATGAGTTAAACATGCAATAACGGGCCATGACGTAGATGATATTGTGTTTTTGTATTTGCCAATTATAGTGATGTTCAGTCCCCTTCCAAAAGTAAAAAAATCTTAGTGTTGGAAAGTCTTAATCAGTGAGCCACTGACATTACATAGTGAAACAGTGAGTTCTTGTTGCTTTCTCTTGCAACTTATCTTGTGTAAAGCAGCATTTCCAGTAAAAATGGATTTTGTAATTTTCATCATGTTGCTTTTTGTCATAGCACGTAGCGGAAATAAAAATATACAGAAGTATAGCTTGGGAGATGACGTTACACATTGCAGGATACTAACTTGTTACTCTCTAGCAGTAAAAAAAGTAATACTTGAAGACTTGAGGATAACATAAATAAAATGCTGTTAATATCTGAAGATGCTCTTTGCCAGGAATGATATACTAGTATTTGTATGTCATCCAAAGTAACAAGAAGATAGCTACTTGCAAGATACCATGGAAGGCCAAACATACAGAACTGTATACGAATTTGAATATTTTTATTTCAGGTAAAATCCCAAGTATATACAAATATGCATTAAAAATGTAATCGTTAAAAATATAACTAAGTAAAAATAAATAAATAAGTTAAACTATAAATACATAAGAAATATAAACAAATAAATAATAATTAAATATATGTAAATGGGATGTATGTGTGTGTTATTCAGGAGTTGCTTGTGGAGGAGGAAGAAATGGGAAAGTTCTTCAAGCGTAAACCCAAGAACCAGGTCGTCTTAGAAGGTCAGTTCAACCAACGGCCATCTTGGACAAGATCTAATAGTATTGCCTTAACACGTTCATTGCAGCAAACCTTGGTAACCATGCAACCATTTGTCCTTTATATTTCATGTAGTCCAGCTAGATGTTCAATAGTAGAATACCAGTGCTGTCGCTATAACAGTTGTGCATGACGTTCATTTTCTAGCAGTCTAAGAGCTAGCTTGGAACAGGTTAGTCTGGTCAACTCTGTATATTTTAAAGTTACTATTTGTTACATGGCACACTGTTAACTTGTGATGTCATGGAAACACCATAATGTTACATGGCTCACTGTTAACTTGTGATGTCATGGAAGCACTGTAATGTTACATTACACACTGTTAACTTGTGATGTCATGGAAGCACCATAATGTTACATGGCACACTGTTAACTTGTGATGTCATGGAAGCACTGTAATGTTACATGGCACACTGTTAACTTGTGATGTCATGGAAGCACCATAATGTTACATGGCACACTGTTAACTTGTGATGTCATGGAAGCACCATAATGTTACATGGCACACTGTTAACTTGTGATGTCATGGAAGCACTGTAATGTTACATTACACACTGTTAACTTGTGATGTCATGGAAGCACCGTAATGTTACATGGCACACTGTTAACTTGTGATGTCATGGAAGCACCGTAATGTTACATTACACACTGTTAACTTGTGATGTCATGGAAGCACCGTAATGTTACATGACACACTGTTAACTTGTGATGTCATGGAAGCACTGTAATGTTACATTACACACTGTTAACTTGTGATGTCATGGAAGCACCGTAATGTTACATGGCACACTGTTAACTTGTGATGTCATGGAAGCACCGTAATGGTACATGGCGTACCGTTAACTTGTGATGTCATGGAAGCACCATAATGCCCAGTGCTAATGTGATGTCATTTTAACAGTGGGCATCAGTTATCCAAAATGGTTATGTGGTAAAAATTAGAGATTGTCAAGACACTGCAAATTTAACATACACAGCTGGCTGTAGCTTCATTTCTCATAGTTGAACAATTAACAAGTAAACTGCCTAGTTTTCTGCATTTTTATATAATTGTGTTCATGGAGCAGAGCTAGAATTGTGCTTTAATAGCTTTTCTTACAGCATTTGTTCATATGTGATGATAATTTGCCATAGCTAATGTCATATTGTTATTTGTCACTAATATAGCGCGTTGTTCTCTTTACATTACTGTGCATATTGTTTTAACAGTAGCTTTTTGTAGTTTCATTGTCATTATAATTTGTAGTAGTGATTTACAATCTCTTTGTTTTCTAGTTGTCTAGGCCTACTCATTTGTAATAAAGGTACGTTATTTGCTGTGAGCTGTGTACATCTGTGAGGCACCGTAACAGATTTAGTTCTGCAAATATTGCACTTGGTTGGCTCATCAGAGCCAATAAAATCTACATGTATGGTTTAATCGTAATCTCTCGATCACTTTTCTGGTATTACAAATACTTTTCCCAGTCCCTAGAATATTGAGATTAATATTGAATGCCAGGACAGAAAATGAATTGACATAAGACCACTTTCTCTTAGAACTTTTTCGCAAGGTTCCAATTTATTTAAAACTACATGAACGATGCACAGTTAAAGTAATTTTTTTGCAGAGTTACTACCAAATATATTCCGACATCACGTGGATGTGCTCACAGACCGCAGGCAGCTACCAGTTTGTGACGTTGCCATTACTAAGGTTGCTCCTTAAATTGCTGATAGCACCAGTAGTGTAGTGCCATTGTTTGTTGAACTCTGCCAATCCAGGTGAAGACCTCTTAGTTGAGGCTGTCTTGCTGAAGCCAGCTAAATATCTCCACTGGTACCGAGGACGCAAACAGTTGAAGACGGACATGCGCTTCACAATATTATATGACGAAGCCACTGGGAAAACTTCCATGAAACTGAAAAAGGCGAAATATTCTGATGAGGCAAAATATAAAATTGCTGTAGAGGCTGAGAGTGGGGAGGAGTTGGATTTTACTGGCTTCTCGGTGTTCGTCAAAGGTGAGTGCAGCGCCATGGCGATGCGCACTTTGGGGCGGTGCTCACTTTGGAGCGGTGCGCACTTTGGGGCGATGCACACTTTGGACCAAGGCGCACTTTAGGGGCGATGCGCACTTTAGGGGCGATGCGCACTTTAGGGGCGATGCGCACTTTGGGGGGGCGATGCACACTTTGGGGCGATGCACACTTTAGGGCAAAGCACACTTTGGGTTGATGCACACTTAGCAGGGTTGTAGCATTCTAACTGTGGGATGTAGTATCTACATTTTAATATTTTAGCAGAATTTGTTAACAATTTTATTTATGTGTTGCAGCATATGTAGCTTATTAATATTTATTAGTATAGTGTTTGAGTACTCATTTGGCTGTAGGCTAGCATAGTGTTACCATATCATTTTGTGCAGTATAATGTATATTTTGATGTGTGAGATTACATTGAAAAAGTGCGGCTGTTTTGTTTTCAGTTAGAATTAAGTCATGGCCTGCAAGGTGGAAAGGAACTAATTTAAAACTATGTACATAGTTTACACTGCTTGATGACATTTGTGAATATTTTATACTTACATATTTTTATTATAGGCATGTGTGTACATGGATGTAAAACTGGAACTTTTTTAATTGATATATATTCAGAAACAATTCTTTACATTTTTTATAATGCAGTAGAAATTTTTTACTGGTATTTTCAATAATTTCAGATCCGAAGGACTCAACACTGGATTTCAGATCACTTTTAAAACACAGGTAGGTGTAGCATCAATTCATAAGGCAATTTTACAGTTCAGTTTAAGCAAAAAAGTCATGGTTTTGGGGCTATGCACCTAAAAAAGATAATAAAAACTATCCACATGCAACTAAAATCAAGAATATTACACCAATGGTTTACTCAGAATGTGTTCTAAAAGTGGGACATTTTGGATAATTTCTCCGAATGACCTAGGGATGACATGTTAACCAGCAAGACCACTAAGCGAATGCATAGTTATATGAAATCGGGGTAACCTAAACTAAAGTGACATATTAAGGGAGGCCGGGGTATACAGAACCAACACAGTCTCAAACAAACGTGTTATTTTGCCAGAAAGAGGACTAGTTTAATAAACAAAAGCCAAAATATTTTACATAGGTTTAGTTTGGACGTAAATAGCATGACCATATCCTATTGGCAAGTATAGGAATAGGTGTATACAAATATATTTTATTGCTAAAATAGCACACTCGTGACGAAGTGTTATCTAACAGTATGGCACGGCCCATGAAATTAAGATGTTTGTGTTCAGCAAGGTTTTCCTAGTAAACCACTGGTGTGATAGTTGCAAATGATTATGTTTTAGTAACTTTTTTTAGTGCATAGGCACAAAGCCATGACTTGTTTCGCTTCAAGGTTGCTGAAGCGGCTAACGTGTCAGTTGATTTTTTTTCCGTCAACCTGCTAGGAAATATTGATCTTCGAACCAGCGTAAATTTGTTCGCCGTGAATGCGGAACATATTGTCTGGTTACTGTACACATCAGTATTATATCTACCTAACTAAATCATGTTCTTATACAGGTAAATATCAGCTGTAGCGTAGTTCATTGTGCCTTTGAAGCTATAACAGAAATGGCAAGACCTGGTGACCTGGTGACCCTGCCGGATAACGCGCCAATCAAAGTGATCGTAAACATGCCATGCTACATGTTTGTCAGATGGCTGGTGTAACCAGATATTGTAGACGACAACACATTGCAAATACAGATTCAAGGGTCGTAGCAGCAAATTAAGAGGACGTCAATATTAGAAATGGCTGTTGTTTTGTCAACAGTACATTAAATGCCAGTGAAAAAGTCACATTTTGAGCATATCTATTGACATTCCTGTTATCACAAACAACCAGGAAACGTTACCTAATTCAATGTTTTATAAAAACTACAACACTTACGAAGCTGAGATGCTGCATATGAAATGTATGTATTCGTGATCAAAATCACACAGGTTCTGGAAAAAATGGTAGGGGAGTTGTTTCAAAATTTTTTTGTAGCCTGGTTGTCATTCAAAAATGTAAAATATTCTTGGTCCTGTTGCCACTGTAATTCATTCATGTTAACCAAAATAGTTTATGGGATCATCAGTGACACTATCATACTTATATGTATGTCATTTATTTATTTGGGGTTTTCTCAAAATGATATAAGATGACATTTATTTACAAAAATAAAAAATATGTTTAAAATCATGAAATATCACCAAATAAAAAATATATAAGTTTTATTAATCTGGAGTATTAGTTAGTTCAACTACAATTTGTGAAGAAATGATTGGTTTCTTTTAAAAACCTTTTCTGAAAATACTCAATTCAAAACAGGCATAGAATAGCCATCCCAGCTACCTTAAATGTAAACGTTAATGTATTAAGATACATCTTTATAGTTGAATTGTAGATTGAGATCGGTGTATCACGATACTCTGTTACAGTTGAGTGGCATATAGATATAGTGTATCATGATACATCATAACATTTTATTTAAAATGTAGACATAGTGTACAGTTGTTACAGTTGAGTTAGCATAGATATATCATGATACCGTGTTACAGTTGAGTTAGGATAGATTTAGTGTATCATAACACTATAGTTACCTGATGGCATAGTTACATTGTAGACATTGTTGTTTGTGTGTTGCAGAGACTTGAGAAGGAAGCGTGGCTCTGAGGACAACCCAGACTGGGGAGATCTGTCACCACGTTAGTCGACTTTGTTTTAATCTACGCTGCACAATAAGCTATGATACTGACAGGTTTTTATAGGTCTGGATAGGTCGTAGATCTGACTAATAGTTTCCTGTACTCCACCCACTAATCGCCATATGCCATCTTTGAAGCCAGTTGGTAGGCAGTGGGCACAAAAATTGCACCTTTGGCTTCTAATGCAAGGACAGTCTGTAGGCCTGTTGAACTTTGCCTGCAAGCTTGCTGTCTTTGGCATGCCAAGATGGCATTATTGATGGTTTCAATATGGTGCTTTTCTCTGTTCTTAAAGGACCTTCCTCAATTAAGTTTTTTCGCTAGTCTTGTTACAGACTCATTTCGTGAAACATAATAATAATAATTAACTTCTATGGCGTCTTTATTCCCTGGAACCTGAGCTCAGTGCAACAAAACAGAATCATTAAACATATATTCGTGAATGGGGATGCACAAAATCATAAGAATGAGGGACTGCCAAAGATTTATGTTGGAAATGCAATTTGGAATAAATACATCTTGATTTTTTTCGGAAGGTAGCTGTAGTTTCATATGTTTTCACTACAACGTGCTGGTTCGTTTAAACTATTTTTGATGATCCTGTCAAAATAATGCCAAAAATTTGCAAAAGTAGTCCAGGCTCTCTCTCTCTCTCTCTCTCTCTCCCTCTCTCTCTCTCTCTCTCTCTCGCTCTCTCTCTCTCTCTCTCACACACACACACACACACACACACACACACACACACACACACACACACACACACACACACACACACACACACACACACATCAAATCGATACTTTTGATGATTTTTATAAAAGTACACACTCTTATTAATCTAACTATGCATATTACTAGTATTCATGCAAGACAAAGTTGAATATCAACAAACCTCACTATTGCTCAGTAAAATAATTTGAGGAAGGATTTTAAATCTAGATTTTTAGAAGGTGGATATCTTTCTAAGAAGAAGATAGGGCACATGTATAGTGTATAGTAATGTTATTTATTCGCCCCCGCAGTGGAACAAGAGAAGGCGGCTGAGGCAGCCAACCGTGGCCGTCGCACCTCCGAAATCGAGCTCACCAAGTTTGGTTTGAAGAAGGTGGAACACCCAGAGGTATGTGCACAGTTACCATGGTAACATTGCTAACGGGAATGGTCACACAACTTAATTGTAACCTCAGAGTGCATGTGTTTGTGTCTTTTACAACACAGTGCTTATATATGTCCATCTACTGTTTATCAGGGAGTGCCTGTTTCAGGTTTATGGTAGATCGATCTGATCTGATGTCCCATGTATTTAAATCAGCACTTTGCTAAAAACTATCGCTGAAGAGTCGTCGTCACAGTTATTTTCTTAATACCATACTTGTATTCAACATCAGCTAGGTAACGCGAAAGTGAAAGTGAAAGTTTTAAACTTGTAATTTCCCAACTGGTTAGATTTGAGGAGAAAGGAAAGAAATATACTGGCAATGTGTGCAGCAAAGAATTGTTCACAACAGACCGTGTAGGGCAGCAACAATGCTCTTCACATGTCAAGTAGTTTCCCTATTTTTCAATGTGTACTAATACAGCTGTTGATGTTCGTTTTCAAAATGTGTTTCAATCCAGTTTGTGCCAGTGTTTTCAGATGAATAAACCTGTGTTTTAGAGTCGTTTGGTGACTATTTATGTAAATATGTAAAAATGCCCACAAAATGCCAGTTTAGGTTTTTTTTTAAACACTATTAAAAAATTACAAACATAAGTATGTCAGTGTTCACTGATTTAGGCAGATTTGGGTTAATATGAACAAATTACAGATGCTGTTACACCAGAAAGAAGTTAATGTTGTTCAATGACAGCCAAAAGTGACAACGCATTTTTGAAACAAGCCCTCTACCAATTGTTATATAACAACCCCATGTTTTTGATGGGTAAACACATTTCATATGTTGTATTTCAGCATCGTAAGTTGGTTGTTTGTGATAACAGAAATGTCAATAGGTGCATGTACCATGCTTGAATTGAGACGTGCATTATTTATTTTTATGGAACGTAATGGCCATTTTCAACATTGAGACTTTCATGCCACATAAGACCTTTGTAGTTAGATATTATTCATTCAGTGCTAGAATATACCGAGCACATGTCCCGCTGTTGATATTGTGCATTGCTAATACATGATTTGTACATCACCTGGTGGGAAAAAAATGGCTGCTGATCACAGACAATAGACCACATAATATATACGTTTTAAAAAATTGGGCCATGGAAAAATGTCAAGGAATATGTTCTTATAAGTGTACACCAAAACTAGTTTCTCTAGACAGTAAGGTAACTGTTTAACGTTAGTGGTGTCATTTGGTGATTAGTGTGGAACTGCTGAAAAGTGGTGCCAACTGCTAAACACCATATGGTGACACTTTTTGGTTGTTCCACACTAGTGAAATTATGATAATTCTGCTGATTAAAAAAGGGGGGTGTACATTAATTAGGGCATGTACGCTTAATAGGTCCAATTTTGGCCAATACAGATTTACACAAAACAAGATTTAAAAATGAAACACCAGCAACCTGATTTGTTTTGTATACCACTAATTCTTGGATGAATGCACTGAAAGCTGCTAAACCAGGCAAGTCTTACGTAGACTGTAAGATTCATTTGTGCATCATCTGACCAAAATGGATTGATACATAATTTTGAAAAATGTTTGTATTTTGAGATGACAGTTTACATTGTGACTGCCTAATGTCGAATGGAAGGAATGTTGAATGAGCATCATGAAGTCAAACTAACAGAAACACTATGTTATGTGTCTTTCCTTTCTTCAGCAGATCATTCCTTGGATCATGGGGATCATTCCTCAGATCATTACATACCTGTTTTGTCGACTTTGTTATATTTCAGGAAATGCTTGTTCCATTCGTCCAGGGATGTGTTTTCGAGACGTCTACTTTTCAGCAGAGCAGATTTCAGCGGAGTTGACATTATTTGGAGCATTTCATCGAATGCCACTGCCTTACAGACGGCAGTAATCTTTTAGTTTGTTCATGTCGCTGTTGCCCATTCTGCTGTTGCGCTTAGTATTGATGATGAAGCATTTATCTACTTAGTAGAGGTTAGGAGCTAGTGCTTAAGCATGGTCTTGTTCGTGCAATGTGTTGAGTGTTAAAGTACAGGCAAGCTGGTGGCCATTTACGTGTAATGTTGAGTGCGTGAAATGTACCTGTTATTGAAATACAACATCGTGGCCATAGCAGTAAATATTATTCAGAACTACCATTCTGAAGACGTCGTTTATATAATTGTATTAACGTTGAGGACCACAATTAAGAAACACATCATTAAGAAATTATCCATTTAAACAAGTTGCTGGTGTATGTGGAATTGTGCAGTGAATCTCCACGAGACTATACTGTTAAAGTAGTACGAGTGCTGTTTCCATGTGGTATTTTTTGCTATGGTAACGGCTCTTATTGTCCATGGCAACCAGTTGGAAGAGAGCACTGACGACGTGCACACAGAGATTGCGCGTACCCCGGTAGTTGTGCATAATACGGAGATGCAGATATACCGGGGCCGGCGTGACTCACATCCAAGACAGAGGCGTGCATCACTAGCTGAGATCATTCCAGACTGGCCTTCTCTCGAGTGGACCGAGAAGCCAGAGTTTCGAATGCCCGAGGTGACGTTGATTGTGGAAATTATGTTGTCTTGTTGGCATTGGTAACTAATTGTAGCTTCTAGTGTAAGGTAATGGTGTCAGTAGCATTCAGACACTTAGTTTGATTCTATTGCCAGACAGTTGATGTTATCTATAAGTTATCTGTCTTCATTCTGCATGGGTTAACTATGTCTTGGAATGAAACAGTCAACACGAATAAAAAAAACTGATAACAAGTTATGACTCTATGTAAAGTGTAGATAACAAGAATGTCTTATTTTCTTGTTTATTCTACTTCATAAACCATCTAACGCCAATTAATTTTGACAAGGTAAAAGGACTGCTTTCATCTTGAGTCTGCTTTTTTCCTTTAAGGTTAAGGTATGCATCCTTGAAAAGGGATTCAAGAGAAATTGAAGACAGAAGCTAGAGAGATAATTTCAAAAGTTCACAGCTGTGGCTTCACTACTTCTGTTGGGCATCTGGCAGTGCTTGTAGCTGTGGCACCAGGAAGCACCATGGTGCATGTAGCTGAGGCACCACGGTGCCTGTCGCTCAGTCAGCACTGCTAGACTCCACCAGAAGTGGTAGTGACATTTATTTATTATATGGCATAGTGCATGATTTAAATTTCACTGAAGAGAAAACAGTGTGCTTTATGTACTGCTGGAACACACCTTCAGAAGTTAGTTTAACTTCGATAGGCTGCCACACTTGTGAATTTTGGATATTATCTCTTTGTCTAGTACGTCAATTACTTATCCATGTACATACCTTTCCCCAGCGTTGAAAACTAAGTTTATAAACACACTGTTTTATAAAATTGCATTGCACCTGATTTCTTCATAAATTTTTTCACTGGAAGCATTGGTAAAGATGTTTTGCTGGGTAAAGGGTGTCCAGTGGGCGTAGGTAACTGGCTGTTCAGTGTAATCGCTCTGCTTTATCACAAAGTCTAACATTTAGAAGGTATGGTCAATCAATGTATCATCATTAATAGTTGGTTAGCACACTCAATAAAACATCTAATAATGAAGCAGAATTATGCAGAGATGAGATTACGTTTTTTGTACAAATTAATGTTTTAAAATTTCAAGTACACTTTAGTGATGGTTAAGCTTTTTCATCACATCTGTGCACCTGAAATAAAATATTAGCAAACAATAACTGGGTTTTGCAAACTTATTTCATCTGATGTTTTCGACATTATATATATTACTTAAAATTGGTATAGACGTTTATTAGTTGAAGTTATTGTAAATATCAGCCTGGTTTCAAAACCTAGTCATATTCAGATATGCACTTTTGTAGATTTGTGAGTTAATAATGCCGACATGCCAACATGATTTTCACATTCTTCGTTTGTTGTTACATGATACAGCAGATTTGTACTGTGTTGAACCTTTGTGGCTAAGAATAAAATACTCTGTTCCACGTAATAAACATACAGTTCGCTTGAAAAAAATTGGGCCATGGAAAAATGTCAAGGAATCTGTTCTTATAAGCGTACTAAAATTTGTTTCTCTAGACAATAAGGTAACTGTTTAACACTAGTGGTGTCATTTGGTGACTCGTGTAGAACAACTGGAAAGTGATGCCAACTATTTAACACCAGATGGCGACACGTCAGTTGTTCCACACTAGCTAAATTACAATAATTATGGATCCTGTTGATTAAAAAGGGGTGTATGCTAATTAGGGCATGTACGCTTAATGGCTCAAATATGGTACCCTGTTTTGCCAAAGACCAAAGTCAAACAATAGATGAATCTGTTATAAAATCCCAGGCCCATCGTTTTCACACAATTCGGTTCTGCTGTATATCTAACAACGTGACTGTATGGCATTGTTAATCGATAAAGCTGTCTTTTTTTAGCATTGTAGACTACATGTACTTGTATTTAATCCTGATCAGTGGTGTCACTGGAAGCGAACATTTTCACCATTACATCTACTGTGAAGGCGAACGGAGAAGATCAACACCATTGCCCCTTGTGCTTGTATGTTGCCAATGTTGAAAACACCTTACACTCACATTATTCATATTACCAAATTATTTAATTGATTCCGTGTGTGTCCCCCCTACTGTAAAAATCGATGAAATGTCATATTTAAAAATTTGTTGTCACGGGCACTTGAAACACTTGTTGATTAGCTAAAGCATTTCCATTTAACATAATTATTATTGCGCTTCTTTGTCAAATTAGTATTTCTGTTTCTGATGGTTGTGTTTTTAAATTGATCAGTATTGATATGTGTATTTTCAAGAAATAGTTCGTTTGCTAAGGATAATTTGGAATTCAAAACAGCAAACGTTTTTGAGTTTTGCAACTTTTTTAACGATTATTTCACCTTTGACCATAGAGATAATAACCAAGTTGAATGTGACAGTGAAAGTGATTGTGAAGAGGTTTGATTCTCTGGACGAAAATTAAGGGTTTTTGACCGGTGATACTGAATTTGGTCTTCTGGTTGTTTTGTGTGCAAAATACCTAATTAAACAATATTGTAAGCATAGTTTAATATGACTGGGCGTCAGCAGATTGCAGTGTTACTTCTGTTCTGGACTTCATACTTTCTACTCACCACTGTTATCCAGATAACAATCTTTTCTGAATCAACTAATCTCTTGTGACACCCCTGATTAGGGCATTGTCTAAGCGCTGGTCTGTTGGGTATTCTGCAGTCAGGTCATATATTAGACATGAAGCTATACAATTTCTCTTCAGATTGATGATTGTCACACATCTCCAATATTTTGGAGAAGTATATACATTGAATTAGTTGCATAATAGCAATTAAAATATTTATATAGTGCCCGATCAATTAAGGTTGTTCTCAGGTGCCTTACATGCATGTAATCATAACTAATGACATTGTATTCGGACATGGTAAGAATTACATGCATTTGTTGAGACGTTTGTTTTACAATTACGTGGACATGTTATTTATGTGTTTCTGCTTAAAACACCCATTGTGGTAACTTTTGTTCAGAATATTTGTGTTTATTGCCTTTTTGTTTATAATTTTATCAATCACAGTTTGATGTTTATGTAAACACAGTCATGTGGTCTCTTATTTTTATTGATATGAATTTACCAACTACTTGAATTGAATCTTGAATTCTTTATCAATATTGACAAAGTAATACTATTATACACAGAGTTTCTAGGATGTTGAATAAGAAAGTGTCAACACTTTCAAGACATGTATAGCTATCACATGTTTTGTAAATAACTTGAACAGAAGATCAATTCATGGTTCATGAGCAGGTTATCTTTTTATAAACATGTTACCTTTTCATGAACAATTTATTGAAAGCGAAGTCTCCAGATAATAATTATAAAAACGATGTTGTATACAACAGTGCATTCATTGTAGAATGCATACAAAGTGCAAGTTGTATATGATGGATGTTTAATTCGTGTGGTCACATGGCTGTGTGATAGATTACTGAGTTGGGTTGTATGTAGTGAACTCATTCCCTTTGCTACTCGTGTGTTGATGTGAAAACTCAGTTTAACGCTACCAGATATATCTTTGCAGTGAGGTAATAATTTAGTAATTGGTCACATGTCATCAGCTTAAAGCAGCTTTAGCCGGGTGCTATGCACTATTTTGATTGTATGTGAAATGTTTAAGTACTGTTTGAGTTTATTACTGGTAAATGCAAGGTACATAGATGACACTGATATTGTTCATGTTACAGTGAGGGCCTGTGCCAAGTGATATATTCGTTGTAATATTTCATGGACTTCTATTGATGTACATATTTATCTGACTAACTATGGATTGTAATATAGTTGTGCGCGTTGGCCTGTAGGCCAGTGTTGCCACTGTGCCTACGACAATGTACATGAACGCTGCAGGGATATACAATGACGTAGATGTATCTTCACCAGACTTCCCAGTTGTTTCACCGTTGTGTGGATAACCACATTTATGTAGCAGTCTGTGTTTGTTTGCGGAATTTTAGAAATGTAAAGGGTGTGTTCCAGAGATGCGCTTCCTGTTCCGTCTATGTTGATATTATTGAAATTTGGTTTAACGTCTGCATGTCTACAAAATGCTTAGCCAGAAGTAACATGCTTAAAAAAGGTATGAATATTGATGAGAAGTATTTCTCTTTGACCATACGTTGATCACTACCTTTTTGTGGCATCGGTGTAAATGTTTGAATTAGTGACGAATGTTTGTATTAGTGACAAATGTGACAATACTTACGGCCGAGTGCGCATGTAATGTTCACACGGCGTCACTTCTATACAGGAGAGGCGTGGCTCATTTGACCGCCGCAACTCGAACGACCGACGCAACTCGATTGAACCTGAGAATCCCATCCTGATGAAACAGTTGGATGTGGAACAACTTGAAGTTCAGCAGAAGCAACGGCGTAACTCTATGCAAATGCGCAGAACGTCGCTCGCGGAAGTAATCCCTGATTGGCCACTTTTGCAGAAGCGCAAAGCGCCCGAGAAGGTATACGCACGACAACTGTAGCGGTGACTGCGGACGTTTGTCGTCTGCCATTTAGTGTCCTGTTTTATCACCGAATTTGTCTCTTTCCACTTTTGGCGCTGCCCTGTGAAGGGTGTGCTGAAACTGGAGAGTTGTGGCTTACTTTACATGGAAATTTAACCACTAGATACTGGGCGGAGCATGGCCATGTCTTGGTGTTAGACAGCTAGTCGCCGAGCAGTCCATGCATGCGGCAACACAAGCAAGCATGTATGTAGAAGACTGCGCAGCATGCGCGCGATGATTCAGCATTTCAGGGCAGTTTCATTTTGTTGTAGCTGCGTGGTACAGTGCCTGCAGATCGACATCAAACCCTCCTCGATTGTGTGCGTTCCTACCTGTTGTTTCTTGTGCCACATTCTCTCTTGGCACTTCTCACAAAGTTCTTACAACTGTATGATTGTTTCTATTTAGCTTATTACAGCTGTATTGTTGTTTCTAGCGTGACTATACTTGAAACTGTCAGAGAAAAGGAAATTGGCATGGATTTTACCTATACAGTATGCATAGTCAGAATTTGTTTTCCAAGGCCTACATTCATGCCATGCAGAAGGAATAAGACACAAGGCCAAAAGTAGAAGATAATTTTTACCACATTGATGTGTTTTGTTGGCTTAATGAGAATTGCCTTGACAGAGAATGTGATAGTTCATCTTGCCACTCTGTAGATTGAACATTCAGAATTATGCTGGTGATTCTTTTAATAACAAAACTATCCTCATCAGAATATATTGAAATCACAGCCAATATAACGTTGTCGTCTTCAATCAGTGAAGGCCAAAATTAGTATCACTTAACAATGACATCGTACTTTCTCCTGATGTAATAGTAGAACCATATAAGACACCAGCTTCTTCTGATAATGATATTTGTGTGGTTTCGTTGTAGTAGCGCTCGTCGTTGGCGTAACTGATTCTAGTGGCGCATGCTTGTCGGCATTGTTGTGTGGCGCGTGCACATTTGCAGCGTTTTAACGAGCGAATACAGTGTGTTGAATGATCTGTTCTCATTCCTGTTCTTTTCTGTACCGCTCTTCCGTTCATGTTTGCGTGCTTCCAATGACAGCACCTTGCATATGCGATGGCGACAATCAGCTTACATATTTACTGATGCAATCAGTATTTTAATAATTTTATTAAACCATCCTAGTATAGTCATTAAAAATTGTGAAAATGATTTCTTGGTTTAACGAGCATTTCATTGTTATGTCTTCCCAAACTTAGACTTATACAACAATTTCCTTAACCTACTGCAGATATCTAAAAATGAACTTAACCCATGTGAAAATAATTAATGTGTTCTATCCTTGCAAGGCGATTTCTCTGATAAGTCTTACTGTATTTTAAATAAAACAAATAACCGCTATTACCTGTTAAGTGTTCCTGAAACAATGGCATAGAAACAATTATGCAGTAAGTTTTATTGGTTCGGTGTTTCTTTAGTAAGTCATGTCTGTTATGTCCCTCATGGCACAAATGTAAAAAAAAATTGTGAAACTGTGCTAGACACATGTGATGTGTGATTGAGCCATTTGCATATGAATCAACCAGTGTGCCGTTCATGTCGACTTTTCTTTGTGTTAGTGTGAAATGGCAAACTGCTGTAGTGAAATATGGACATCAATATATTTATATGTGGTACTGTTGTATGTGATATAGTGTGTAGTTTGTGTTGGCTTGTCTGTATGTTAGTGTAAATCACCAAAATGTGTTGTTACTGTTGTTTTGGAAGTCTGGGAATTGGTAGAATGAATAGCGAATAAATTATGGGTAGTACTAAATTGTGAAGTACAAAATTGTAGTCCCGTATTAGTGTGGATGTGGGCTTGCCTTGTAGAAAAGAAAACTCATTATTATTATGCTTGTTTTTTTGTTTTTTTATTGCATGACGTAGTCAAACGTAGTGAGTAAATGATGTAGCTAAGACGTGTTGGTGTGAGTAAATGATGTAGCTAAGACGTGTTGTTGTGCATCGTGTCAGTTGTGTTCAGTAATATTTGGTTTTCCTGATTTGTACCTTAAATGCATGTTCGCAAAATCAGAAATCTTTTATTTATTATTTGAAGGCATTGCCATTCACGATTAACTTAACATTCTGATTTCCTATAATAAGTCTTTACTGCCATTTATTGATTGATGTAGGTGTAGTTGTCGTGTGGAATGATGTGTTTGACTGTGTAGTTGTTGTAATCATTCAACTGTGTGGAATGATGTGTTTGACTGTATAGTTGTTGTAACCATACCTAAGGATTATCCAGTATAGCGGTTAATACAGGCTGTCTTGTTTTTGGAGGTAAAAATATTAAAACGTAGTAAACTTAGATCATCTTTTATTAAATAAGTTACTTCCCAGATAGTAGTCTTCTTTCGTAATTACTGATCAACATATTTTAGGATTATGAGTTAATCTAATGACTGTAACTTATTTGGTGACCAATCATATCCTTTCATTTGATTAAAATCTTATTATTTTCACCCTCAGAAGTAACAATAAATGTATGTAATAATGTCAGAAATGAGTACATAAACCTTGCAAACAGGTAACACCCATGCAATTTCTCATGGCACTGGAATATATAAAATCGACATGAACACAATATGAGTACAGGTGAACTGAAAATTGTCATAATTATAACTATTAGCTGACATGAGAATTGTATAGATGAAGGTATGATGATGATAATAGAGCTGCATTTATCTTATTATCCAAGTCAAACCTCCAGTACAGGATATAGAAGTTTCTGTTGGTTGAACTGTTACTGTGCAAATTCTCACTCGCCCCATGTCCTGCACAGCCAAAGGACTACTGGATCAAGGAACTGTCAGACTCTAAGTGCAAGGAAAAGGACGTCATCGTACACATGGAGTGTGAGTTCTCCAAGCCCAATGCTATAATCCGCTGGTACAAGAACAAGATTGAGATCTTCACCGGCCAGAAGTACAACTTCTCCAGCGAAAACTCCCTCTTCAAGCTATCCATCCATCGTATCGGTATGGAGGATGCTGCCACATACACATGTCAGGCCAACGACAAGAAGACGTCTGCCGTGCTGCATGTAGAAGGTTTGAGCTCTCACAGTTTCTCTACAGCAATACATAAAGGCTTAGACTGTCACTGTTCATAGATAGAATATATTGAAGATTCAGATGAGTGTGGTTACTTAAGTCTAATTTTAAACGAAACCCTCATGAAGGAAAAATAGAAATATTGTTTATCCTTCCTCATAATCATCAAGTTGCATAGTGATCTAGGACTGTATGCAAACAAGTTGGATGTTGTTCCTGAAGTTTGTGTTGAAGTTGTTCAGTTAATTCTGTTTATTCCATATCTTGTTACATTTAAGAATATTTAATGTTTCATCGATCACTGTTTAAACAAATGCAACAGCCAGTTTCATAAACTGTCATCCATGTTTCGAGTAGGCTAAATGCAAGATTTGCCATGGAAACACCATTCTTATTATCTACGCCTACATTATTGCCAGAGACCAGCCTATACGTGTATCAGTGAAGAGATTTTTTCCTGTGTCCTTCAGAGAAGAAGATCTTGTACAAGTTCACAAAGCGACTTCCAGACAAAGCGTCTGTCAAACAGAAGCAGACCTTGGTGTTGGAGTGTATGATCAGTGACCCTCGGCCCGCTGTCAGGTGGACCAAAGATGGGGAGACCATTGAGGTAGGTCTACAGATCTCCATAAGTCAGCATTGTGTAGCCCTATAGTCACTACAAGGTAACATGTTACTTTCATCGTAGACATATTTCATGTGATGTTAAATGCGGAACATAGATATATAGTTCTTGTTCATCGACTTTTAGTCTGGTGATAACAGTATTATCATAAAGTGTCTTGTACAGATACTTACATTTTCTTTAAGATACCAAAACTATGTTAGACACTCCATTTCAAAAACAAAAGTAAGACATAAATAAGCATTTCAGATCCAGAACATCGATTGTTATTTTGTTTATAAGGTGAACACCAGTGCAAGTCCAATGTCTAAATTTGTTTGATGTGAGAGGATTTTTGGCATTTTGCTGTCTACTTCCAGGGTTTTCCTTGCTTCAGTTGATGCCATTAATTCACATTTCCTTTCATTCAATCGTCCATCTTTGCTGGCTTTTTGTGTTCCTCACGGAAGGTGAAGATTTAGTTATTTCCTCTCGTGGCTAAATTGCCAGCTGCTGTAACGCTGCCGGTGTAACATAAATATCCAGAAAAGTCCAGAAAAACTACACTAATAAAATGTATTGGTCTAGAATGTTTTTTGCTGAGAATGTTGCATTTCAAATTAATCAGAAGTCAGGATTGAGGTATTATTAGAAAATGTTCTATCGAAAAGAATGTGTTTTTACTAGAAAAAGTAATTTAAAAAGTCACTCCCGGAACAAAGGAATCAGGTGAAGCATTGTAAATTGATATTTGGTGTTGAAATAGATCTTATCAAGGTTTCTCAGTTCCAAAATAATTTTGTGCACTAATAACTTAATAGTTTCCTGAGATTCTAACTTAGGGTATTTGTTGTTGTTGTTGACATTGCAAATGATGTGCGCAGAACATTGTTTTAATTTTCTGTTACGAAAATCTTAACTTTCAGTGTTTAAAACCGCGATCGTCCAGCTATATAAGGTCAACACAGCGGAGAGATAGTGTATGTACAATGACAACATGTCTGTTGTCTGTATTGTGACGTGTCCATGGTATACCATAGGTATACATGCCCAGCATGGAAGGTGAAAGCACATGGTCGATGGACTAGCTACACAGACAGTCCAGACTATCATGTGTCATGTAGTCATGTAGTCATGTAGTCATGTGTCATGTAGTCATGTGTCATGTAGTCCACCTCATTGTAGTTCCCCCATAAAACATGGCAACGAGGCTATGATTGCACTCATAGCAGTCATCATGTCATTCCTTTAATGTAAAGGAAATTGCTTTATTTTTTGTCCTTATCCTTTAAAATTCCTTGATATTCCTTTATCTTTGCAAAATATTCCTTTATTTCTTTATGGCAGAAAATACCCTGAAATGTGCAGCAATTCTATTATTTCCACCTATGAAATTGCAAATTTTCTAAAATTGTCACCAATTAAATACTAAATTGTGAATCTTGGTTGAGTAATTTATTACTTCTGATTTTGTGTGAACAATGTCTTGTCTAATTTTGACCAGCTAAAAAGTTGAATCTGCTCACTGGCCAGTATATTTCTAGGACTAATTCGGGTAGAAACTAGTTACGTTGGACCCAACATTCCTTTAAAAACTAAAATCAATTCCAAAAATTTTTTAAGAAATATTCTTTTAAATTATGTTATTGGTTTTATGGGTGGCATGATGACTGTCTTGAAGCATTATGTAGCCATGTGTCAGTTGTGTTGAATCGTCCTTTCAGGCATCCAGCCGCTCTGGTGATAAGGTCCAGGTATGTCCGAGCAGCATCCACCCATCCCCAGTGATGTTTCGGTGTCCAGCGTTGATCTGCTGTACCGTGAGATGTATATCCACACACCGCAATCGGGTGTACCTAGTTTCTCACTATGCTCAATTCTAGAATAGAATTTCATATTTATAATCAAAGTTTTCTGATTCGATGAAGGCATCCATTTTTTTTATTTCATTGTAAGGTTATATATATATTTTTTGCTGTCAGAATATAAAAAATAAATTACACATGTTATATTTTAAATATCTAAAATTTTTCTTCACCATGTTTAGTGTCCAAAATGTTCTAAATATTTCTATTCCTTTTGGCCTGTCTTCTGTCATGTTTTTATGTTGCTTCTCAAAATTGGCACAAACATGTATCTTGGTATTCTCCTATTCTTAAATCGGCCTTCATCCATCAGTGATGAAAGTTGTCCCTTTCTATCGCTAATTCACAAGCTACGCCCATCTTTGAAGTTATGTGAGAATTGAGTATTTTCGAGAAACCTCAGCTGGACCGGCTTGCATGAATGTCTCCTGTAATGTATGATGAATCATGTATCATTAATAACAATGACACCAGCCCAAAACAAAACCAAGTGTACCGCTTTAGTTAAGGAATACCAACTAACATTGGTACACAGCTGTGGTACCGTTGGATCATGTGAAACATCGTGATGAATCACATGACTTCTTGTGCCTGGTACAATTGCAGACATGTTTGAGTGAAGACCTTCCTGCTTTTTGATCAGCATTTCCGATATACATGTAACTTGTTTTAATAAGGTCATAGCAGATCTAGTGTGAACATACATATGAATTTTTGCTAATTCAGTCAGTTGCCAACATAGCATTCTGAAATATTTGCCTTGAAATTTGAGCAAGTGAAGTAATCCAGTCCCTTTTGATGTGCATACATAACCTGGTGTTGGTTTGATTTGTTGGAAATTAGTAAATACAAACAAATTAAGGAATATATGACTGATGTATTCGGAATATACAATATCAACTGTCATAATACAAGCAACCAACTGCAAATGACGTGTAAAATAGATCAGTTGTTAAAATAATTACATTATGTCGTAGTGCCAGAAAACATGCCTTTTCGAAAACAGCAAACACAACCATAAAGCCAATTTGGCCAAACATTTGATATATTTCTTTGACAATATATGGTAAAGTTGCAATATTCAACCTAATATGGTTTAAATTGTTGACACTAGAACACAACTATTGATTAGGAATGTTGGTCGTATGTGAAACTTTCAACTCATATCAGAATCTTGTGTACAAATATCTTTGTGATAGCGTACGTCAGACAACCAGAAATTTTATATGATTGGTATGACATCATACGGTGAAGTGTGGTGTTTGACACACCTGTCATTGTGTGTATACAGCCTGTGCTATCTGGTGAGACTTGTGCTTTCTTCTTCAGTACACCCCAGGTAGGTTTGAGGTGTCGCGCCGAGAGAATCGCTGCATTCTCACGGTGAAGGCATCACGACCAAAGGACGCAGGGCTGTACGAGTGCCTCGTTGACGGCGACACAACGGGTTGTCAGGTGACTGTGGAAGGTAGGTCATCGCAATGACAGATTGTCTGTTTCGTCTCATCGATTGTGTCGTCAGTGGTGTCATGTAATGAAGTAAAAGTACCTTGTTACAATAATTGAGTAGTTATTTCAAGTAATTGGCATGTAAGGAAATGTAAGTAAAAATTTTTTGACTAAGTACTTTTATTTGTAATGAAGTAGTTTATCTAAAGTAATGCGACTTTTTATTTTGTTACTTTCATTTACTTTGCAATATATGTTCGTTGCAGTTTTTGCGAAACCATTGATGCTTGTGGCGCTCCACCCATCAACAACATTTCAAAAGCTGTGCCTAGTCGCCAATCCAAAAGCTATTAATATTATCCATTCGCAGACGAGTTCACAATCATATTTGTGTACAAACCTCTCTTTGGGAAGTCAACACAACCACCGTTATATACAGATCAGTGAAGGAAGTCTGCCAAATATATGTCAGGTGAAGGCCATTAATATAACATGTCACTTCAAGCCCACAACACCATCTCAAGCCATGGTGCAAATATCTGTTGCACCATTGAAATATATTAATAAGTAATTTTCCAATACATATTATAAATTTGGTGATTTCGACATTAGATACAATTCTGATGTTCGTGAGCAAACATGCACCGTGGATCGAGAACTGCACTGATTTTCACTCGGTGTCAGCAATGGTCTTACTGATTTACATCAGCATTAAACCGCATTTTATTTTCACAGATAAAATTCATAGCGAGATGTTTAATAAATTCATAATTATTAGTTTACATGACTAAAGAGTAAAGAATTTATACAGTGCCATTTGGCAGCATCTTGTCCCTGTCAGAAACCCCTCATATTATTTGCATTGCCTTATTCACACTGACCTATATCAGGGCACTTAATTGCAATTAGGAACATCAGGCCTCTGATAATTTCTAACCCCAGTTCATCATCTTCATCATCAATCCTTTAACCCGGAGTGTCGTTGGAGCACCACCAGCTGTCTCCACCAAGCATCCCAGTAAGCACCAAGTTTAAGGGTGGAAGAACAGTTGACCAGCTAAGACTGTGTGGAAACACTTTGTTAAAGCGCAGAGTGGTGGCAAAACAGTTGCCAGATGCAAGCTGTGTAATTTATGGATTACCATAATTTATATAATACTACTCACGATTTTGTTGTTCTTTCTATGTGTTGTCCTTTTACTTCTACATTTGCATCAAAGGTAGTTTGACTTTTTACTCAAGTGCTTTTTTACAAAGTAGTTTTACTTAAATAGTGAGGTGAATTATTTTTACTCAATTACAGAATTAATTTAATTCAGTCACCACTGTGTGTCACCTTCTGAGGTGTTAGTCTGGGTTTTCAATAAATGTGTTGCAATGTGTGATGCAGGTTGTATGTGTCAGTGGCTGTGGACGTGGTGCATGCACGCAGGTGTGCAAGCATGCACGCAGGTGTGCACAAATTTTCAGTTTTTCCTATAGCCTGTGTATGATTTTTTTTTCTCACATTTTTTCTTGACAAGGTTTCAGTTGCCCATGGTGCTCAGTTGTGAATTTATTTAGATATTTTGCTTCACATGGTTTCTATTGCCTCCATGGAACCTGAGTATGAATTTGTGAGGTATCTCATCACAAGTTTTTAATTTCCCCTGCAGAGCCGGACTATGAGTTTGATAAACCACTGGAGGATACGGATGCCTTCGAGAAGGAGACAGCAGAGTTCGTGTGTGAGGTCAGCGATAAGGACGCGAGGGTGCAGTGGTTCCTTGAAGACAAGGTAGGTGGCGTGACACGATAAACTAAAATGACAGCTTGAAAATATTTTAGTTTCAGTTTGTGTTCATGATGTTATCATCGTGTCCTGTTGTTTCTCTGGCATGGTGGGTGGGGTACGTCGCAGATTTTGTCAGCATATAACCTCTGTGTATTCTCGACAGTTGTCTCGCCATTCCCTCTCTCTCTTTGGCAGTCTATCTTCACCTATATTCTATGAATCTATCCTGCCCGTTACAGCTTACTTTATTACTACAGCATACATGAAGATAAAACACATTCACATATGTGTTAACATTCTTGACAATTGCTATCGATTTGGCGATAATTTTTTTGACAGTGAAAACACCCTTCAGTATAAGAATTCCAGTACTATTGACATATGCTGTGTTGTTTGCTACCGTGATTCTGAAATCATAAAGTGTTCTGAACTTTGTTATAATATAAAGACGCAATAGATAGACTGTCTGTTGAGAATACCCCGGTTACTGATGCTCATTCTTTCTCTGTTTGTAAACGGTTCCTGCCAATAGCATGGCAACAGAGTGCTGAGAAAGGTGACTTGCCCTGTAATGTGGGGCACAGTCGCATAGTGGTTACAACATCGGACTCAATCAAGAGCCAGGGTTCGAATCCTTGTGCTGCCATTTCGAAGCTTGGGCAGTAATTCCAGCATGGCTGATAGCATGGCATTGTAATGAACAGGTCTGCCAGGGGAGAAGTGCTTTGAGCAGGCTGGATACACACTTTATAAGAACTTACCTCTTACTGTGAATGTGAAAAATGTGAAAGGTCATTTCCTCGTCCTCAGGTGATCAGTGACAAGGACAAGAAGTACACCATCTCGATAAACGGCAAGAAACGCATCCTACAGGTGCACGATGTGACGTCTAAGAGCGAGGGCGAGTACAGCTGCAAAGTACAGGACAAGGTCACGACAGCCAAGCTCTACATTGCACGTACGTCGCATGTTTACCTCAGTTGTCTAGATGATAGTTACCACATCTTTGTAAACATTATATTTATTTTGTTATTCGTCTACTAGTCATGTTACATAGGTGCTCTCACCAGCTATTTGTGGTGCTGCAGCACAGTGGTAAGAACATTGGAGTATCAAATGAGAGGACCGGGATTCATTCACTGTTAATGAGTACCTGGCTATAGATAGTGGTGGATATATCTGAATGGTCTTTGTGCAGTATTTACAGTGTGGCTGAATTCTTCCCAGAGAAGTCGGATTGGCATTGGGCGAACATGCCTGCCAGGGGGTGAAGTTGAAAGTGTTTTGAGCTGTCCTAAAGACTGGATGCCACTCTATAAGAACATACATTTACCTTTATTTATTAAAAAAATAGCATATTATAGGTACCTACATTACTTGGCATGGGACGGACAGACGAACAGACAGACAACTTTACAGTTGTGTATACTGTTATTTCTTGACCATCTTGCACTGTGCTTGATACTTACAGCGGATGTCATCATCAAGGAAATGCTGCAGAGCCAGAAACATGTGCAGGGTGAGACGGCAACCCTCCAGTGCAGGGTGGACAACCCCAAGAATTACCCCGTCAAATGGCTGAAGAATGGCAAGAAAATCAGTCTCACCAGTGGCAAGTCAGTGTCCTACTGATGCAGTAGTGTATAAATACAATGCGTAGCAGGATCGAGTGTCGACAGTACAACACATCATTTTATATTTTAAATTACAGAGTCAGGACAATCATGTATCCATGACAACAACAAGAATGCAAATAGTCAAAGAATTACTGTTTCAGCAAAGAATACATCGTACCAACAATGATGCTTACTGAAATCACAATACTAGCATCAGAATACAAGAATTGGCTGAAAATCTCAAATGATTTCATCTTTATATTAGTGTTATATTATGCACCAGAGGCACCACAAGTTATTTTGCGTAGGAAAACAGCCCCGTAATTGATGAGTGGCGCTATCTTGAGGCTTTGGAGGTAGTCGATTTAAAATGCTGAATCCATCAATGATGGTGCTTTAATCGATTGTTGATGTTAGGTTGATAAATAAATAGATTATTCAATATAGTTAAAAAACATGTTTATTTATATTAATAGAATGACACAGTCCTGCTGAATTGTTTTTTCAACTATTGTTGCTATCAATAGTTCAGTGTACTGTCTATGATAAATATCTATAGTTCAATTTACTATCGATAGTATTGCATCATGACATTGACTATTGCGATGCTTTTATGTATTGTTCCACCCCTAGTTATTGGCACAGTTCATTCATGAAGACAAGACACTAGCATTGTACCAACCCTCGCAGTAGCTACACTGGTTTTAACCTCGTTGTTTCCTCGCCAGCTATGAGGTGAAGGTGGAGGACGGAGGCAGCCTGAAGCTGATTGTGAAGAACCTTACCCTCGAGGATGAGGCACAATACACGTGTCGCATCGGAGACCGCGAGACCTCCTGCAAACTGATGGTCGACGAAGGTAGGACGTGGGAGCAAGCTGGTGCGTCAAGGCTGAATGACTCGTTTCAGATGCCAATGTCATAGATTCTAGATTGAAATGTTTATAGCCCATCCTTTTCAATTTGTATATCTTGTTCAGGATGTCACTGCCAAAATCTTTTTGCGAGACCGGTGTCTTTCTCTAGTTATTCTACTCACCGCTGTCATCATTCTGAAGATATCTGTGATGTCTTTCTGCCATCTTTGTCCTGGCTTGCCTCTGCGTCTCTCCCTGCCACTGTCCCTCCAGTGTTGTCTTTCCCTGCCACTGTCCCTCCAGTGTTGTCTCTCCCTGCCACTGTCCCTCCAGTGTTGTCTCTCCCTGCCACTGTCCCTCCAGTGTTGTCTCTCCCTGCCACTGTCCCTCCAGTGTTGTCTCTCCCTGCCACTGTCCCTCCAGTGTTGTCTCTCCCTGCCACTGTCCCTCCAGTGTTGTCTCTCCCTGCCACTGTCCCTCCAGTGTTGTCTCTCCCTGCCACTGTCCCTCCAGTGTTGTCTCTCCCTGCCACTGTCCCTCCAGTGTTGTCTCTCCCAGCCACTGTCCCTCCAGTGTTGTCTCTCCCTGCCACTGTCCCTCCAGTGTTGTCTCTCCCCTGCCACTGTCCCTCCAGTGTTGTCTCTCCCTGCCACTGTCCCTCCAGTGTTGTCTCTCCCAGCCACTGTCCCTCCAGTGTTGTCTCTCCCTGCCACTGTCCCTCCAGTGTTGTCTCTCCCAGCCACTGTCCCTCCAGTGTTGTCTCTCCCTGCCACTGTCCCTCCAGTGTTGTCTCTCCCTGCCACTGTCCCTCCAGTGTTGTCTCTCCCTGCCACTGTCCCTCCAGTGTTGTCTCTCCCTGCCACTGTCCCTCCAGTGTTGTCTCTCCCTGCCACTGTCCCTCCAGTGTTGTCTCTCCCTGCCACTGTCCCTCCAGTGTTGTCTCTCCCTGCCACTGTCCCTCCAGTGTTGTCTCTCCCTGCCACTGTCCCTCCAGTGTTGTCTCTCCCTGCCACTGTCCCTCCAGTGTTGTCTCTCCCTGCCACTGTCCCTCCAGTGTTGTCTCTCCCTGCCACTGTCCCTCCAGTGTTGTCTCTCCCTGCCACTGTCCCTCCAGTGTTGTCTCTCCCTGCCACTGTCCCTCCAGTGTTGTCTCTCCCTGCCACTGTCCCTCCAGTGTTGTCTCTCCCTGCCACTGTCCCTCCAGTGTTGTCTCCCTGCCACTGTCCCTCCAGTGTTGTCTCTCCCTGCCACTGTCCCTCCAGTGTTGTCCCTCCCTGCCACTGTCCCTCCAGTGTTGTCCCTCCCTGCCACTGTCCCTCCAGTGTTGTCTCTCCCTGCCACTGTCCCTCCAGTGTTGTCTCTCCCTGCCACTGTCCCTCCAGTGTTGTCTCTCCCTGCCACTGTCCCTCCAGTGTTGTCTCTCCCTGCCACTGTCCCTCCAGTGTTGTCTCTCCCTGCCACTGTCCCTCCAGTGTTGTCTCTCCCGCCACTGTCCCTCCAGTGTTGTCTCCCTGCCACTGTCCCTCCAGTGTTGTCTCTCCCTGCCACTGTCCCTCCAGTGTTGTCTCTCCCTGCCACTGTCCCTCCAGTGTTGTCTCTCCCTGCCACTGTCCCTCCAGTGTTGTCTCTCCCTGCCACTGTCCCTCCAGTATTGTCTCTCCCTGCCACTGTCCCTCCAGTATTGTCTCTCCCTGCCACTGTCCCTCCAGTATTGTCTCTCCCTGCCACTGTCCCTCCAGTATTGTCTCTCCCTGCCACTGTCCCTCCAGTATTGTCTTTCCCTGCCACTGTCCCTCCAGTATTGTCTTTCCCTGCCACTGTCCCTCCAGTGTTGTCTCTCCCTGCCACTGTCCCTCCAGTGTTGTCTCTCCCTGCCACTGTCCCTCCAGTACTGTCTTTTACAATGTTTATAGCCCAGCCTGACAAATTTGGTGGTTGGTGATAAGGTATTGACTGTGTTTTCTTTTTAAACCATACATTGGATTTTATGTTTCAATCGAACATTTTTGTGATTGAATTAAGTGACTCGCTTATAATAATTAGTCAAATGTCTGAGACCTCTCTCTGTATAGAGTCAAATTGAAATTGAAAGTCTGTTTGTTAATGTGTCTTTCGATATCAAGACAAATAAAACATTATGTAATCTCGATATTGAGATATACCAAGAACTTTTGTATACTTTATATCAAGACAAGCCAAGATTAACCAAAAATGTATGTTTTCCTGTAATTTTGATTCTTTGCTCAATATCGACATAACGTAAGTTGATTGTTTGCACTGTTTACAGCGTTCCGCACGCCAACCATTGACCACGACAAGGTTCCACGAGAGATCACAGTGCGTGCTGGGCAGCCAGTCGACATCGAAGTACCTTATTCAGGTTAGTATTGCCATATCTTACCACCTGTCTGTTCCAGTAAGGGTTACATGGGACCTTATATCTTCTTCATATTCTCATTGATCACAGAGCTCCAGTAAGGTTACAGTGTACAAACTAATAGTAATAATATTAAATTTCATATATAGTGCCACATTCAAATAATTGTTCTGATTTTGTTTCATGTTATCTCAGTAACTTTGTGGGGATTTTACCCCCAACCTTAAGTGTGAGGCAGATTAGACTTGTCATGATCCTCACCATTTTTTAATACATTTTTATTGATTTGTTAAAACAATTCCTAATATTCACTGTTGAAGTACAACTGTTGAACATATAACTCCTGATAAGTATTTGTCTTGTCTTGTTTATTTATTTGCATCACTAGAAAAAGAACTAATAAAATTTGTAATCTCCAAGCGCCATCAACTTTAATTGAGTTAGTGACTCATCCTAATTGTTTGTGTCTTTCATGTTGTTGATCTCAGTTATTTCTTTTGGCATCCACCTTTATTTATTTCATGCTTATGTTATGACATTTTTGTTGATCTGCCTTTTGTGGTATTATTTATCTCTATTGGTTTGTAGTAGTGTGACATTGTGGTAAGGAACTGCTGTTTTTGAATACCTTTATTTCAGGTTAAAGCCCACATACACACAAACATGCATTAAAAATATAAATAAGCTAATATATAATAAATAATTTAAATCTAGATAAATAAGATATAAAAACCGTCATAACAGTGTTTATACAATTGCTCACACATTTTTATCAAATCATTTTCTATGTTGTGTACACAATTTCTAAAACCAGATATATTCTTGTATGTCATGTTGACATTGTTTTGACGGCACACAGGAACACATATCCCTCGGCACTGTGCCCTTCGAACCGAGAGCGAACAACCAAAGGGTAAACTACCTACTGCAGTGTCTGTATTGCCCAACAAATTTAAAATGGTCGCATGGTGGCAGCACGGGTTAACTGCGATAAAACGTTTGATGATTCAAGTGCAAATATACTTTTTCAAACAGGCTGAATTTAGAAATTATGATACTGATTTTATTACAGCTTTTGTCATGAAAGCAAAGTACTCTAGGATTAGCATGGAAACATGTTATTGTTTAAAGTTTAGATGTTGCTATTTAATCATCAATACAGGCAGGTATTAGCTGTTATATTTTGCAGAAAGAGGATATTGATGTTATATTAGTACAGAGGACAAACTTTTCTACAAAGAATATTTACTAGTCTACTACAGTCTTCAGAATAGATGCCAGTAGGCAGTAAAGTCACATTAATTAACATTTCCAGAAAGAGTGAGAAAAAGAAAGAAAAGTAGACATGTATTTTAACCATATATTTCTTAAATTGTTAAGCTAAACATTTTACTTAACTTATTTGACTAATCAGTCTACTGCATTTTAAAATATATTCTCATTTGTTATTATTTAGCGGTACTGTATTTACTTGTATATTTATCTTTTGAACTCACCACTATTATTAAGTGTTTGTGTTGGCTGCCATGTGACTGTTTCAAAATTTGTTGCTTGCGGAATCTACTTAAGCCTTTCATGGCTTCTGGTACATTCCTGAAAACTCCCCTTCTGATTGGAACTAACCTACTGTATATATCCTGCGTCCGTGCAGCTCGGGCTGAATCTACACTTCTGCCATCACTTACTTTACCTTCTTGGTGTTGTCACTTCCATTTCAGCGTCAATGATTCACCCCCCCCCCCCCCCGAAGTGGTGCCCTTTAGTGAGACAACAAGAATAGTTGGTTGATCATCCAGCTGCTCTACTTTTGAAGAACAGACGTTTCTTAATTATGTAGACTAGTATACCAAAGGATAGATTGTTTAAATGTCAAAATCCAATCTGTTCACCAGGACCAGGTTTAGATTTTCGTCTATCATTGACGGTAGTTACCATTGCAGAATTAACAAGATATTTTCCCTTTTCCTATTATTTTTTTCACATGGGTCGTAATGTACCTAGTTACTGGAATTATGGTAAGTCATGTTCTGTAATCCTGTTGAATCCCATGAGCATTAATTAAGCAGCGTAAATGTGCAAATTTCCATTATCTATGTTTGACATTGAGAAAAACTTTTTGTCAGCAGTGTAATTTCTCATTTTTTATTAAGTCGGTGTCATTCATTTTGTGTTAGTATGTCAGAGCGTCAATTCATTTTGTGTTAGTATGTCAGAGCGTCAATTCAGAGTCTCATATAGTTGTATACCTGATTTGAACACCACTGATAAAGATATGCCAAGTCTCATACTACTACTACTACTACTACTACACAGTGTCCATGTTCTTCTTTGTAGCAGACTGATTAACCAAGCATTCTACTCTTACCCATGTCAACTACATTCTTGATCACACCTGATGCCCTTCTTCCATATTCTCAAATAATGTGTGCAAATCAGAATTTTCCTTACATTTTGGTACCTCTTTTATCATAATATTATATTATAAGTCATACCAATATGTTTACTCACAAAGCGCGTAACTTC
The DNA here is from genome assembly GCA_033239005.1 of Lamellibrachia satsuma. Classification (NCBI taxonomy): domain Eukaryota; kingdom Metazoa; phylum Annelida; class Polychaeta; order Sabellida; family Siboglinidae; genus Lamellibrachia; species Lamellibrachia satsuma. Next base: position 3,044,876 of record BSQZ01000005.1, read on the forward strand.
CCGTGAATATTGGCTTTGATAAATAACAACCTGGTATGACTTTTCTGGCATAGTTTGGTAATATGTAAGTATGTTGCTATATTTACACAGAAATATGTTTACGCACAAATGCATGCATATGTTACAACTGAATATTCAGATTCTTTTTCTGATTACTGCATAATTAAATGGCAAAAAACTTTCTTAGGTCATTTGAACCACATATTTATAAATTCATTTATCAGCACGGTAAGTAGAGACCTTTCACTGCCAATACTTATTCATGTTTTGATTTTTCAAATGACACTCGTTACAAAATCAGTGGAGAAACTATTAAAATCCAACTTTATTATGTACAGAAACCGGTTGCATTCCAGGTGGACAAAACTAGGTAATTTGTGAACACTAAAATATTCAGCTTGAACATAATAAAAAGCTAGATATTTTACTACACATGTACTGAATGAATATGAAGTTAGATTTATGAAAATTTATGCAAAATATTCATGGTGTAGGAAGTCCAATGCCGTCCATGAAGTGGACAAAGAATGGAAAGGGTCTTGGAGACGCTGTTGGAACAGACCAGACCCCCGAGTTCTGTCGCATCCAGTTGAAGAGCCCAGTCAGGGGTGATCTGGGCAACTATGAGCTGGAGCTGTCCAACTCAGTGGGCAAGGACACAGTGCCAATTACCATCAATGTCCTTGGTAAGGATCTGACCATTATTTCACTGTCTATGCTATATGTTCACTGTGGTAACTTTGTGATTAGAGTTCTGCATGTTTTTGTGCTGCAGTATACAAAAGGTAATTCCAAAATCTTGGCTTGATAGCAGACTTTAAGTAGACATTGAAATATGCCAACCACCAAGCTGACTTACTCTGTCATTAGACCGATTTCATACAATTGTCCTATTGTGTGTGATTACCAAAGAACCATTGACTACAATGATTGTTAAAAAAAACTATTTTGTGTCTGTGCATAATATATATAATATATGTTAGTGTGTGCATGTGTACGTGCGAGAGCGCGCGCATTTATATCTACACGCACACATACACACACACACACACACACACACACACACACACACACACACACACACACACACACACACACTCACTCACGTGCATGCACGCACGCACACTAAATAACATACATACATACATCAGCAACAATAAACAATATGTAGTTTTGTGTCTATAATTAGATCATAACACAGTTTGTTTATTTGTAATATTTTATGCATGAACATAAACTGACTCTCTCCGCGTAATGACCAGTTGACCACTGTCCACAGACCGCCCAACGGAACCTGTGGGTCCCCTTGACGTCAGTGATGTCTACAAGGACCGGTGTCGCCTGCAGTGGGCTCCACCCAAGGACGATGGTGGTCTGCCCATCAGTCACTACGTTGTTGAGATGATGGACACACAGGACGGGGAATGGACCGAGGTCACCAAGGTCCAGGGAGACACCCAGTCAGGTGTGCCTGGACTCACCCCTAACCACAAATACAAGTTCCGTGTGATGGCGGTCAATGAGATCGGTGCAAGTGAGCCACTGGTCAGCAGCAAGGAGATTGTTGCCAAGGATCCATGGGGTAGGTGGTCAAGGACTTGTAGGGTAGGTGTCAAGGACCCATGAGGGTAGATGGTCAAGTACCTGTGGTCAAGGACTCATGGGGTGGGTAGTCAAGAACCTGTGAGGTTGGTAGTCAAGGAGCCGTTGGGTGGTCATGGACCTGTCGGGTTGGTGGCCAAAGGTCAATGACTCATGGGGTAGGTGGTCAAGGACCTGTGGGGTAGGTAGGTGTTCAAGGACTGATGGGGTGGGTGGTCAAGGACCTGTGGGGTTGATGGTCAAGGACCCTTGGGGTAGGTGACCAAGGAACTATGGGGTAGGTGGTCAAGAACCCATGGGGGTGGTGATCAAGAAGCTATGGGGCTGGTGGTCAAGGACCCATGGGGGTGGGTGATCAAGGAGCTATGGGGTAGGTGGTCAAGGACCCTTGAGGGTGGGTGATCAAGGAGCTATGGGGTAGGTGGTCAAGGACCCTTGGGTAGATCTTTGTAACTGTGACAGAACCTCCTAGAGGTAGATAGTTGGAGGTTCATCGAGGGAGAGTGTTGGGACAGGTGACAACTATACAACTGAACCTTCATCACATTTTGCCTGTCTATCGGAAGAGACACTAAAAGCTGTTGGTCCTTTCTACCTGGTATCTCTGCCAGGGGAAGTAAAAGATCCAACACAGGAAATGGGAAAACCTGTCATGGACTTAAAGGGTTAAAGGGTACCGATCTATAAGAGCCACACGAGCACTGCAACAGCTACTGCCAAAAAACCTGTCATGGACTTGGTTAAAGGGTACCGATCTATAAGAGCCACACGAGCACTGCAACAGCTACTGCCAAAACACTTGCTCTGATGATAGAGTAAATGCGGAGACTGGCGCTATGCATAATATGACATTGTCATTGTTGTACCGGATAATGGTAAAGGGGAGAGAGAATGTAAAAAGGACAATTAGGTAATCACAAAGAGGTCATCACTGGACTGTGTTATTCAGATGCGCCAAGTGCTCCAGGAACTCCGGAAATAGTCGACTACGACAAAGATCGTGCTGAAATAAAGTGGACGGCACCAAAGAAAGATGGCGGCTCTCCCATCAAGAGGTATCTCATCGAGAAGAAGCAAAAGAACGGAGACTGGGAAAAGGTACGATGGTAATATTTCACAACCAGGACTTCTTGTCCTATATTGGGTATGTCAGCATTATTAATCAGCAGGATCCATAATTATTGTAATTTGACTAGTGTGGAACAACTGAAAAGTGTCACCATCTGGTGTTAAACAGTTTGTACCACTTTTCAGTTCTACACTAGTCACCAGATGACACCACTAGTACTAAACAGTTACCTTATTGTTTAGAGAAAAAAATTTTGGTGTACAACTTATAAGAACAGATTCCTTGACCTTTTTTATGGCCCAATTTTATTTTTAAGTGTACTGTATGTTTATTAGGTCGAACACGGTAATTTTAAGTTTGGACTGAATTGCTCTATAGCACTTTAAATAAAATTATTTTCTAAGTAGGCCTAATAGGGAAATGTTAACAACATTAAATGTAAAATAATATATAAATTGCCTACATATAGAAAACATGATAAAACACCCATACAAATTATACATAATTAAAAAGGCCATATCAACATCAAAGTAGTTCTGCATATTCCTTTTTGTATAAAATGATCACGCTAATGCCGAGACTTGTGTCTACTCTAAGCACCCGGTGACGTTGTATAATGACCACAGGTTGGTCAAGTGCCAGCGGACGACACAACAGCGGAGATCCCTAACCTGACTGAGGGCAAGGAGTACGAGTTCCGCGTTGTGCCTGTCAATGAGGCCGGCGAAGGGCAGCCATCTGATGGAACAACTCCTATCATCGCCAAGGCCAGGCGAGGTAGGATGCTCAAGATGGTTTAAGAACTAGTCAGAAATACACAAGTGCTGTAGTAACTCTCGATAAGCCCAGTGGACTCTAAGCCAATGGCCTTCTTGTCCAGTTGCCATCTCGGTTGTTTCGGCAATCTTGTTAAAAAATCTTGTTAAAAACTTTGATTCAAACAAATTACTATGATGATTTTGATTACTATTGCAGAAGTTAAATTTTTTATTACATTATCATCTATGTATAGCAACACTGCCACGTAGATAGAAACATTTTAAATTGAACTAGATTACATTCTCTGTGTGGTCTGGGTAGGATATGTTCCGAATGGTTTGGTCGTGTTCTAAAACGATGTAATTATATATACCTTGACATAATCAATCATAATTCTGTTGCAACCAATTACAATTAAACAAATCCCACCCAGTTTGTAAACATGAATTACTGCCTACACATGCCTACAGTGAAACCAAGGATTGATGAGCAGAGCCTGCCAAAGATCACCAAACTCAAAGTTGGCCAGTCGTTCACGCTGGATGTCAAGTTCCGTGGAGAACCAACTCCCACGCCCGTGTGGACAGTCAAGGATAAGGTACATCATCCTCGTCATGTTATCTACACTTTCACTTTGTAATCAATAGCCCTGTAATGTTATATATACACTTTCACTTTGCAATCAGTGACACTGTAATGTTATCTACACTTTCACTTTGCAGTCAATGACGCTATAATGTTATCTACATTTTTACCCTACAGTAAATGACAGTGTAGTGTTTGTTTTCAAAATATTTGGAAGTGTATGCTATTATAATTTGGGGCTGATATTCTAAATGATAGCTTTGTTTTAGTTGATTGTACTTGTAATAATCCTAGATATAATCAGATATTGAATAATTTTGTAAATTGTCTTTCATGTGATATCCATGAAGCTATAACACAAATATTGTGATTTGAACTATATTGAAGACAGTGCAGTAATGTAGTGTAGTCAAATGGTATAGTCCTGTGGAGTAGAGCATTACTTGTAAATATGCCATTAATTAGATTCTTGTACAAATTGATAGCAGTAGACTAAATTTTTCAATGCAGCTGCCACATTTATCCAGGGAAGCTTTCTAACAAACAAAGCACAAACTTGCTATAAATATTACACGTTGTGCACAGTACGTATTTTAAGATAACAAGTAACATCTTAGAATTATCAAAACATGACATAACCACAGTAGATGGGTGACAATTTGAGTTGATGGTTGAGACATTGCAGCCGACACAGCCGATTGTGCAGCAGAACAACGTGTCTTTGTTGATGCAAGAGGTACCACAGGTGGGGAGTCTATGCCCTCGCTGTCTCTACGTAGTACAACTTCATCCTACCCTGCTTTCTCAGCAGCTAGGCATCTACTACTTAGGGGCTTTTGTAAATAACAAATTTCAATAATCCAGAAAAAATGGGTTTGGTCAATGGTCCTCTCTGATTATAAAAAAATTGGAAAGGTATGTTTTTTTAGTCAAAATTGTGCAATAATCGGCTTTTCTCTACTGCATTGTAAAGTGCATTTTAACGAGGTTTCCAATTTAGTATGGATGGGGTGGGTTGGTGGGGTCAATCCTATCCAAATTATTTTTGGATTATTGGAATTTTTTATATTTACAAAGCCACTTAGCTATCACGTGCTGCTTTCTGAACATCACTTTATGGTTACGGAATACACAAAGACTTAAGATTCTGCTTATATCATTTACTTGAAACAGTAAATCATATGCAGTTACCTTGTAGGTAAAGTATTCGTGAACATGCGTGCATGTCAGGCCTGGTGCATGTGCACATGTTACGAAGAGTAGCATTAGTAAACCTGTGGTAAGTGGCTATGAATGCCTGAGTGCTGGCTAACCCTGCCTTGTACAATTGTGTACACCTTGCCAACTTGCCTAGCACCTGGTATATTGGAATGACTTTGGAAAAATGCATATCATATTCGACCTATTAAGGGCACATGCCCTAATTAGTGTTCACCCCCTTTTTTTATCAGCAGGATCCATAATTATGGTGATTTGACCAGTGTGGAACAACTGAAAAGTGTCGCCATCTGGTGTTAAACAGTTGGCACAATTTTTCAGTTGTTCTACACAAATCACCAAATGACAACACTAGTGTTAAACAGTTACCTAATTGTCTAGAGAAACAAATTTTGGTGTATAAGAACAGATTCCTTGACAGTTTTCCATGGCCCAATTTTTTACTGTACTGTATTTTAATTGTACACTTATTTTAACTGTACACTTATTTTAACTGTACACTTATTTTAACTGTACAGTTGTTAGGTAGAATATGGTGTCTTGGATAGCTAAGTCACTGCAAATTGTACGTGCCTTCTATGTGGTGGTTAGGTCATGGGAAGAGCTGACATAAGGATTGAATCTGGGATTCACAGCCTTGTGTGCGGGATCATGCTGAGTGATCATACACACAGTTAAGATAGACAATCACTTAGCCATGTTATAGTACACGGTTGCTACATTATGCATTTTGATATTAATACTATGGCAGTAGTGGATAATTCTACTATTAGTGAATAGTATTAATATAGCTGGACTTGTATATCATTGTCTGTCTGTCCTGTATGTATCTGTCAGACTGGGACATGATGTCCTGCAATAACCGTTCTTATTCCATGGTTAGCACCACAGGTGATTGACAGAGTGATGATATTAATAACTGATAGTTGCTTTATGAACATTTCTATTGAACTATGCAAAGACCTTTCTGAGAATATTTATGTGATAATAATATATAATTCTTCATTAAATCATATTTTTGGTAGAAGGTGTGGTGTGATTGCACGTCTTCAGAGTAACCCTGCTGCTACACACTTTCAAACAGTGATAATTGATTTAAAAGCTATGTAATTAATAATAATAGTAATAAAACATCTACAGTGTGCGCCTAAATCATCGCAGACCTGAGCTCAGAGGTGTAACAAACCAGAACCTTTAAGCATCATACAGGGCCGGCCTAGTGTCAACATAAGGCTCATTGTTGGGGTGTCTGTATTCCTGGCTGTCAGTGTTACACTAATGGTTGCAGGAGATCACTCCAGGAGAGGATGTTGTCATCACTAACCCGACCTACCAGTCGATCCTCAAGTACCAGACCGCCAAGCGCAAAGACACGGCCATCTACACCATCACTGTCACCAATGAGTTCGGCTCTGATACGGCTGATCTGGAGGTCGTCGTCATGGGTACGTCCTCCCTCGTAGTTCCCTTTAAAGAATTCTTCCTCCAGAAGTTGTTGGAATGAACAGGTCTGCCAGGGGGTGAAGTGTAAGGGAACAGGTCTGCCAGGGGGTGAAGTGTAAGGGAACAGGTCTGCCAGGCGGTGACGTGTAAGGGAACAGGTCTGACAAGAGGGTGAAGTGTAATTGAACCCGTCCAGGGGGTGAAGTGTAAGGGGATGAGACTGATTAGTTCTTGTACGGCTGCACTACCTAATGTTGTTCCTTTCCACGACGCACTTTTACCTGCTTTTTCCCCTCTGCCTTTCTAATATCCCTCAACCTTTCTGACATCCCTCAACCTTTCTGACATCCCTCAACCTTTCTGACATCTCCTTCGTACAGTTTTCCCATCTTAAATGTGGGGCCTCGCTTTTTCAACACGTCCTGGTGGGAACAGTCAAATTATATAAGATAATTGTAAATTCAAACATTTCCTTTATTGATTTCATTTTATGGTGACTTTTTAAAACGCTATTTATTTAGTTTTAATAACGAAGTAGTCATTTATTGTCAGTCGCCATTTTGGGCTATTTTGCTGATGACAAGAACAGGTATTTTAAACTTAGATGTTGACATTATATGCATCATGTTAATGATTACTTGGTGACAGTATGCCTAATTTTTAACCTCTTTGGTCCTTGTTTCAAGGACCACCAGGGAGACCCGAGGGACCATTGGAGGTGTCAGATGTCACCAAAGAGAGTGCCAAGTTATCATGGAGGAAGCCGAAAGATGACGGAGGACTTGATATCCGGTTTGTACCCTTTTGGGTCAAGAACAATCATGAAATTTCTAATTGCATGAATTTCTAATTGAAAAATAAAGTTTTCATCCCTGCATGAATATTCGTAGGCAAGATTATTATTTTTGATATTGTGACTGATCTAACTGCGGTCCTGGTGTATTGACATATAACAATAGGAAAATTGCAAGAGATGTATTACTCACATGTAAATAATATGCATGTAAACAACATATATGTAAACAACTCGTATGTCAAAAAGCTTCATGTAATCAACTTGTATGTCAACAACCTGTATGCAAACAACCCATGAAAACAAACACCATAATTTTATGCCTCCCTTATTTACGGCTGTTTTATTGTATTTATTATCTTGATATTTTTTCACAAAATGACAATAGAAATGCTCTTGAGGTCATTGGAAAGTTAATATATGTTATCACGCCTACTGCTAGTGAAACTTTATAAAGAAAATCAGAATTATGACATAATGGGCCGACGAATGTGGAACGACTGACCCAAGCATGTTCGCTCGGCAGTAACCTTAATGGCATCTCGAAAACAACTGAAAACATACTTATTTCACTGTCACTACCTGCCGTGATATGAACACTTCTTTCCTTGTGTAAGCCACATTTCTTTCTATTTTGCAATCTTGGGTATTTATTTATTATTGATTGATTTATACTATATAACACTTTACATGTTTGATCTATTAGCTATATTGAATAGCTAAGACACTTAGTCTACATTTTTGGGCTTTATAAATATAAAAAGTTTGAATAATCCTAAAATATTTTGGATAGGATTGACCCCACCCACCCACTCCATTCAAAAAAAGGAAAATATCAAGACATACAAATTAAATCATTGAATTGAATCATCATTGAATCATTAAATTTGTTAATATTCAAAGAAAATATTTCATGTACATTAATATCTGAGTGTACATTGTTTCCTTTGTTGGTCTAAGATACATTACATCAACATTTCAACTGTGAAAATTATCTCAAAACAATTTTCCTATTTTTTATCCGAGTTTTTATTTGTAAATATTAACAAGATGGGTCCTATAATGCTGGGATGTGTTTCCCAGGGGCTACACGGTGGAGAAACTGAACCCAAAATCTGGCAATTGGGAGAGTGTGTCGAGCTTCGTGCCGAAGGATGCCACCGAGTTTGAGGTGCCCAAGTTGAAGGAAGGGCTGGAGTACAAGTTCCGCGTGATGGCTGAGAACGCCCAGGGGCTCAGCGAACCCCTTGAGACGGAGCGGGGTGTCGTTGCCAAGAACCCCTTCGGTAGGATGTTTGGTTGTAGCTAACAGAGTAAACGAGTGGAGGGGTTTTATAGTGTGTCAAACATGTAAGTGGTTGTATGATAAGAATTAATGCTGTTCCACTGTGCATGTGTATACAGAATGTGGTTGGATACAGATAGTGCTGGATTATCTCTGGGAAATGTACTTGAACGTACAAAATATGGACAAGAAATACACAAGTTGTATTGATTTGTTTTTAGCCAACATTGATTGCCCCCCAAAAATAAATGTTATATTGTGTTTGTAGCTGCATTTACTGAATATGCATAATTTATTGTTTTCGTGTAAATACGGGTGTGTACGTCTGTTACTGTGTACAGTGAAGGTGGTTGTACATAGTTGTATGCAGTATGTGTTTGCATATGTAAATATTGATATATATATTTATTTAATTTGTTATATATGTTGACCATAATTTTAATACCGTTAAATATGGTGTACAATTTATGTATGCACTAACTGCTCATATTTCTATACCAAATAAATTGTATTTCCAATTTTAACCAACTGGAAATGTTGTTGACAACAACTTGTTTGCGTACGTTATCCCCTTGACCTGTGTTGTTTGGCTACAGACAAGCCGGGCAGACCTGGTCAGCCAGAAGTGGTTGACAGTGACCGCGATTTCATCACCATTGGCTGGTCACCCCCCAGGAAGGACGGAGGCGCTCCCATCACTGGCTACAATGTGGAGAGAAAAGACCCAAGGACAGGAAGATGGTCCAGGATCAACCGCTCTCCCATCCGCGTACGTATATGGCACAGAAAGTTGTATCATGTTTTATTATGTTAAGCATTAATAACCTTGCAATGTCAATTTTTTATGATAAGCCAACTGTGATATTTGTTACAAATACAAAGTTACAAAGGTTTTTATTTTGTGCATTTCACCTCAGCAATATATCATTGTAAAAAGTACTTAGCAGATATGTTGTCTACATTTTATGTATGCTAGTAGGATAACTGTGAATTATGTACTAAATAAAGTTCAATTCAATGTTTCTTGATGCTGCATGACAGACAACCCACTATCAAGAATTAAAAAGGCCCAACATTTAAAAGAGTTCTTGTATATTCTTGTATAAATAAAACTGTTGTTTGAATGTGGTGATGCTCTGAACAGGGAGTTATCATGTACTGTCGGCTGTGTTCACAGGAGCCAGAGTTCACAGACAGCAAGGTGCAGGCCATGAAGGAGTATGAGTACCGAGTGACAGCAGAGAACGACGGCGGCGAGTCAGAACCAAGTGACTGTTCCAAACCCATCAAGGCTAAGCCACTCAAAGGTATCTCTCTTCTACTTTATCCATCAGCTGTTGCAGTACGAATGCATCCTACAGTCCATCGCCTTTCACCCCTGTATATTATCCTCAGCCAAAATCCTCAGTTGAACCTCAGTTTACGGTCACCTCGGTAATACAGCCACCTCGCCATTATGGTTAGATACAGCCACCTCGCCATTATGGTTAGATACAGCCACCTCGCCATTATGGTTAGATACAGCCACCTCGCCATTATGGTTAGATGCGGCCACCTCGCCATGGGACAGTCCCATCTTATTTCAATAACAGTGAAGTATAGGACATTAAGTCTGATATGTTCACCTCCTTATTCGGGTCACTTTGGCCTAGTCCCGAGGGTTACCTTGATAGTAGGTTCCACTATATTGTTTATAATCAATAAACAGTTATGAAGTTGAAAATAAGATGTTATTCTTTATCATCTTTCAGAATTGCCACATGGTACTGTATAAGGTTTGTCATATTTATTTGTTTAACTATATCTGATTGAATGTTGGCTGTTACTGTTGGTTTTGTAAGTCAGCATTCCTACGCAGAATCGAATAATTCTATATTGATGTTTTAGAAGCAGTGATTTGGTCAACGTTGACACATGTTGATGTGAGTAAAGTCGTCTGCTACACTTGTCATCTGTTCTCTTCCCAGCCACTCCGAAGGCCGACCTAAGCAGTCTGCTGAGCCGAGAGATCAGCGTGAGAGCTGGTGAGCCCATCTTGGTAGATATCCCTATCAATGGGTCGCCCACACCCACTGTCACGTGGAAGAAGAATGACTCCGATCTCGCTTCGTCATCCAGGGTCAGTTCATGGTTACACGGACAGGATGCATTTAGCAAGCACAGATGTTTTATCAGTTATGTGATAATTTCTTTTTAATGGATATATTCTCTTTGAGATCAGCTATATCTAAGTTTGGTAGTGTTGGTTGAATCTTGATTACGTATTTAGAAATGATTAATGTATTATGATAACATTTGGTGATAATGATTTCTTATTCGAGTAGTTCGATGCATCAATATTGTAAAGAAAACATTTCTGTTATGGACTTATTCCCACAATCAAACATAGCGACTCTTTCTTTATCATGTCGTAGTTTTGATGATTGTTGACTGCACCAGTGGTGTTCACTGTGTCTGTGGTGTTGATCATGTCTGTGGTGTTGACCATTGTGTGGTGTTGACAGGTGGAGCAGACGAGTGGGGAAGAGAACGCAGTGTTGAGTATCCCCGTGTCAAAGAGATCAGATACGGGCAAGTACACGATCAATCTGAGCAACAAGTTTGGTGAAGACTCGGGCGATCTCAAGATCATCGTTCTAGGTGCGTTCAAGTCAGCGATATGTACACAGCAGTGTTTGCAGGCTGGCATACTTATGCACACACACACGCATGCACATGCATTCACTGTGATTGTCATTCACACGTATGAAAAGCAAATTTAAATCCAACAGAGCCATTTGGTTGTTGTGTTTTCCAAGCTGTTGTAATCTAAATAGAAGCTAATGCATATCTTTTCATGGCATATAATTTTAATAATCTGAGCCTTTGGATATAATTATGCCTTCCTGTATGAATAATATTAATTCGTTGCTCTGTGTCTCTATACCATCTACATTGTGTACCACAGATAAGCCAACTGCGCCTGAAGATCTCGAAGTCAGCGAGGTGTTTGCAGAGACTTGTAAACTGTCATGGAAGCCGCCTGCAGATGATGGCGGTGGCGCCATCGCAGGTACTTGGAATGACCATTTAACATGTGGGACGACCATTTATCAGTTGAACAAATGTTCAGTTTTCTTTTTCTAATATGAAGAATATGTCTTTTAATATCAACTTCATTCTTTGCTTTATGTAGTTCATACCAGTTTTATCACATGTTGATTAATAACAAGAATTCAAATTAAAAATTTACCGATAATTCATTTGGAGCTAGATTACAAACATGTTTATCAATAAATATTATGTTTATTTAAAAATCAAGTGTAACTTTAGCAGCATATAACAGCATAAATATGTATTATACAGTGTTATACACTGTTAAAGTCAGAAACACTATTTTCTAATAAGGTAATAATATTGATTGCTAAATGTGTTTTATTGGCTGGTAATATTGCATTAAGAGATCGCATTGTAATTGAAGGCTATGACATTGAGAGATCATAATGTGTTGTTATGTTTGAAGGCTACGATGTTAAGAGATCATGATGTATCATGTTCTGCTGTGCTTGAAGGCTATGACATTGAGAAACCACAATGTGCTGTTGTGCTTCAAGGCTATGACGTTGAGAGATCATGATGTATCATGTTCTGTTTTATTTTTGTTGTGCTTGAAGGCTATAAAATTGAGAGACCACAATGTACTGTTGTGCTTGAAGGCTATGACGTTGAGAGATCATAATGTGTTGTTGTATTTGAAGGCTGTGACGTTAAGAGATCATGATGTATCATGTTCTGTTGTGCTTGAAGGCTATGACATTGAGAGACGACAATGTGCTATTGTGTTTGAAGGCTATGACATTGAGAGATCATAATGTGTTGTTGTATTTGAAGGCTATAATGTTGAGAGATCATGATTATCATGTTTTGTTGTATTTAAAGGCCATGACATTGAGAGATCATGATGTATCATGTTCTCTTGTATTTTAAGGCTATGACGTTGACAGATCACGATGTATCATGTTCTGTTTACTAGAAGACTATCTGTAGGCTATGACGTTGAGAGATCATGACTTATCATGTTCTGTTGTATTTGAAGGCCACGATGTTGAGAGATCATGATGTATCATATTCTGCTGTATTTGAAGGCTGTGACGTTGAGAGATCATGATGTATCATGTTCTCTTGTATTTGAAGGCTGTGATGTTGAAAGATCATGATGTATCATGTTCTGCTGTATTTGAAGGCTATGACGTTGAAAGATCATGATGTATCATGTTCTGCTGTATTTGAAGGCTATGACGTTGAGATATCATAATGTGTTGTATTTGAAGACTACGACGTTGAGAGATCATGATGTATCATGTTCTGTTGTATTTAAAGGCTATGACGTTGAGAGATCATGATGTATCATGTTCTGCTGTGTTTGAAGACCTTGAGAGATCATGATGTATCATGTTATGTTGTGTTTGAAGGCTGTGACCTTGACAGGTCATGATATATCACATTCTGTTGTATTTAAAGGCTATGACGTTGAACGATGTGAGGAAGGCTCCACCTACTGGGAGGCCGTGCCCGGTGTGGTCAGCGGGACCTCTCATGTGGTCAAGGGGCTGGTCGAGGGAACCAGGTATAAGTTCCGTGTCAAGGCACAGAACGTCTATGGAATCAGTGAGCCAGTAACAACTGATAAATCTATCCTCGCCAAGAATCCATTTGGTATGCTGCATGTTTCATCTTGTTGTTGAAATAAGACATTTTCAGTTAAATTTGGTGTTATTCTTCAAATGTTGCATCATTAGTAAAGCAACCCATGATAATTTATTTCTTCTCAAGAATGTAATAATTTTGGATCATTCTTTTGTGGAATTTGTGTCTTGGGTTGATTTATATTTTCCACATCACAAGTGAAACTCTTACAGTCGTCTGTCTTGATTGCATACTCAATCCCTAATATCTGATTTCATCCCATGAACATATAATGACCCACATTTTATCACCTTTCTTTGAAGCTGTTTGTAGCAGAACTGCAAGATAGTAACTGAGGGTCTGTTGAATATAGCTCTTAATCGCTACCGTAGAGGTTTGACTAACCCTGATCAAACTCGGCGGTAACATCTTTATTTTGCATGTTGCAGATCCTACTAGTGAGCCTCGGAACTTGGAGATTGCCAAGTTTGACAAGAGTTCTGTGTCTCTGAAGTGGAAGGCGCCAGATAATGACGGCGGCAGTCCCATACAAGGTGGGTGGTGCACTTTAAACATCAGATACATGTGTCTTTTATCATACTTTGATTATACATAAAGTTACGGTTCTTATGTAGGGCAGTATATATATGCAGTCCTTTGGACTGATCGAAGTGCTTTATCCCTAACAGACCTGTTGTTCACCAGCATGTCTTCCATGAAATAACTATTCAGTGGTGTTTCAACGAAAGCTGTTTATTCACTGTGTATTGCCCAGTACTCATACAGTTCAGAAAACTGGGGCATTGGTTGCTGTATAAAAATTGCATAAACAACCTTCACCAATCATCCTAGTAACTTCCTCGCTCATAGATCCTGTTGATATTTACCCTACCCCCGTAGGCTACGAGGTGCAGCACCGTCGGCTGACCAACGGCCGCCCCACCCGGGGTGACTGGATGACCACCTCCAAGGCAGTGGTCAAGGACACAAGCTACACAGCGGGCAATCTTCCAGAGGGGGCAGAGTACGAGTTCCGTGTGTGCGCCATCAACGATGCGGGTCCAGGCAAGCCCAGCAAGTCCACCGGACCACACGTAGTTCGCGACCCAGTCTGTGAGTACCACTTAGGATAATATTCAGTCAATCTAAGTGCAATGTTGTATGTAAGACTACCAGTGGTAGTTGATAAAGCAAAAATAAATGTTTTTAACTAGACTAAAATCAGCACATTTACATTTTATGGAATAATCGATAAATACTGCTGTTAATCAAAACAACATTAATATTTTCTGTTTATACAGATATGCAAAATAGATATCATCATTTTCTTTTTTAATAAACATACCAAATAAAAGTAATTTTTTTTACCTTCCATTATGCAGAATAAATATCAACATTTTCCGTTTTTTACAAACATACAAAATAAAAGCACCATTTTCTGATTCAATAGGTATTATACAAAATATAAATCAATATTTCCTATTTTATCTGCCATTGTACAAATATTATATAGTTCTTCACCTACAAAAGTGTGTTAATGAAGATCAGAACAAGAACATAATAAAAAGACAAATTTCATAGCTGCGATAATGTTCCATCATTAGAACTGTTTGAGTTTCCTTTATCCACACATGCAACATATAATCAATCTTGTTTCTTGTCTTGTCACACAGACACAATCACACACGCGCACACACGCGCGCACACACGCGCGCACACACGCGCACACACATGCGCACAACCACACACTAAAACAACCACGTGTACAACCCCGCACACACATGCACACAAGCATGCACACATGCACACACGTCACACACGAGCGCACGCGCAAACACACACACATTTAGCAATTCTTATTGTACTATACTTATTTTTAGATAATTGTAATTACTAATACAGTCGAGCCTCGTTATAACGCGGTAGACAGGGTCCACGACTTCGGACCGCGCTGTAAGCGAGGCGCGTTACGTCTTCTCATATCTGCCACCAGGGAGCTACTAAACAACAGCGACCGCTGCCCGCTGCACCAAGTCCATGAACCCTGTCGAAGCCCCGTGTGCTTGCAGCATTGTCTTATACGGCAATATGCAGTTTATGGAACTTAATAAATGCGATTACTAGCATCAACATGTATTATTTTTAAATGTCACACCCTCTTGACTCTTGAACTGAATAAAACACATGTACATATACCATTATGGAATAGATCTACTATGATGATGATGTACTGGACCAATATGCCTATGAATCGAAAATAATAACCTGGACCTGAGCAGCCGAAAACGTATATGATTTGACAAATGCAAGCTGATAAAATACAGAAAAAGATAATAGGTAGAATTAATAATTGTTTCACTTCGTCTTTCAACCGATCTCGACCGAAGCATAAATTTATTACGCACCACTTAACATCGATTCATCATTTCATATGCGGATGACGAATTTGTATTTTCGCCACCGGTAGAGCCTTGGGTTAGGAATTTGGCATGTTGGTTTCGCGTCGCGAAAACGATTAAATTTATGGTGTAACAGAAGCATGTAATTTCACCCAAGTGTTATGTTGGTACTGCTTGTTAAATGCATTTAAAACAGTTGATCTGATTCTTACGCGAGGCATATTTGTGAATCTCGATTGCAATTTACAAACCGTCGAAGCGAAGCCAGCGACAGCGATTGATGTCGGCGACAGCGCAAAACAAACAACACGTTGATACTCGTTCAGTGACATTGTTCACGTAATATTTCTTGAGAATTGTCAAAACAATTCTAAGTAGGTTTAAGCGAGCCTATTTGACATTTTCCCCTGGCGGCAGAAATTCGGGGTCCACGACCGACCGCGTTATATCCGAATCCCCGTAATAACGGGGCGTGTTATAACGAGGCACGACTGTACTATCTATTTTAATATATTTGTTTATTTAGTAATTTTATACTATCTTATTATTTTTTAATGAAACGCCACAAACAATTGGAAATGGTGCTATACTAAATAAAATATATTTTATTGTTATTAAATCTGTGCCTGTAGTTGCGGCGGGTGCTCCCTCTCAGCCCAACGTTGATGAGATCACCGAGCACTCGGTGTCGCTGTCCTGGGAGAAGCCCAAGGACGATGGAGGCGGCAAGATTGTGGGGTACATTGTTGAGATGAAGCCCACAGACGGGGACTGGGTGGAGGTGAACGACACCCCGCTCAAGGAACTGCAGTACAAGGTGCAGCGGCTGAAAGAGGGAAGTGACTACAAGTTCCGTGTGAAGGCTGTCAACGCGGCTGGACCAGGTGAAACTAGTCGCCCAACCTCAAACATCACCGCTGAGAAACAGCCAGGTAAGTGTCATACAGGATGATTGATGGTAGTGTCAAGGATGATTGATGGTAGTGTCAAGGATGATTGATGGTACTGTCAAGGATGATTGATGGTACTGTCAAGGATGATTGATGGTAGTGTCAAGGATGATTGATGGTAGTGTCAAGGATGATTGATAATACTGTGAAGGAGAAGGGTTTGTTGAGGATACCTTGATGCTTTGGCTACAGTGGTTCCAAGTCAAAAAAACAACAGATTTACCGATTTGTTCCAAATGAAATAGGGAGATTGCAGTAAAAAAATTGGTGGTAAAACTGGTTATACCTCTTTGACTGGGAATTTTCCAGCTTCCAGAATAGAACTGCTGAGAGCAAACGAAAATTCTTCATGGTTGGGCAATTTGATTTTATCGCAAGAAGGTGCTGTTGTTGGTAGAACGAAAAAATTCCTTATTTTACAGAAAAGCAGGAGATTTCATTTTAATTTGTACGATGAGGAGATTGAAATATTTTATTCTAAATCTGTCAAATCAAGAGACTTGGAAACTCTGTGTGTGGAATTTTGCTGAAGATACCATAAATAGGGATGGGGGGGCTCTTGGTCTGTTTCTATTGTTATTTGTTTTCCATTGACAGAGACACCAACCATGGACTTGCGAGGACTGAAGGACATCACAGTGAAGGCGGGAATGCCTCTCAAGATTGTTGTACCGTACACCGGCTTCCCAGCGCCAACCGCCACCTGGGAGCTCAATGGTGAACCAATCAGTGAATCGACCAGGACCAGATTTGAGGTGAATGTGCCTGTCTCCTTGCATCAGATGTACAAACTCCATAACGCTTTCTTTGCTAATGTAACTGATACAATGCTACCTCATAACCTCTCGTGGTGTTTTGACAAGAACATGGTTATTTTAATATTTCCACTGTCTGCCCAGTTCTTTAATGATACCCTTCCTTCCTTCTTCCATTTAATGATACCCTTCCTTCTTCCATTTAATGATACCCTTCCTTCCTTCTTCCATTTAATGATACCCTTCCTTCTTCCATTTAATGATACCCTTCCTTCCTTCTTCCATTTAATGATACCCTTCCTTCCTTCTTCCATTTAATGATACCCTTCCTTCTTCCATTTAATGATACCCTTCCTTCCTTCTTCCATTTAATGATACCCTTCCTTCCTTCTTCCATTTAATGATACCCTTCCTTCCTTCTTCCATTTAATGATACCCTTCCTTCCTTCTTCCATTTAATGATACCCTTCCTTCCTTCTTCCATTTAATGATACCCTTCCTTCCTTCTTCCATTTAATGATACCCTTCCTTCCTTCTTCCATTTAATGATACCCTTCCTTCCTTCTTCCATTTAATCCCTTGTGGAGTGGCAGCTACATCACAAATTAATTTCTTAATCATGACCTTACATTTAGGATATATTCGGAATAAACCTAGCATTTGGCATTCTTGCAGAAAACTAATTTTGTTATTGTTAATGTTATATTTAATTTACTCAAGTAGATTTCCCAGACAAAACTTCTATGGCGGTGTGACAAGCATATCAGCTGTATAAAGAAGCCCTGGACACTACTCAAAATATTCCTTAATGTTAGTTTCCTAGTCATGATAACATGTTCCTAAAACTCGTCATGTATTGGCAACTCATATACAGGACACATTCTAGGAATATCTCTTTATTGTTGAATGTTTGTTGTTATTTTCGTTAGACTTTGGACAATAAAACAGTGTTGATGACGGTGAAGGCCGCGCGAGGAGACACGGGCAAATACACGATCCGCCTCCGCAACGCATCTGGAGTGTGTGAAGGCATCATCAATGCCACGGTCCTAGGTCTGTGCTTCATATTCCATTTTCACTACAGGTCTGACGGTTCTCTGGTTTTTGCATCTGATGGGAATACTGGTTTTGTGACGGCGTTATACAGCAACATGTACAGTTGATCTTATATGTTATGCACGTCACTGTAATGTGCACATTTTATGGAGGTAATTTCTCATTGAGATTATGCTGAATATTTTGTAATTATTTATTCGTAATAATATATGGGTAATACTTAAGCATGTGTTTGAAAGTTAGGATATGTAGGCAGCAGTGAAGCGGCAGTTATTATGTTACAGATGATCATCAATAACTGTTTTGTTCAGAAATGGATACACATCCACAATGCTCTTTCTTACCATTAAGTATACATATGTATTAGTGTATTTGTTTGCACTCCATCGTTCATGCAATTCTATATACCTCTTCTGCTTACATCACCAGACAAGCCGGCGAGCCCAGAAGGCCCCCTGGAGGCGAGCGATATCACTGCAAGCTCAATTCGCCTCACATGGAACCCGCCCAAGGACAACGGTGGAGCACGCATCGACAAGTACATCCTGGAAAAACGTGTCAAGGGCGGCCAGCGCTGGCAGAAGGTGCCTGGTCTCATCAAGGACACGGAGGCGATCGCACGCAACCTCGAGGAGGGCGTCGAATATGAGTTCCGCGTGATGGCAGTTAACGATCATGGAGAGAGTGAACCTCTGACAACTGTCTCACCCATTGAGGCCCGACATCCATTCAGTAAGATTCATATCAAATAGTTTTATTGTAGCTCTTCACAACAAATACAATTTTGTATTTAGCATTTCATATGAATTTCTAACAAGAACAGGTTATACCGAGCGCATAACATTCGCACTCAACTAGATTCTCACATCATGTGTGCAACCAAATCTGTGGGATATTACCTAGAAATCAAACAGAGCAAAATTCTTTATAAAAAAGGCTATTTCGATGGTGGTGGTGATCTTATAATCATGTTTTTCATCAATAATAATAATTTGTATCATATTTTGCAGATGTGTTCTATTAGTTTGATTGAGTAGACATTTCTTTGTTCAATTTTACACAATGTTGAGGGGATGTTTAAACACCATGCAAATGATGAAGTCTAATTTTTAGCAGCTACACTTGAATGACCTCCACTTCATGAATGAAATGCTGCATAAGTTAAAAAAGTTATAGTTTAAAAAAAATTTGTGGCACAGTATTTTTATTTTATATAGGATTTTTTTGGTACAAGATGTTTTACAACAGTGCGTAAACAATCATACACCGAGTGGGTATGTGTGATTTGGTACTAACCAGGACATGTGTTGTAGATCGTCCCGGTGCCCCAGGCACGCCATTCGCTGCGGCAACAAGTGAAGACTCGATCACACTATCTTGGAAGCCTCCTCTGAAGGATGGGGGCCGTCCCGTCACCGGATACCTGATTGTGAAGAGAGATGCTGGCAGTCAGAAGTGGACCAAGTAGGTCAAATACAGCCTCTCTCTGAGTTACAATTCTGTTGTAATAGCCGGTACTGCGATCAATTGATTCAGTGCATGGCAAAAGATTCACAAGAATTCCAGGTTGTACTATCTCGTGGGATTTCACCTGTTTTGCTATGCACCTGAGGCGCCACAGGTTATTTTGGGTAGGCTCTGTTAATCAGGTAGATGCTAATGATAGAAGGGATGATCTCGTGACACTTCACAAAATGTGAACATTATGTGATGGTTACAGCGTGAAGTACGAGAACATTATCAAGGGTGTCCATGGGTCGATGTAGTTCAAAGTTTCATATAGCGGGGCGGGTAAATCACATTGGTTTAGTGTAGTTTTATATATATCAGTGTTTGGAAATCACCCCTAATTCACTCAGTCAATGATGTTTAATGAATGTTTTTATATGCATTTATTATTACTACAAATATACATTTAATTTTTTATATATTATTTATGGTAGGATTATTTGGATTATATTTTAGAATATTTATTATTGGAATTGTTTGTTATACTATTAATATTAATTTTAATATATACATTTTTTATATAATTAATATATACATTTTTATTATAATTAATAATATTTTAATAATAAGTTATGATTGCATGTACGTACAGCGCCTGAGAGCAATCCTGATTGATTGGGCTCTATCAATACTTTTTGGCGCTATAAATACTTTTATTATTATTATGGAAGTGTTGGTTTATAGATGGTGGAACAGAGTAACATGGTGTGGTGCAACAGACTTTCATAAATTGTGTATGAGTTGAACTATAACTTAAAAATCTGTTGTTTTCTCAGGGTGGTGAGCGCACCGATCCAGGGCACTGACTACGTCATACTTGGCCTGTCTGAAGGTCGCCCCTACGACTTCGGCGTGGCCGCCATCAATGAAGCTGGCACTGGTGAATGGGCCGAGACCGATGAAGCCATCAAACCATCCCCGCCACCTAGTGAGTGACGCATTTATTGTTTCATCAGTTGACACAGGTTTAGTCTTCATATTCGTAAAACACTTTTTTTGAGGTGGATTAAAGTGATGTGCATTATCTGGTTAGAATTATTTAATTGTTTTCAATGATGAAAAAATATAAATCATATTTAATTACTACTTTTTATTTTAAATTATGCATCACATCCAAACTAAGCCGATAGTTCTTTATGTGGCACATAGCATCTTGTTACTGAATTATTGAAGCTAGCATAACTGGCCATCTATTGTATAATTAAGAAAGCAGTAATTGTGAACTTGTAGAGGGAGCAAGATTTGTTTTATCCCAACCATTTTTTTTAAACAATCAACCCTGTATAATAGCCAAAATATGTCAAACAAATTAAGAAACAATATAAACTGTAAAAACAGACAGGAAACGTTCTATGATTTGTGATGTTCTCAGTTGTTGATACATTGTATGTAATGGTCCTCTGATGGTCTGTCCTTGCAGGTCCTCCCAAGGCCTTCGTGGACCCGTTCTCCCAGACCATCAAGGTTGCGGCTGGCAGCCCGTTCAAGATCAAGATCCCGTACAAGGGCTTCCCCATCCCGGAGACAACCTGGTACAACGTATGTATCAAGGATATTCACAGTTCATTTGTATACGTAATGTACAAATCAGTTCACAGTGGCGAATTACTTAAATTTTTATATAATAAAAATAATGTGAAAACATCTTTGAATGGATAGATGATCCAGTTTCTTGGTTATTAATATTAAACATAATTACCTCTCAAGAAACATAGTGTTTGATCTGTATATTTCAACTGCATCCCGCAGTCTTCTTCAGCAGACTGAAGTTACGGATGTGTGTCATGACCAATGTCATGTGACACAAATTGGAGTAGGACTAGTGGGAGCTCCTGGCCAACGTCTCGGTTCAGTGTAGGTTTCTCTCTGTGGACACCCTGAGGTCACTGTTGGTACACCCAAAAGACAAAACAGCAAAGGCAGCAAAGTGTGGGGTAGTATATGACATACAATGCCCAGAATGTGACCAACACTATATAGGAGAAACAGCCAGAACACTTGGCACAAGAATTAAAGAACACTTATCTTGTCGCCAACCTCTATCAGCTATAAGTGAACACAAACTGAACACAGGCCATCAGTGTTCTATGAAGGATGTTAAAATTCTAGACCATGAGGAGAAGTGGCACAGGAGGAAAATAAAGGAGGCGATTAACATCCACAGAGAGAAACCTACGCTGAACCGAGACGTTGGCCAGGAGCTCCCACCAGTCCTACGCCAGCTTGTGTCACATGACATTGGTCATGTGACACACATGAAGAAGACTGTGGGATGCAGTTGAAATATACAGATCGAACACTAAGTTTCTTGAGAGGTAATTATGTTTAATGTGAAAACATCTTTTCGGCCTAAACCCAAGCACATCTTAAGGCTCACTATTTTAAAACTCACTATTTAATATTATTCTAGTTATTTATTGATTAATATTTAGTAATATATTTAGTTATCAAATGTTTAACTTTTGTTATTATTTCTTCCTACCAATGGTATTTATATATATATATATATGTCTTTTTATTGAAAATGTAAACACTTCTGAACGGGGTCTTACTCTGGATATGATTGTATAAATAAAGTTTATAATTATTAAGCTCGAAGGTTAACGTGGGTTAGGCAAACTCAAAATCAGTATACAATACAAATGTAGTCGAAAGATGGATCGATACGCCAGGGAACTAAGTAGGGAAGGCACAGTTAAAGAGATAATTCTTCAGATGAAAGATGGATGGATACGCCAGGGAACTAAGGAGGGAAGGCATAGTTAAACATATGAGTCTTCAGATGAAAGATGGATGGATACGCCAGGGAACTAAGGAGGGAAGGCACAGTTAAAGATATGAGTCTTCAGATGAAAAATGTATGGATACGCCAGGGAACTAAGGAGGGAAGGCACAGTTAAAGAGATGAGTCTTCAGATGAAAGATGGATGGATACGCCAGGGAACTAAGGAGGGAAGGCACAGTTAAAGAGATGAGTCTTCAGATGAAAGATGGATGGATACGCCAGGGAACTAAGGAGGGAAGGCACAGTTAGAGAGATGAGTCTTCAGATGAAAGATGGATGGATACGCCAGGGAACTAAGGAGGGAAGGCACAGTTAGAGAGATGAGTCTTCAGATGAAAGATGGATGCATACGCCAGGGAACTAAGGAGGGAAGGCGCAGTTAAAGAGGTGAGTCTTCAGATGAAAGATGGATGGATACGCCAGGGAACTAAGGAGGGAAGGCGCAGTTAAAGAGATGAGTCTTCAGATGAAATATGGATAGATACGACAGGGAACTAAGGAGGGAAGGCACAGTTAACGTGATGAGTCTTCAGATGAAATATGGATGGATACGACAGGGAACTAAGAAGGGAAGGCACAGTTAACGAGATGAATCTTCAGATGAAAGATGGATGGATACGCCAGGGAACTAAGGAGGGAAGGCACAGTTAAAGAGATGAGTCTTCAGATGAAAGATGGATGGATACGCCAGGGAACTAAGGAGGGAAGGCACAGTTAAAGAGATGAGTCTTCAGATGAAAGATGGATGGATACGCCAGGGAACTAAGGAGGGAAGGCACAGTTAAAGAGATGAGTCTTCAGATGAAAGATGGATGGATACGCCAGGGAACTAAGGAGGGAAGGCACAGTTAAAGAGATGAGTCTTCAGATGAAAGATGGATGGATACGCCAGGGAACTAAGGAGGGAAGGCACAGTTAAAGAGATGAGTCTTCAGATGAAAGATGGATGGATACGCCAGGGAACTAAGGAGGGAAGGCACAGTTAAAGAGATGAGTCTTCAGATGAAAGATGGATGGATACGCCAGGGAACTAAGGAGGGAAGGCACAGTTAAAGAGATGAGTCTTCAGATGAAAGATGGATGGATACGCCAGGGAACTAAGGAGGGAAGGCACAGTTAAAGAGATGAGTCTTCAGATGAAAGATGGATGGATACGCTAGGGAACTAAGGAGGGAAGGCACAGTTAAAGAGATGAGTCTTCAGATGAAAGATGGATGGATACGCCAGGGAACTAAGGAGGGAAGGCACAGTTAAAGAGATGAGTCTTCAGATGAAAGATGGATGGATACGCCAGGGAACTAAGGAGGGAAGGCACAGTTAAAGAGATGAGTCTTCAGATGAAAGATGGATGGATACGCCAGGAACTAAGGAGGAAGGCACAGTTAAAGAGATGAGTCTTCAGATGAAAGATGGATGGATACGCCAGAACTAAGGAGGGAAGGGCACAGTTAAAGAGATGAGTCTTCAGATGAAAGATGGATGGATACGCCAGGGAACTAAGGAGGGAAGGCACAGTTAAAGAGATGAGTCTTCAGATGAAAGATGGATGGATACGCCAGGGAACTAAGGAGGGAAGGCACAGTTAAAGAGATGAGTCTTCAGATGAAAGATGGATGGATACGCCGGAACTAGGGGAACAGTTAAAGGATGAAAGATGGATGGATAGCAGGACTAAGGAGGAACAGTTAAAGAGATGAGTCTTCAGATGAAAGATGGATGGATACGCCAGGGAACTAAGGAGGGAAGGCACAGTTAAAGAGATGAGTCTTCAGATGAAAGATGGATGGATACGCCAGGGAACTAAGGAGGGAAGGCACAGTTAAAGAGATGAGTCTTCAGATAAAAGATGGATGGATACGCCAGGGAACTAAGGAGGGAAGGCACAGTTAAAGAGATGAGTCTTCAGATGAAAGATGGATGGATACGCCAGGGAACTAAGGAGGGAAGGCACAGTTAAAGAGATGAGTCTTCAGATGAAAGATGGATGGATACGCCAGGGAACTAAGGAGGGAAGGCACAGTTAAAGAGATGAGTCTTCAGATGAAAGATGGATGGATACGCCAGGGAACTAAGGAGGGAAGGCACAGTTAAAGAGATGAGTCTTCAGATGAAAGATGGATGGATACGCCAGGGAACTAAGGAGGGAAGGCACAGTTAAAGAGATAAGTCTTCAGATGAAAGCAAAATTGTATTATGTTTCCTAATAACCGAACACTGACAAGACATTGATAACCTACTATAAATAATATTTCACTCCTGTAACATAATTCCACCATGACTGCGAAGAAAAGGGGTCATCTATTTTGATGAACTGTTTCGTACAAAATTAATGAAATAATAATTGAATGAATAAAATAAAGCTAATCAGCACTAGTAAAACTAACTAATACTATTAAATTATTCCCATCCATAACAACGAGCTCCAAACGTCATGTTGACAAGGGAGCCATTATGACATAGGAACTCTAACAGTGTTGACAATAACATGCTAACAATAGATATTTTACTATAGCTAATAAATAAAAAACCATACTGTCGTTTGTGTGTCGCAGGGTGCGTCACTGGTTCCGGAAGACGGCCGCATTAAGTTTGACACATCTGAGAAGGAGGTGGTCCTCAACTGTCAGGCAGCCAAGAAGTCAGACGAGGGCAAATACAACGTGACCCTGAAGAACTCAAAGGGCTCCACCACTGTCACTATCAGTGTCCTCGTTATGGGTGAGACTTACTAGATAAGATGTTCTCTCATGCTGTTCTGTCATGCTGTTCTCTCATGCTGTTCTGTCATGCTGTTCTCTCATGCTGTTCTGTCATGCTGTTCTCTCATGCTGTTCTGTCATGCTGTTCTCTCTTGCTGTTCTCTCATGCTGTTCTCTCATGCTGTTCTCTCACACTGTATGTTTGGGTGTTTAAAACACAAGTAAATGTGTTATTTTATCGGATAGCCTACATGAACATTCAGGTTAAAATCACGTTGATGAGGCAGTCAGAACTCAGAACTTCGTTTTCAGACATAAATTGCCGCTATTCTCATTTCATTATCCTGAGATAATTTTCCTTTGCGTTAATTCAGACAAGCCTGCCACACCTGAGGGACCACTTGAAGCGATTGAGGTCACTCCTGAGTCTTGCGTCCTCAGCTGGAAGCCTCCAAAGGTACACTTCACTCCACTGTATTGGTCTGTCCAATTGGAGTTGCGACAAACTGCTATGTTGCATTGGACTCAATCGAGAGTACCCAGGTTTGAACCCTCGGGTGAAGTGTAAAGCGCTTTGAACGGTCCTGCAGACTGGATACCGCACTACATAAGAGCATACCTTTATATTTTTACTAGCATTTTATTAGTTTTTAACTGACACAAATACATTTTTGGGGAAATATATTTATTTAATAGAATTAGAATTTTTAATTAACATTTTGTAGTGAAATAAAAAATTGTAATATATTATTGTATACGTGTATGTATGTTTACGTCATCAGATCAGTTGTCAGTTGGAGTAGTGAAATGCAATAAACTGGTGACACTCCACTTTATCAACTATTTAGTGCCTGACTAATTTTAGTGCCTCCAAATTCAGTGAAATATACAAAATTTATATTGCCAAGTTAATTTCGTGCTCATCCACATTTTCATCACCAGCCAGAATTAGTTATGCTGGACATAATAATTAATCATATTTTGTCGACATTGATTATCATTACAACGTAAATAACTGTCCTGTCCTACAAGTTATTTTAATTTATTACAATAATGGCATTGTGCAGTAGATAAAGGTGCCCCTACAGAGTTAATTAGATGTTATTGTGTGTGACTTAAAAATACCAACGTGGACAAATGTAATATGAGATTGCTAATAGCTATGGTGTTGTCGCAGGACGACGGTGGCGCCACTGTGTCCCACTATGTGGTCGAGCAAAAGGACTGCGCCTCAGGCAACTGGGCCACGGTGAGCAAGTTTAACCGTGGGACAAAGGCAGAGGTGATGGGGCTAGAGGATGGAGAGAAGTACGAGTTCCGCGTGTCTGCCGTCAACGAGCACGGCCAGAGCGAGCCACTGGTCACAGCCCGACCAATCGTTGCCAAATATCAGTTTGGTGAGTGATGCCACCAGTTTTCCCCTCTGTCAGATTGGTTGAAATAATGTCCAGGGTTCATAAAATATTGTGTTTAGATGTTTACAGGGACAAGGTGACATACAGGGAGTGTATGACCTATACTATGGACAGTGACTTATACAGGGATGAGGTGACATCAGGGAGTGTATGATCTATACTATGGACAGTGACTTATACAGGGATGAGGTGACATATCCAGGATGAGTTAACATGTACAGGGATGAGGTGACATACATGGATGAGGTGACTTGTACAGGGATAAGGTGACATATCCAGGGATGAGGTGACATACACAGAGATGAGGTTACATATATATATATATATATATATATATATATATATATATATATATATATATATATATATATATATATATATATATATATATGTATGTATATATATATGTATATATATATATATATATATATATATATATATATATATATATATATATATATATATATATATATATATAGGGATGTGGTGACATATACATGATGAAATGACATACAGGGATGAGGTTACTTATGCAGGATGAGGTGCATATACAGGGTTGAAGTGACATATGCAGTGGTAAATTGACATATATTCTGGGATGACGTGACATGTACAGGGATGAGGTGACTTATGCAGGAATGTGGTGACTTATACAGGGATGTGTTGACTTGTACAAGGATTTGGTAACTTATGCATGGATATTGTGACTTATATATGGATGAGGTGACTTATTCAGTGGTGAGGTGACATATACAGGGAGGAGGTGACATGTACAGGGAGGAGGTGAATATGTACAGGGAGGAGGTGACATGTTACAGATGCACCTGACGCACCCAGTCAGCCGAGGATTGAGGATGCTGATGAGGACTCTGTGACGCTGTCCTGGGCGAAGCCTCGTGGTGACGGTGGCGACAGAATCACTGGCTACATCATCGAGGCAAAAATGAAGGATTCGAGCAAGTGGCGCCCTCTGAATGCAAAGTTCCCGTGCAAGGATCTGCGATTTGTTGGTGAGTTTGTTTTTGTTAATTGTAGTTTCTTTTTGCACAGTAACAAAATACAGAAAACATCATATATATGTAACAGATTATTATATATATATAATTGACTTAACTTTGATAAATTTTATTAAAACTGTCTTATGTTAATGATATAACAAGATATGATGTCATTAACAGGGACTTGCAAAATTCACCACCACAGGAAGGGACACTGCAGGTTAAGAAATAATGACGTTTGGATAGTATGACTGCGTTGCTATGACATGATGACAGTGTATGTTGAGCCAGTAACAACTGAGTTGTTCTCTTTCAGCTGACGACCTCGAGAAGGACACAGAGTATGAGTTCCGAGTGCGAGCCAAGAACAGGTCTGGGGCCGGTGAGCCAAGCAGGCCATCCGACTCTGTCACAACTTGCCCCAAAGCTAGTGAGTACGACTGGTATTGTGACTGCTAATGGCATTTTACTAAAACACTGGATAATTACATTGTGAATTCCATGGACGAGTCATATACATGTGTAGTAGTTACATAAAAAAAACATCTATTGTATTTGCATATATACAAAGATTAAAAGACTATGCTAACTCTGGGACCTCCCACACACCTTTTGGAAGCACCGACAAGGAGCTCCTTCCAATGACATTTAACCTTTACGGTACATATGTCCTGTATTCATCAGTGTTTCTACATTTACTAACAACAAATAAGAACATTAAACTGTTTGTTGCTGAATAATTACATTAGCTCTACTCTTGAGATAATGATCGATCCTGTAAGTGTGGCTTTAGTGAATCGGGGCCTGGTCTGTTTGTAATGCTTCTTGCTCTGCCTTCTTTATGACCGTCTTTCCACCCCCACAGGCAAGGCTACTCCACCAGGTGTCCCAGTGCCTGACAAGATTGGTCGCAACTTCATCGACCTCAGTTGGAGCAAACCACGCTCTGACGGAGGCAGCAGAATCAAAGGTAACACATTCCACCTTCTGTTTCTTACATATGTTGATGATAAACATTGGTCACGGCACCGCTTACCATCAGAGTAACTTATATGTATCGCTGAGATATATTTTATGCAGAATATATACTGCAAGTTATGCAAAGTAGTCCTGCTGAATGCGATGCAAAGCTTAGTTTTTTAAATTAAGCTATAAATACACATGTAAGATATAGTTGTGGTTCTGGGGTAGATGCAACAATGTTTATAAACTAGGCTATAATCATGCATCCATTCCATCACAACAGTTGTGCAAGATATGTTTCCAAAATGCATATTTTAATTGTAGTTCCAATGGAATAGAATGCACGCAGTAACGATGGAGTACAAAAATAAAAGGGAACAGAAAGTATTGTTATTTGAAGCAAAAGAGCATATTATCATCACTGGAGAATGTTATCGAGGTCCCTGTCAATAATTGTTCCCATATGCCACGTTCCTCCAGGCTACCAGGTTGAGAAGAGACGGCCAAATGGGGATTGGGAGAAGGTGAATGACTTCCCAGTGCTGGGAGAGAGCATCAACATCCCGAACCTGGTGGAAGGGGCGGAGTATGAGTTCCGGGTTGCTGCGGTAACAGCAGTTGGCCCTGGCAACTACAGCCTAGGCACGGCTCCGCTTACCATCAGGGATAAGATGGGTAAGTGACGTGCATGCATACATGATGTGCATGCGTGCTTCTGTGCACATGCAGTTACACGTGTTTTTAATGTGAATTTGTGTCAGCATGTTAAACAGGTTTGACATGATGCAATTGGTTTAACTATTGTTGTTTTGGCGTACACATCAAGATTGCCATCCTAAGCATAAAATCCAGATGGCAAGTGGACAAGGAACCCATTGGCTTATCGAGAGTCCAACAATTTGTCATCTATTTGTGGCATCCACTTCTGAGATATTAGTCAGTTTTGTTTTTAAACGAATTCATGCAGCTAGCATTTACATTTACACAAGGTGTTTATATGTATATCTGTTGATAATTTCTTTCATTCATTTATCATCCTCTGTGAGTATAACTACTTCCCTTGTTCGTCATCTGTTGGCATCAGCATTTGCATTAATACCTACCAGTTATGACTGATGAACAATAATGAAATCCGCATATTATGAAAAAATCCATTAAAAATATAATTTATCCACATAAAGACATGATGTGTACATGGAATGAGGTGAACACACGCAATCCATGGTGTAGTGATAATTAAGGTCTGTGGAAATGTTTGTAATGTTTGACCCTATATAGATCAGTGTGTATGTGTGTCCTCAGCTGGAACAGCCCCTGAGTTCTCCAAGAGGCCAAGCAATGTGATGGCCCCCATGAATGGGGAAGCCAGATTTGAAGTGGAGGTGTCCGGTGAACCACTGCCTGAAGTCAAGTGGTAAGACAGTTATCGCTTCTTTGTCTTCTTTCTTTTTTGTTTGGTTTAAGAAAAATTATTATTTGTGTTTTTATTTTTGATTGATTTATATACAGTTATAACAGTTTCGTCGTGGTAGTAACTAGCCAAATACCAAACATGCATGCACGCATGCACACACGCACACACGCACGCACACACACACACACACACACACACACACACACACACATCCTGTGCAACAAAGCCATGCTGTGGGTGTGTCTCTTCAGTGGGTAAATGATGATGCTTCCACAGGTACAAGGATGGCGTGGAGCTACATTCGAGTGGCAAGTACCGCATCAGTCAGGATGGAGAGAAGTGTCAGCTGATCATCAAGGACATCTACCCCGATGACGCGTCGGAGATCACCTGTGAACTCATCAACCACAAGGGCAAGGAGACAGCCAACGTCAAGCTGGCAGTGCAGAGTCAGTATTTGCTATCATTTCATAATAATAATGTAATAAAATAACACCTGATGTTTTATCAACATCCACAGCACCATTTTTCTATTTAAAAACTACACTTTTGCTTGAATTTTTGTTGACTTAGTCAACCTATCAAATCTCATACATTGGAATCTGCTTAATATAATCACTTTGGGGCAGAGCAATTGGATTCTATGAAGCGGTTGATTCACTTAAAGATTGCATTTAATACAGTGGAAATAGGGAACAATTCTGTCCCAGCCAAGATGTTTCATTCTACTAAACGGCTGAATTTGTTATCCTCGTTTTGTTAAGCGAGTCCACTGTATGGGGGGGGGGTTAATCCACATAAAAGGTGATTGTGACTTTGTAAAATTCCTTCACTGACATAAATGATTTAAAACAAATTTGCATGGAACACAGAATGTAGTTATTGATCCGTCGGTTGAGCACTGATCATGATTGATTGTGCTGTATCAGAGCCTCCACAGCTGGAGAAACACATTCGAGACCAAGTGGTAGACAAGGGAGAGACCCTCAAAGTGAAGATTCCCTTCTCGGGCACCGGACCCTTCGACTTCAAGGTGAAGAAAAACAACCGTGATCTTCGTCTCAATGACCGCGTGCAGTTCACAACTTTCGATGACTACGTCATTCTACACATTAAGGGTAGGCGCATTTACCTCGTAAACAGACTTAACAGACTCAGTGTTGGTAAATCTGTTTAGACATGTAAAAGTTTGTATGAATACTGTACAGGAAATGTATTATTTACTGTGCTTGAACACCAGCTCTATGATTAATAATAATATTAAACTGTAACTGGAATGTGTCGTAACCTTGATGCTTAAAACATGGTTGTAACAGCAAAACAAAAAATTGAGTAGCATAAAAATTTGGTGTAAAATAATTAATTATCACAGTTGTTTTAAATTCTCATCATAGTTTTAAAATAATAAAATGTTTATATAGAATACTTTGTAGTGTTTGGGCAGTTTCTGTTTAGTTGTCTGTGATAGTAGAAATGGTGTGTGCTTTCTAAGCAATGTTTTGATGTTTGTCTATTACACAGATGCTGAACAGGACGATTCAGGGAGTTATGTCATTGACATCATCAATGACAGTGGCGATGTCTCCTGCCCATTTAATGTCGGTGTTAAAGGTGTGGTTTTTCTTTCAACATTTTGTTGTCAACTTTACATGACATATCATTAAGTAAATAATTTGTTTTGTAATTATTTTATTTCCTACATTTTTTTATCTGTTAAATATGACAAACAAATGCAGAATTTTATTTGGAAACGGTTATCTATATCTCTAATAGAAAGTCGTGGAGGCACGTCTGTTTGAGGCCGTGTTGTGTATTAGTTTCTTGTTGAAGTGTTTGCTCTTGTTGCTGTAGTTATAGTAGTATTAGTAGGAGTAGCAACTTCAAAAGTAGTTTACAATACATGTCTACTTTGGAATGAAAGAGAGTGAATGAATTGACAAGCTCTACTTATAGGTAACTTGGAGAAGGCTACACATTTATGTAGTATGTGTGTGTACATTTTGTCTATGTGACATAAACAAGTATTTTCTTTGCATCTGTCAGTATAACGGGTGCATTGTTTGTGACTACCCACAGCGACCCCTGGTGCCTGCACTGGTCCGCTGCGAGTGTCCGACATCAGTCGCAGCACGTGTCATCTGTCTTGGAAGGCGCCACGAGACACTGGCGGAGCAAAGGTAACCAACTACGTGGTGGAGAAGAAGGAGACTGGCAAACCCTACTGGACCACCGTGGCATCTTTCGCAAAGGTCAGTCGAGTGTCCAAGTCTCGTCAGTTACACGTCAAGTCAGCCACCAGTATGAGTATATTCGCAGAGAGTTCTCTGCAAGGAATGTCAGGCCATAATTGTTTAAGCCATAATTGCACAGGCCGTCTTTGTGCAGTCCATCATTATACAGGCCACAATTTTATGGGCTGTCATTGTACATGCCATCATTGTACAGGCTGTCATTGTACATGCCATCATTGTACAGGCTGCCATTGTACATGCCATCATTGTACAGGCTGCCATTGTACATGCCATCATTGTACAGGCTGCCATTGTATATGCCATCATTGTACATGCCATCATTGTACAGACTGCCATTGTACATATTGCGTTAATCACACATAATAATGTCACTAGTTAACGGTTGCACATTTGCTTGCAGGAGACAGAGTTTGATGTGCAGGGCCTGTACGAAGACAACGAGTACATGTTCCGTGTGGCCGCAGTGAATGAGAACGGCTGTGGAGACTGGCTTGAAGCTGACAGTCCTATCATCGCCAAACTCTCTTTCGGTAAGATCAGAGATCACAACCAAGTAATCACCACGACACCTTGCAAATGAGGTGCAAGGTTTTGTAAGAAATGTAGCAGAAAACAAATGTTGAATAGAATCTTAGGCTAACTCTGCTTATTGTATTTTATGAAATAACCAACACAAGTCCGATGTAGCATTACTGCAGAGACAGAACATGTAATTTTGGGCAAACTTGTTCCATGGCTGAATCATCTTTTGTAAGCACTGCCAACTGTTATATAAGTTTTTACGTGTACTTTTACTGCATGATGTGTATATTTATAATAATTTATTATTAATTCTGCATGCATTTTTTTAACTTGTTTTTTATGTATATATATAATTTATATATGGACTTTTTTGTCTGAAATAAACATTTATTTTTATTACCTACCCGATTGTATGATTTCTCCAGACCGTCCCGGGATGCCTGGCATTCCCGACATAGAGGAGGTGGGAGGTGACTTTGTGAGCCTCACCTGGCAGAAGCCGTCCAGCGATGGAGGCGGCCGTATCAAGGGCTACATCATCGAGAAGAAAGATGCGAACTACGACAGTTGGACCCGGGTCAATCAGGTACCCTCTCCTTCCACCATCTTCAACGTGGCGAACCTCATCGAGGATCGCGAGTACGAGTTTCGGGTGATTGCCGTCAATGATGCTGGCGAGAGTCAGGCGGCAACTACCGTCAGGAAGGTGAAGGTCAAGGACCCGAAAGGTGAGTTGTGCTGCCACCTAGTATCCAAGGACTGCGATGGACTCTGTCCAATTGACATTGATTCTCTTTGTGAAGGACGCCAGGTTGCTAGTATTCATATTTGTAATTCACTGTGCATGTAACTATTACACTGTTTTTTTTTTACATTTTTAATGTTTGTTATTTATTCTTAATTACTTTTAATATATAACAATGTTATTGTTATAACAATCTTATGTATTTTTATTTATGTGTAATTTCATAGGCATTTTAATGTTTTTCATTTTATATATTTATCATCTTTTTCTGTATGTTCAACAACTGTTATACATATATTCTGACCAAATGGATTCACATGTTCATTGAACCATCTTTATCGAGGGCTTCCTCTGCTTCCTCTGCTTCAGCTGCCTCCATGCCTGAGATTGTGAGTGGTCTGAGGAACTGCCAGGCTATCCAGGGCAAGTCTGCTAAGTTTGAGGTGGAGGTCGACGGCAAGCCCATGCCAATGGTCATCTGGTGAGTCGCCTTGTCGGACACAGCGTAGTCATCAATATATTAATTTCATTATAGGCATTTGAATAGAAAATATACTGTCATAATTTGGAAAATATTTTATCATAATAGTAATAGTTGAAATAAAAAATATTCAGTTTACAACGTTTATAGACAAGTGTATGCGGAATTCATAAGTATTTCATTTAGACAGGCTCCTGATCTCTTGCTACACGCTCCTACAAATCAGGTATTGGTCCACATATATGCATATATAAGTCAGTATATATACGTCAAATGCAAGTAAAAATATATATAAATGTACTCCCATGTCATGCAGTAAAAGTACGTGTAAAAAAATTTTTTAGCAAAAATCTAAATATGAACACATGCATTAAAATACCTGTTAATATAGAGCAGATCAACCGGGGTCTTCTAGTGCGTTGTTATCCGATTCAGTGTTGATCTCTGACTTGTGATTCAGGTTCAAGGGAACTCGGGAGCTTGTGGATGGAGGCAAGTACGAGATCTTCCATGAGGGAAACACACACATCCTCGTGGTGCACGACGTCTACGGTGAGGACGCGGACGAGTACAGTGCCAAGGTCGTCAACAGGGCTGGCTCAAGGACAAGTCGCGGCGATCTACTCATCAGATGTAAGTCAGCATGGTGTAAGAGACGGACTCATACCGGTTGGATGGTCTAGTGGCAGTGCAGGAGCGTCGGCCCGAGAATGCCACTTCATTGTGTATCCTGCTTCATATGGCTGTTGTCTCTGTCATCTTTAGTACAGTGGTCCCTCTCTCCAATGAACACTCTGACTAATGGACCGTCTCTCCAAGGGCCCTCTGACAACACTAACCATAACTGTTTTATGTGTGACTTTTTTCTGGTAATCCTTATGATATATATTTGCATTATTTTTTATTTCTTTAAAATATTTTCTAACCTAAAACATACGCATATAATTTTAGCAAATGCATATTTTGTACCTGTAATTTTATTCCGTCTCATGATTAAGAAAGTAATAAATTATTATAAGGGACTCTTGTATGGACAGTTTATAGTGCACAAACTACTATATTAATTTTCATTGTACAACACTGTCTGAAGAATGGAGAACTCATTAAGACATGCAGAGTCACTGTGTTAGGATTAACCAGTAACACAATCCTACATATGCTTTCTTTGAAATTAACATATATATATATATATATATATATATATATATATATATATATGTTTATGTACATATGCACACACACGCACGCACGCACACACACACACTGTATTCAAACTAATAAACATACAGTAAGCTTGAAAAAAATTGGGCCAAGGATTCTGTTCTTGTAAGTGTACACCAAAATTTTTTTTCTCTAGACAATACGGTCTAGGACTAGTGGTGTTATTCAGTGACTAGGGTAGAACAACTGAAAAGTGGTGCCAACTGTTTAACACCAGATGCCGACACTTCAGTTGTTCCACACTAGTCAAATTACTATAATCATGGATCTTGCTGATTAAAAAGGGGGGTGTACATTAATTAGGGCATGTACGCTTAATAGGTCGAATATGGTATGTGGTGCGTGCGTGCATGCGTGCGTGTGTGCACCCAGAAAACAGTTCTTGGGCTTGGAAATAAAAACACTGCACATAAAGTCTTGATTTTTAAACATGATAAATAGTTTTGAAGTGTTGTGATTAGTTTTGAAGTGTTGTGATTAGTTTTGAAGTGTTGTGATTGGTTTTGAAGTGTTGTGATTAGTTTTGAAGTGTTGTGATTGGAATACTGAACAAATGTTTTCATCTGACCCTCTTTGTTCCCCACAGCTCCCCCGAAGATCAAGGTGCCTCCTCGCTTCCAGGAGCTGTCATCCTTCGAGAAGGGAGAGGAAATCATATTGAAGATCCCTTTCACTGGCTACCCCAAGCCAAAGGTGCGTTGGACAAGGGATGGGGAAGAGCTGGAGGGAAGCAGCCACTACCGGGTTGAGACGGGAGACAGACATGCCATCCTCTCCATCAAGGCTGCGGAGAAGACTGATGACGGACCATACCATCTTCAACTGGAGAACGACCTTGGCGTAGACTCGGCTGTCATCAAGATTGCCATCAATGGTACGTGTTGTCAACATTATTCCTCTTTGTATAGGCAGTGTGCAGATGATAAGATTTAACAATATTGCCATCAACAGTGCGTGCTGTCAACATTATTCTTCTTGGCATAGGAAGTGTGCAGATGATAAGATTTAACAAGATTGCCATCAATAGTGCGTGTTGTCAACATTATTCCTCTTTGCATAGGCAGTGTGCAGATGATAAGATTTAACAAGATTGTCATCAACAGTGCGTGCTGTCAACATTATTCTTCTTGGCATAGGAAGTGTGCAGATGATAAGATTTAACAAGATTGCCATCAACAGTGCGTGTTGTCAACATTATTCCTCTTTGCATAGGAAGTGTGCAGATGATAAGATTTAACAAGATTGCCATCAATAGTGCGTGTTGTCAACATTATTCTTCTTGGCATAGAGCAGTTTGTAGATGATAAGATTTAACGAGATTGCCATCAACAGTGTTGTCAACATTATTCCTCTTGGCAGTGTGCAGATAATTAGATTGAACAAAATTGTCATCCAAGGCAAAAGGCCTAGATGGCAAGTGGAGAAAGAAGTCATTAGCTTATTGAGAGTTCAACAATTGTTCATCATTTATCATTCAAGATATGCTTGTACTTAGAGAAAAACATAACAATTTTGTTTTTTGTGCATTGCCACAGTATGGCAGCATCATGTGTTAAGATGCATATTCTTGCATTGTTTATTATGTGAAATCAGGCTCTGAAGATTATTTTAGGGAGAAACTGAGCATTCAGTTGTAATATAATATAATAATAACCATTTATTTCAGACATAACAATATATGCCCCAACCCTCCACTGTTTACCACACAACTGTCGCCTCTATTTCAGACTGCCCCAACCCTCCACTGTTTACCACACAACTGTCGCCTCTATTTCAGACTGCCCCAACCCTCCACTGTTTACCACACAACTGTCACCTCTATTTCAGACTGCCCCAACCCTCCACTGTTTACCACACAACTGTCGCCTCTATTCCAGACTGCCCCAACCCTCCACTTTTTACCACACAACTGTCGCCTGTATTTCAGACTGCCCCAACCCTCCACTGTTTATCACACAACTGTCGCCTGTATTTCAGACTGCCACAACCCTCCACTGTTTATCACACAACTGTCACCTGTATTTCAAACTGCCCCAACCCTCCACTGTTTACCACACAACTGTCACCTGTGTTTCAGACTGCCCCAACCCTCCACTGTTTACCACACAACTGTCACCTGTGTTTCAGACTGCCCCAACCCTCCACTGTTTACCACATAACTGTCACCTGTATTTCAGACTGCCCCAACCCTCCACTGTTTACCACACAACTGTTGCCTCTATTTCAAACTGCCCCAACCCTCCACTGTTTACCACACAACTGTTGCCTCTATTTCAAACTGCCCCAACCCTCCACTGTTTACCACACAACTGTCACCTGTGTTTCAGACTGCCTCAACCCTCCACTGTTTACCACACAACTGTCACCTGTGTTTCAGACTGCCCCAACCCTCCACTGTTTATCACACAACTGTCACCTGTATTTCAGACTGCCCCAACCCTCCACTGTTTATCACACAACTGTCGCCTGTATTTCAGACTGCCACAACCCTCCACTGTTTATCACACAACTGTCACCTGTATTTCAAACTGCCCCAACCCTCCACTGTTTACTACACAACTGTCACCTGTGTTTCAGACTGCCCCAACCCTCCACTGTTTACCACACAACTGTCACCTGTGTTTCAGACTGCCCCAACCCTCCACTGTTTACCACACAACTGTTGCCTCTATTTCAAACTGCCCCAACCCTCCACTGTTTACCACACAACTGTTGCCTCTATTTCAAACTGCCCCAACCCTCCACTGTTTACCACACAACTGTTGCCTCTATTTCAAACTGCCCCAACCCTCCACTGTTTACCACACAACTGTCACCTGTGTTTCAGACTGCCCCAACCCTCCACTGTTTACCACACAACTGTCACCTGTGTTTCAGACTGCCACAACCCTCCACTGTTTATCACACAACTGTCACCTGTATTTCAAACTGCCCCAACCCTCCACTGTTTACCACACAACTGTCACCTGTGTTTCAGACTGCCACAACCCTCCACTGTTTATCACACAACTGTCGCCTGTATTTCAAACTGCCCCAACCCTCCACTGTTTACCACACAACTGTCACCTGTGTTTCAGACTGGCCCAACCCTCCACTGTTTACCACACAACTGTCACCTGTGTTTCAGACTGCCACAACCCTCCACTGTTTATCACACAACTGTCGCCTGTATTTCAGACTGCACCAAACCTCTACAGTTTACCACATAACTGTCACCTGTATTTCAGACTGCCACAACCCTCCACTGTTTACCACACAACTGTCGCCTGTGTTTCAGACTGCCACAACCCTCCACTGGTTACCACACAACTGTCATGTGTGTTTCAGACTGCACCAACCCTCCACTGTTTATCACACAACTGTCGCCTGTTTTTCAGACTGCCCCAACCCTCCACTGTTTACCACACAACTGTTGCCTGTGTTTCAGACTGTCACAACCCTCCACTGTTTATCACACAACTGTCACCTGTTTTTCAGACTGCCCCAACCTTCCACTGTTTACCACACAACTGTCGCCTGTATTTTAGACTGCCCAGATCCGCCCCGCTACCTGCAGACAGAGAACATCTACCACGACTCTGTGATGTTGTCATGGAAACCGCCACTCAATGATGGAGGCAGCTTCATCACGCAGTACATCATTGAGAAGTTGGAGCCACCCATGAACAGCTGGATTCGCTGCTGTGTGAACAGGTCAGAGGTCAATTATACAGGGTAGAGGTCACATAGTCAGCATGATGTCATCTTCAGACATAATCATCTAGAAACTCAGTCACTGAATGTGGATGGTCATGAGACTTCTTGTTTTCTGTAAATATAACAGCTCCAGAATTTGTTCAGAAGTGAAAACTTAATCTGTATGTTTGGATGTCTTAAGCTGTTGTGAGCTTACAAAATTGTGATTTTGTTAATGAATATGTCATGTCAATGCATCGAGAAAAATATTTAAAAAGATCATTCATGGTTCATATTATTCATACTGTGGAGTTAACATAACTGTTATAGTTAACAACTGTTATGTAAACATGTTTGTTAGGTTATTCCGAATCATAACCAGCCTGTATTTTTTGTGTATGTATGTAACAACAGATTCACGTTTGCAACGATTGAGGGTCTGTCACCGTGCAAGGACTACCAGTTCCGAGTGACTGCAGAGAACTTCTACGGTCGCAGCGAGCCATGTGAACCGACATCTGTCTTCAAGACAGAGACGGTGGAAGAAGGGCGCAAGAGGAAGGGGCTTCCAGTCGAGGGTACACTCACACTTATTAACAGATTCCACTTGGTTTTACTCAATATGTGGCATAGTAAATGAACCCATTTAATAAATAGTCTTTCTAGAAATGCAACATGATAAAGCTTTCGTGGCAGTTCAAAGATAAGGCAAAGATAAGGCTAGTGTTATCACAAGGTATGTGCTGAAACAGGTACCTGAGTTATTGACTAAAATGTTTGTGTGTTTTAATTGTTGACTTGCCTAGCATGTGGCACTTGAAAAGGAAGTTGTAAATTATTCTTTCAGATGGGACAATAAAACCGTACACCTTTCTGGTGCCTTTGCTAGGGGGAATTAAAATACCCCCCATACGTGGATAATCTACGGTGGACTGGCAGAACCTGACAGAAGTGTCCAGGATATGGCTCTATAGCTCTCAGAACAATAAACATTTATTATATCTGAAGAGTGTGTACTGGGATATACTACAATGTGATATGAGCATGTTTGCCAAAGTAAGCAGACACTTGTGATATCGTGACCTCTCCCTTCATGTTGATGATGTATGTAAAAACTGTCTGTG
Organism: Lamellibrachia satsuma; assembly: GCA_033239005.1. Lineage (NCBI taxonomy): Eukaryota > Metazoa > Annelida > Polychaeta > Sabellida > Siboglinidae > Lamellibrachia > Lamellibrachia satsuma. The sequence goes on from BSQZ01000005.1 coordinate 3,085,258, forward strand.
GAGTGTGAGGCAAGACAAGGGCAGTTTCCACACACCAATCCAAAAAATAAAAATATTGACTAACATTAAAATTGCGCACCCAGATGTTTAGTTACCCACAAGGCATGCGTACAGTCCTCCACAAACTCCTGCGTTAGCGAAAGATTGGGCTGTTTGGAGAATAATTACTTGAGACTTGATGTGTTCTTTCAGACGACACTGGCAAGCGCGTGAGAGGAAAGTACACCGGGCCCAAGATACTCGACTATGACCGATTCTGTAAGTATCAACAGCAAGAATCTGCTTGTTGTTAGCAGACAACTCAGTTATGTATACATTACATATTTTATCCTGTGGCTTTCAAGACACTGCTGTTCAATTCCTCGTTCTAAATCATTATATGAATCGAATTTGTGTACAGTGGCACCTCGTTATAACGCGTTATAACACTGTTGATTCTTGAACTGAATAAAACACATGCCTTATGGAATAGATCTACTACGGTGATGATGTACTGGGCCAATAGGCCTACGAATCGAAAATAATAACCTGGATCTGAGCAGCCGAAAACGTATATGATTTGACAAACGTAGTATGTAAGCTGATAAAACACAGAAAACGACAATAGGTAGAATTAATAATTGTTTCACTTCATCTTTCAAGCGATCTCAACCAAAGCATAAATTTATTACACACCACTTAACATCGATTCATCGTTTCATATGCGGATGACGAATTCGTATTTTTGTGCACCGGTAGAGCCTTGGGTTAGGAATTTGGCATGTTGGTTTCGCATCGCAAAAACTATTAAATTTAGGATGCAATGGAAGCATGTCATTTCACCGAAGTGTCATGTTGGTATTGCATACTAAATGCATTTAAAACTATTTATCTGACTCTTACGCGAGGCGTATTTGTGAATCTTGATTGCAATTTACAAACCGTCGAAGCAAAGCCAGCGACAGCGATTGATGTCGGCGACAGCACAAGACAAACAACACGTTGATACTCGTTTATTGACATTGTTCGCCTAATGTTTCTTGAGAATACTCAAAGCAGTTCTAAGTAGGTTTAAGCAGGCCCATTTGGCATTTTCTCCTGGCGGCAAACAATCGGTGTCCACGACCGACCTCTTTTATATCCGAATCCGCGTAATAACGGGGAGCGTAATAACGAGGTGTGACTGTAGTTAGCTGGACATATGTTTATGAATAAAAAATCTGTGATTCATTTAGTTGAAATGTATTAATTGTTTGTAACATGTGTGCACTTCTACCAACATATGAGACGTTTATTTGCTTGGAGAAGAATGGCTTTCACTGGGTTTGTAGCCAATTCTGACAGCGCTGTTCACTTTCAGACTATGATCTGTGGTCTAAGATCAAACCGCAGCCAGTGGAGATCAGACCAGGAGATATCAATGAGTATTATGACATACACGAAGAACTTGGAAGGTTTGTTTTTTCTAAATCATTTAAAATGCTCAATGGGTACACTGTATGAAATGTTTTATTTTAATAAATGTCATTATTCCATGTGATTAAGAACTTTTTATCATGACAGTAATCCACCTGTATATAAGTAAATCGGCCATTATTTATAAGTACATGTGTATCTGTTCATTAATATTATAAATCTATAATTTTTTTATTTTTGTAATATATCATGGTCAGCACCAAAGATTATTGTATACATTTTGTGCTATATCAATTAATAAACATTAAACATAACTCTCCCTGTTTGAACACATGGTAGAATATTGTTTTCAGTGGTGCCTTTGGCGTAGTGCACAGGGCAACAGAGAAGTCGACAGGCAGGACGTTTGTGGCGAAGTTCATCAACACGCCCTACCCCGCTGACAAGGCGATCGTGAAGGGGGAGATCAACATTATGAATAGCCTGCACCACCAGAAACTGCTCAACTTGCATGACGCATTCGAAGATAAGCACGAAATAGTGCTCGTTCTGGAGTAGTACGTACTGGACTGTTTGTTGAGTAGATTTAACAAGATAGCTATCCAAAACTACAAGTTCCAGATGGCAAGTGAACAAGGAAGCCATTGGCTTATTGAGAGTCCAGAAACAATCATCTATATATAACCCACCCTTATTGATAGTCCAACAACAATCATCTATGTATAGCCCACCCTTATTGAGAGTCCAACAACAATCATCTATGTATAGCCCACCCTTATTGAGAGTCCAACAACAATCATCTATGTATAGCCCACCCTTATTGAGAGTCCAACAACAATCATCTATGTATAGCCCACCCTTATTGAGAGTCCAACAACAATCATCTATGTATAGCCCGCCCTTATTGAGAGTCCAACAACAATCATCTATGTATAGCCCGCCCTTATTGAGAGTCCAACAACAATCATCTATGTATAGCCCACCCTTATTGAGAGTCCAACAACAATCATCTATGTATAGCCCGCCCTTATGGAGAGTCCAACAACAATCATCTATGTATAGCCCGCCCTTATGGAGAGTCCAACAACAATCATCTATGTATAGCCTGCCCTTATCAGATAGCTATCAATTTTATTTTAAACATATTCACACTACTAGCATTAACACAATCATTTGGCAGTTTGTTCCATTAATTTATCACCCTCTGTGAGAAAGAATACTTTATCATGTCCAACCAACACTGCTCCTTAAATTAATGCTGCTTTGTGCCCTCTGGTTCTACTGCCTTCTTTAAGTTTGAAGAACATATTCCTATCAGTATCCTCATTCTTACATTCTTACCTCAGCTGATATTGTCATTCATCAACACCAACAAAACAATTGTAATCATTGTCATCATTTATGTCTCTATTACTCTCCTTAGTGTCTCTTCATCAATACCTCAACATCTACTAAGCCTATAAAATTCTTGCCATCAACATTGGTGTTGACATTGCGTTGTCCCCGCCTTACAGTCTGTCTGGAGGTGAGCTGTTTGACCGCATCGCAGCGGAGGACTACAAGATGAACGAGGGTGAAGTGGTCGACTACATCCGCCAGGTGTGCGAGGGACTGTGTCACATGCACGAACACAACATCGTCCACCTCGACATCAAGGTACGCCCAGCACTATCTCACAGCTCTTACAGTGTCAACTCGTTCATAACTAAGCATTTCTTTTTCTCAATACTCTTGTCTAGTCTAGTTTTGGTAGTTTATAATTATGGTGTAAAAATTCCATATGATATTTCCACACAAAATTTAATGTACAATAAATTAAGCAATGTTTCCACGAATAGAGATATATAACAAATATGCTGGCCTGTTTGAAGCATGAAGGCAGTCAGTCTTCCCAGAATGCAACTGTGCTCCTCCCATCCCACAATGCAACTGTGCTCCTCCCATCCCACAATGCTCTTGAGCCGTACCATCTGCCCTTGCAGCCGGAGAATATTCTGTGCGAGACAAAAAAGAGCACAAATGTGAAGATGATTGACTTCGGCCTCGCTGCCAAACTCGACCCGGAGCAGGTCGTGAAGATCACCACAGCAACGGCAGAGTTCGCGGCACCAGAGATTGTAGACCATGATGCAGTGGGCTTCTACACAGACATGTGGGCCGTTGGTGTCCTTGCATACATACTGTAAGTGTCCTTCTAGAGCGTCCATGATACAGGATACTCAAATACACACCAGGAATGCTCTAGGTATTTGAAAGGTTGCCTGAGCAATAGCATTGATTACATTTGTTCTAATGTTAGTTATGACATGTGAATAATTACATGTGTATTACATGTGAATAATTTACTTGTGTGTTATCAATTTAACCAACTCGGAGGGGTATGTGATTGATTTTAAAAGTAGTACGTTCACTTGAGTGCATGTGTGCATGCACACATTATAAAATGTTGCACGCACGCATGCACATCTGCACATGTATGCACACATGCACGAGTGCACACACACACACTACCAAGATTGCCATCCAAGACAAATGGCCCAATTGGACAAGAAGATAAGGAAGCTTATCAAGAGTCCATTTATCATCTATGTGTAACCTGCCATTCTGAGATAGTTATCAATTTTATTTTTAAACGCAGCTAGCATCGACACAATCTGTAGATAATCTGTTCCATTCATTTATTGTCCTCTATGAGAACGAGTACTTTCTGATATCCAGTGAACATTCATCCTTCACTAATGTTACTTCGTGTCCTCTAGTTCTACTATCTTTCTTAAGTGAGAAATAAAAACAATTTCATGTCACTATTTCCATACACATTATATATCTTAAAAGCGTCAATTTGATCTCCACTTAACCTCCTTGGCTCTAGAGTTGTTAATCCACATTCTCTAGGCGTTGTGTGCATGTTCTCTGGCCTGTTGCAGCTTGAGTGGCCTATCCCCGTTCGCGGGCGAGGACAGCGTGGAGACAATGCAGAATGTCTCCAAGTGCGACTGGGACTTTGATTCAGAGAGCTTCAAGGGCATCTCTGAGCAGGCAAAGGACTTCATCTGCAAACTCATCGTCAAACAGCCCCAGTGAGTGACATGGGTGACGTGTGACACGGGTGACATGGGTGACATTAGTGACATGTCCAGTGGTACAGGACATACTCTTGAAATTATTGTCACCATAACTGACAACGACACAATCTATTGCATAGTCCAATCAACCAGCCTTCTTCTGGCTTGTATTAAATGTCGAGTACTAATAAATTTTTCGACACTCGGCACATTCTACTAACTGACAAGTTTATATAAGTTATCAGGTTCTGTTGATCTTATGAGACCTCGTTCAACTAGTCAGCCTTTTTTATAGAATATTACGCCAAACTGACCTATGATCATACTGAGGGCAGTTACCCAGATTACTGCCAGGGTGCTGTTTGCCCTCGGTGGTTCTTTCACTACCCAGATTACTGCCAGGGTGCACGTTGGCATTGGTGGTCCTTTCACTACCCAGATTACTGCCAGGGAGCTCTTTGTCCTTGGTGGTCCTTTCACTACCCAGATTACTGCCAGGGTGCACGTTGCCATTGGTGGTTCTGTTACTACCCAGATTACTGCCAGGGTGCATGTAGCCCTCAGTGGATCTTTCACTACCCAGATTACTGCCAGGGTGCATGTTGCCATTGGTGGTCCTTTCACTACCCAGATTACTGCCAGGGTGCACGTTGCCATTGGTGGTTCTGTTACTACCCAGATTACTGCCAGGGTGCACGTAGCCCTCAGTGGATCTTTCACTACCCAGATTACTGCCAGGGTGCACGTTGCCATTGGTGGTCCTTTCACTACCCAGATTACTGCCAGGGAGCTCTTTGTCCTTGGTGGTCCTTTCACTACCCAGATTACTGCCAGGGTGCACGTTGCCATTGGTGGTTCTGTTACTACCCAGATTACTGCCAGGGTGCATGTAGCCCTCAGTGGATCTTTCACTACCCAGATTACTGCCAGGGTGTACGTTGCCATTGGTGGTCCTTTCACTACTCAGATTACTGCCAGGGAGCTCTTTGTCCTTGGTGGTCCTTTCACTACCCAGATTACTGCCAGGGTGTACGTTGCCATTGGTGGTCCTTTCACTACCCAGATTACTGCCAGGGTGCACGTTGCCATTGGTGGTTCTGTTACTACCCAGATTACTGCCAGGGTGCACGTAGCCCTCAGTGGATCTTTCACTACCCAGATTACTGCCAGGGTGTACGTTGCCATTGGTGGTCCTTTCACTACCCAGATTACTGCCAGGGAGCTCTTTGTCCTTGGTGGTCCTTTCACTACCCAGATTACTGCCAGGGTGCACGTTGCCATTGGTGGTCCTTTCACTACCCAGATTACTGCCAGGGTGCATGTAGCCCTCAGTGGATCTTTCACTACCCAGATTACTGCCAGGGTGCATGTTGCCCTCAGTGGATCTTTCACTACCCAGATTACTGCCAGGGTGCACGTTGCCATTGGTGGTCCTTTCACTACCCAGATTACTGCCAGGGTGCATGTAGCCCTCAGTGGATCTTTCACTACCCAGATTACTGCCAGGGTGCATGTTGCCCTCAGTGGATCTTTCACTACCCAGATTACTGCCAGGGTGCATGTTGCCCTCAGTGGATCTTTCACTACCCAGATTACTGCCAGGGTGTATGTTGCCCTCGGTGGTTCTTTCACTACCCAGATTACTGCCAGGGTGCATGTTGCCCTCAGTGGATCTTTCACTACCCAGATTACTGCCAGGGTGCATGTTGCCCTCAGTGGATCTTTCACTACCCAGATTACTGCCAGGGTGCACGTTGCCATTGGTGGTCCTTTCACTACCCAGATTACTGCCAGGGTGCACGTTGCCATTGGTGGTCCTTTCACTACCCAGATTACTGCCAGGGTGCATGTTGCCCTCAGTGGATCTTTCACTACCCAGATTACTGCCAGGGTGCATGTTGCCATTGGTGGTCCTTTCACTACCCAGATTACTGCCAGGGTGCATGTAGCCCTCAGTGGATCTTTCACTACCCAGATTACTGCCAGGGTGCACGTTGCCATTGGTGGTCCTTTCACTACCCAGATTACTGCCAGGGTGCATGTAGCCCTCAGTGGATCTTTCACTACCCAGATTACTGCCAGGGTGCATGTTGCCATTGGTGGTCCTTTCACTACCCAGATTACTGCCAGGGTGTATGTTGAGCTCGGTGGTTCTTTCACTACCCAGATTACTGCCAGGGTGCACGTTGCCATTGGTGGTCCTTTCACTACCCAGATTACTGCCAGGGTGTATGTTGCCCTCGGTGGTTCTTTCACTACCCAGATTACTGCCAGGGTGCACGTTGCCATTGGTGGTCCTTTCACTACCCAGATTACTGCCAGGGTGTATGTTGCCCTCGGTGGTTCTTTCACTACCCAGATTACTGCCAGGGTGCACGTTGCCATTGGTGGTCCTTTCACTACCCAGATTACTGCCAGGGTGCGTGTAGCCCTCAGTGGATCTTTCACTACCCAGATTACTGCCAGGGTGCACGTTGCCATTGGTGGTCCTTTCACTACCCAGATTACTGCCAGGGTGTATGTTGCCCTCGGTGGTTCTTTCACTACCCAGATTACTGCCAGGGTGCACGTTGCCATTGGTGGTCCTTTCACTACCCAGATTACTGCCAGGGTGTATGTTGCCCTTGGTGGTTCTTTCACTACCCAGATTACTGCCAGGGTGCACGTTGCCATTGGTGGTCCTTTCACTACCCAGATTACTGCCAGGGTGCGTGTAGCCCTCAGTGGATCTTTCACTACCCAGATTACTGCCAGGGTGCACGTTGCCATTGGTGGTCCTTTCACTACCCAGATTACTGCCAGGGTGTATGTTGCCCTCGGTGGTTCTTTCACTACCCAGATTACTGCCAGGGTGCACGTTGCCATTGGTGGTCCTTTCACTACCCAGATTACTGCCAGGGTGCGTGTAGCCCTCAGTGGTTCTTTCACTACCCAGATTACTGCCAGGGTGCACGTTGCCATTGGTGGTCCTTTCACTACCCAGATTACTGCCAGGGTGTATGTTGCCCTCGGTGGTTCTTTCACTACCCAGATTACTGCCAGGGTGCACGTTGCCATTGGTGGTTCTTTCACTACCCAGATTACTGCCAGGGTGCATGTTGCCCTCGGTGGTTCTTTCACTACCCAGATTACTGCCAGGGTGCACGTTGCCATTGGTGGTTCTTTCACTACCCAGATTACTGCCAGGGTGCACGTTGCCATTGGTGGTTCTTTCACTACCCAGATTACTGCCAGGGTGCATGTTGCCCTCGGTGGTTCTTTCACTACCCAGATTACTGCCAGGGTGCACGTTGCCATTGGTGGTCCTTTCACTACCCAGATTACTGCCAGGGTGCGTGTAGCCCTCAGTGGATCTTTCACTACCCAGATTACTGCCAGGGTGCATGTTGCCCTCGGTGGTTCTTTCACTACCCAGATTACTGCCAGGGTGTACGTTGCCATTGGTGGTTCTTTCACTACCCAGATTACTGCCAGGGTGTATGTTGCCCTCGGTGGTTCTTTCACTACCCAGATTACTGCCAGGGTGCACGTTGCCATTGGTGGTTCTTTCACTACCCAGATTACTGCCAGGGTGCGTGTAGCCCTCAGTGGATCTTTCACTACCCAGATTACTGCCAGGGTGTATGTTGCCCTCGGTGGATCTTTCACTACCCAGATTACTGCCAGGGTGCACGTTGCCATTGGTGGTTCTTTCACTACCCAGATTACTGCCAGGGTGTACGTTGCCATTGGTGGTTCTTTCACCACCCAGATTACTGCCAGGGTGTATGTTGCCCTTGGTGGTTCTTTCACTACCCAGATTACTGCCAGGGTGCACGTTGCCATTGGTGGTTCTTTCACCACCCAGATTACTGCCAGGGTGCACGTTGCCATTGGTGGTTCTTTCACTACCCAGATTACTGCCAGGGTGCATGTTGCCCTCGGTGGATCTTTCACTACCCAGATTACTGCCAGGGTGCATGTTGCCATTGGTGGTTCTTTCACTACCCAGATTACTGCCAGGGTGCATGTTGCCCTCGGTGGTTCTTTCACTACCCAGATTACTGCCAGGGTGCATGTTGCCATTGGTGGTTCTTTCACTACCCAGATTACTGCCAGGGTGCATGTTGCCCTCGGTGGTTCTTTCACTACCCAGATTACTGCCAGGGTGCACGTTGCCATTGGTGGTTCTATTACTACCCAGATTACTGCCAGGGTGCACGTTGCCATTGGTGGTTCTTTCACTACCCAGATTACTGCCAGGGTGCACGTTGCCATTGGTGGTTCTTTCACTACCCAGATTACTGCCAGGGTGCACGTTGCCCTCAGTGGATCTTTCTCTACCCAGATTACTACCAGGGTGCATGTTGCCCTCGGTGGTTCTTTCACTACCCAGATTACTGACACAGGGCAGACATGAACGTGGTTATCTGAATCACTGGTCACAAAGTGAACCTAACAAAAGCTTGGAAAAGCAGTTTTAAATAACTTGTTATATTAAAAACTGGACAAATTAGTTATTATAAAGGTCAATCATCATGCATCACGTTGTATTGGTGCTACTGTATATCTGTGTGCTTGTTCTCCCAGGCGTCGCATGACCGTTCACGAGGCGATGGAACACTCCTGGCTGGCCGGTGACTATGACTACTCACAGCACCGCATCCCAGCCAGCAGATACAGCAGAATCAGAGAGACCATCAAGCAGAGATACGTAAGTACTGGTCAGCTACAGTAGTCCCTTCCTTCAGCGGACCCTCTGACCAGCGGACACCTACTATGTACGGACAGTTTCTCAATGTACAGTGTTTTACAACGTAAACGTCCCTGTAATGAGCGGACACCTGTTAGATACAGACAGCGGACACATTTGTTTTTTCTTTCCCTGCTAAGGTGGACAACAGTCTAATTTAACAGGTGTGTCCACTGAAGGCAGGGACTACTGTAAAAAAGAGTTGCGAGTAGAACTCCCCCACATAGGCACCCCTCGGAAACAGCGCCTGTTTCATGGTCTGTTTTTGCCATATCTGTATATCTGACAAACCTCTAATCAGGCCACCCCTCTATTCAGACCACCCCTCTAATCAGGCCACCCCTCTAATCAGGCCACCCCTCTAATCAGTCCACTTTATCCCCGTCACTTGGGTGGCCGCTTCAGGGAGTTGAACTGTGTGTAGTTGATTGTTTGTGTTCACAGATGGACTGGCCCATGCCAATGCCTGCCATTGGTCGTATCGCCAACTTCAGCTCGCTGCGCAAAGCCCGACCCAAAGATCACGGCATTTTCCAGACATACTTCGGTAGGCGCCTGTCTCATGCATATTTATTATTCCTGCCACACATAGCATGGAGTGTTGTAAAGTTAATTAACCAAAAATGCCATACCATGATGTCAGCGTACAAATATGCATACCTTGCTATTGGATTCGACCAAAAGTCGTATTTTACATATTCGAGTTTTTGGTTTATCAGATGCACCATTGATAGAGCTTCAAAATGACAAACAGCTTAACATTGTGATATTGATGTCAATCGTAATTGCATTTATCCTGGAGGCTGTATGCTATATTCTGATAAGCATCACGGTGATGTGAAAAATTGAAATTTTCAGCCAATCGGTAAAACCCCAGCTTCAGCGCTGGTTTTCACAGCTTGGGGCACACACACACACACACACACACACACATATATATATATATATATATATATATATATATATATATATATATGCCAAACAATTCTTTAATAGCTTCATCATTCTTGATTGGTGAAGATAAAATGTTCCAAATGTCATGTTGTCTCCAGATCGCCGTGAGGCTTGGCCGAGGTTCGTGAGGAAACCACACAACGCTGTGGCCCAGGAGGGTGGCGTCATCAGCTTCAAGTGTAGGGTGCTAGCCGCCACCCCTCCCACTATCACATGGTCAGTAATCCCACCTACTATCACATGGTCAGTTACCCTGCCCACTATCACATGGTCAGTAACTCTGCCCACTATCACATGGTCAGTAACTCCGCCCACTATCACATGGTCAGTAACTCCGCCCACCATCACATGGTCAGTTACCCCACCCACTATCACATGGTCAGTAACTCCGCCCACATGCTCAGTACCCTCTGTGTAATGCCCTACATTCAGCCTGATGTGTCACAGCGTCTCGCATTGATGGTGTCTCATATATGGTAACAGGGAAATGTTCATGTAATTGTAATTGGATGAGACATACACCAGAGGCAAGACTCACTGGCATTTTCTGGGTTGTACGAATGTAATGCACCAGTAATAATTTATTGTGTGTGGGTAACAGTAAAAAATTATGTCATAATTAACTCCTGGGGTACCAGTCATGACAAAAAGAGATTAGAACTTCACTTCAAAGACAGCAGATGATAGTCCACTTAATCCCAGTTGTTCCATCTGAAGTGTTGTGCCTGAACAAATCAAACGGTATCAATTAGCATAATCACATTTGGCCACAGTCACTGTTATATCTGTCAGACAAATGTGAAGATGATGACACAGTTGTGAATGTTGGCTGGTTGCAGGTACTATGATGGCATGCCGCTGAACCCGAGCATCAAGTACATGCCCAAGTACTCAGGCAACAACTACGAACTGCGCATCTGTCGCATCAAGATGGAAGACAAGGGCGAGTACGTTGTGAAGGCTGAGAACTCGTACGGCAGTCGCGAGGAACACGTCTTCCTCAAAGTCGAACGTACGTGTTGTGTCGCCTAGCCAATCACATTTATAGTATATTCATAATGATCACCAAAAATAAAAAGACCCAGTAAATGTAACTGATCTACACTGTGCGTGAATAAAATGTCTCTACATGTTTCTTGATAACACAGAAGGTGTTCACATAATAACTGGGTTGTAGCGGAATGTGAAACTGACTTAGTGTGAATAAAAAGTGACAAATGTCATTAGGATTCATGTTAAGTGTGCTTTATGGTGAATGAAGTCTTGAGGAGTTAACCCCTGCCCTGCTACAGAGTTAACCCTTGCCCTGCTACAGATTTATTATTGTGGTCATTTGTAGAAGCAGCGGCACAGCCCGCCCGGCGGTCGATGAGTGTCGACTACGCCGTCACTCCACGCAGGCAAGTGACTAGGGCTTCAAACACAACGCTATGTGTAGATTACAGATGAGCATTACTACTAGTTCAGTGCCATAGTAATGCTTGCACTGCTTTCGACAGAAAGAAAAAATTATGTTCTATGAAACTGTACAGCCATAAATTGCTATGTCAGCCCAAAAGTCAGGATATGTGCCAAAGTAAGATAAAAAACCATAATTTATGAAGTTTCATTTAAAACTTATCAGCAGTTGCTTCACCCTGGGGTTGGATACTAATTCCTGCAGGATTGCGATTTCACAACACATACCTATGAAGGCACCAAAATTAACCTTCATGGGCCTTTGACTGTCGTATAAATTTTCCGATGTGTCATTACTTTTAATCAGCTGTATTGGTGAACCGTATTGATAGCGGGCATGCATGTTTGGATTATTCATGTTTGAATATGTGAATGTCATAATAATAAATTTATTTATTGTAGCAATAGTTTCCTTGAAACCTGAAAAGCTTAAGATGCATGAAATAAAATACAATTACGATGGTTGGAAATATGAAAACTTGAAGTCTGAGGGAAGTGATGAAGTTGAGTTAAGTGTGATTGATGGATAGAGTTGTGGTTGCAGACAACGTCTGTTTGAGGCAGAGTTTGAGGGCTACAAGGAGCCATCGGACAAGGCTCCCTCGTTCGTCTTCCCCCTCAGAGATCGGTTCATCCAGGAGGGCATCGGGGTGAAACTGATCTGCTCTGTTGAGGGAAAACCAACACCCAAGGTTTGTGAAACTTTTGTACCTTCAATTTAGAGAGTCGAAACAATGATGTATCCACGACAACAGCAAGATCACAAATAGTTAAAGATTTACTGTTTCAGCAAAGAATACACCGTACCAACAATTATGCTTACTGATATTAAACAGAAATCAACGCTGGCATCAGAACAAAAAAATTGGCTGATCTGACGTTTGAATAACTTCGAAAACGATTGAGCATACGTTGGCGTAGATACAAGATTGTTTCAGCGCATGACAAAAGATTCATGCAAATTATGTGTTATACTTCCGTGGACAATCTCGCACGATTTCATCTTTATATTAGTGTTATATTATGCACCAGAGGTGCAACGCATTATTTCGGGTCGGCGATATTGAATATATTGAAAAAAAATTTACCAGTGTATGTTTAGAAACAAATTTGACAAATATTTGGTAATGCCAGGCCACACAGAGATGAAACATTGTTGGACTGTTAGTCAACTAATGACTTCATTGTCCGCTTGTCACGTGAACTTGTTGCTTAGTACGGTCGTTTTGATAAATCATAACAAGTATTGCCATCTGTGTTTATATTGATTTCTCAGTTAGTTCACATGTTTGTGTAATATACTGGTATCTTTTTACAACATTATTGAAAGAAATATATTACGAGCAATACAAACAACGTGTTCAGCTTTAAAAGTTTCTCGATGTCCAACCAACTTGGGCATTTTATTATTTCAACATTTTCACAGTCATAGCCACCACCCACTCTCAGGGCCTAACTGGGCATTCGTTCACGCAGCTGCTGCAGATTGGAATGTTCTGCCAACTAACATCACATCAAAAATTCTTGCATCTTTCAATGCAAATTTAAAGACCTTTGTACTACTGCTTAGAATACTGCAGCAACATTTTAACCTAATTTGGACAAACGGACAGAGAATTCGGACCCAACCATTCATAGTCACCCTGTCGCTTGCGGACAGCTCAAAGTGCATTGATAATCCTGCGAGTCAATATTGCTGAGCCACTGCTGATGCCCACTAACTTCCCTAAGTATGTATTCTGTGTCTTACTATCTGCATATTGTTATCAAGAAGTATTAGAAATGTGCTCCAAATAAGGCGAACCTTTTCCCTAGCCTTAGCCTAAGCCACCGCTAGCTGTGTAACCTTTCACCCATTGGCTTCTCAAAGCCCTTTCAGCTCGCCTTTCCGTAACCCTGACCCTACTTTGTTTTGACAAAGACACAACTAACTAACAACTTTTAAAGTAAATGTTACTATCCCTCCGACAGCAGTGGACCATGTACAATTTGTTTCACTTACGTCACTCGGCAGATTAATCATTTGTTTGTAGAGAAATGGTGATTACATGGGACCGATCATTGGCCTCACACACCACCTGGTTTCCATGTAGTTGAATGCAGTAATGCTATGTGATTAATGACATTTTCACCAACTAAGTTTATGACCCACATATATTGTATATACATGTATTGTTTTTATTAACAGTAGCATTGTACTGTTCACAACAGTACCAACTAGCGACCATAACAAATTGTAATGGCTCCACCTAGTGAGTGTCCACTTAATCAAAATTCTTCATAAGGGACTCCTGTCCATAAAAATTCTAATTAATTTTCTAGATTAATTTACTTGTTTTAGTTGATTGATGGTGTTATTTATCTTAATTAACTCATTTATTTATTTTTACATTTAAGCTAACTTGCTTTAATCTACTGATGTTTGTACAGCTGTGCTATTGTAATTTATTTATTCTTATATTTAAATTTGTTCTTTTTTGTGCTATTTAGGTATTAGTTTTATTTGAATTTTTATGGATATGGTGCTATATAAAAAATAATAATTATTATTCAACTGAGGGAAGGAATGTCTTTTTCAGATGACTTGGACCAAGGATGGGAAGGAGTTGAAGGCAGGAGGGAGGTATGAGATTAGCTACTCCCTTGGGATCTGTTCCCTCGAGATCCAGTCATGCGAGATGTCAGACGCTGGTCGTTACGTCTGTAAAGCAGAGAACAGCAAGGGCAGTTTAGAAACATCATCGAAAATCACCATAGATGGTAAGTGTTTGGTCTCATGGTTAGACCAAAAATATGTGGAACTCTAGTAGATGTTTTATCTTGTGGTTAGGCCAGACACAAAATAAAATGTTGGGCCCCAATAGATCATGGTTAGGCCTGCCACAAAAATGTTGGGCCCCAATAAATCATGGTTAGGCCAGCCACAAAAATGTTGGGCCTCAATAGACCATAGTTAGGCCAGCCACAAAAATGTTGGGCCCCAGTAGATCATGGTTAGGTGGGTTAGGTCAGCCCTTTATTGAAATGGCTTATTTAAAATGTTATACATGACAATTCGTTTTTAAATTATCTCTTCGGAACATGACTATTTACATATTTTTTTCATATTTTGAGAGAATGGTAATAAATTGACATCCATTGTTTCTGCTGTCACAGAGAAAAGATATACAAGGCCATCAGGCCTCCTTGATACTTCCCCCCTTGACTCGTCCCGATTTGGGTCATCCTATTCACGGACAGTTCGCCGGTCAACTTACGCAGGCCCATCGACGTCATTAATGTCTACATCATCATCATCGTCGTCATCTACGAGTCGTACGCGAAGGACAGAAACAACTAGCAGTAGTTCAGGTGAGAACTTTGACCTAAGGTTTTACGTCAAGTGAAACTTTGTTCATTGTCCGTCGTTCTCATAGCAGTTTGACCTGTAGTTGTATTTCAGGTGAGACTCAAGACTTGAGGCTTTTGTTCAAACTGTGAACATCCAACCATGAAATGTGTTGTAGATATGTTAACACACAGAACTGTGGACACATGCAGCCATGCACTGTACTGTGGATGTGTTTACACACAAAACTGCGAACATATCCAAACATGCATTGTAGATGTGTTAATACACATGCAGAACTGTGGACATATCCAACTATGCATTGTATTGTTGATGCATTAACACACTGTGGACATATGTAACCATGCTCTGTACTGTATATGTGTTTACACACTCTTACAGAACTGTGAACATATTCAACCATGAACTGCATCGGAACTCCTATAGCACCTGTTAACATACTGCACATACTAACGTGTGTGACGAACTATTGCCCTGTTCTGTCTGTGGGCAGGAAGAGTGGGTACATAGTTCAGAATGGCATGTGTTAGGGACTGATAAGTCTTCTTATTATGTCCGTTCCATCAGTCATTCTTTGTTCACTTTATCTCCTCACACTGTGTCTTGGATTGTCACCAAAATACACCCGTAAATAGACATTGCTCTTCCTCACTTCAAGTTGTGAATAGTCTGGATAGTTGCTTTGGATGGCAATCTTGTTAAATCTTGTATTGAATGGGTATGAAAATATTGATAGAAATATTTTTTCTCACTTAAGAAAGATAGACGAACTAGAGGACACAAAGTAACATTAGTAAAGGATCAGTGTAGAATATGAATATGTTTGTGAATATGTTTAAAAACAAAATTGACAGATATTTCAGAAGGGCAGTTTACACATAGATGAATCTGTTTTTTTACATTAGAGAAGCCAATGGCTTCCTTGTCCACTTGCCATCTTGGTCTTTTGTCATGGATGGCAATCTTGTTAAATTAATAAAACGTTTTGGTGACAATCCAGCATATAGAGGGGACAAAAATATATAAGAATGGTACATTTTGTACATGATAGGGAGAATTGTAGCTTAGATTACCCCTTGTTAATTTGATTGCAGCCTACAGCCCGTACAGGCTGGCCTACCAACATTCCCCCACCTACCAACAACGACGGCTTACTTCGCTCTCCTACCACTAACTTGCTAACTGCGCCAGGCACACACAATGGTAAGCTGCTACTGTGAGACCCTCAGGGACTGTGAGAGACACTCGGGAACTGTGAGAGACACTCGGGGACTGTTAGAGACACTCGGGGACTGTGAGAGACATTCGGGGCCTGTGAGAGACACTCGGGGACTGTGAGACACTCGGGGACTGTGAGAGACACTCGGGGACTGTGAAAGACACTCGAGGACTGTTAGAGACACTCGGGGACTGTGAGAGACACTCGGGGACTGTGAGAGACACTCTGGGACTGTGAGAGACACTCGGGAACTGTGAGAGACACTCGGGGACTGTGAGAGACACCCGGGGACTGTGAGAGACACTCGGGGACTGTGAGAGACACTCGGGGACTGTGAGAGACACTCGGGGCCTGTGAGAGACACTCGGGGACTGTGAGAGACACTCGGGGACTGTGAGAGACACTCGGGGACTGTTAGAGACACTCGGGGACTGTGAGAGACACTCGGGGACTGTGAGAGACACTCGGGGACTGTGAGAGACACTCGGGGACTGTGAGAGACACTCGGGGACTGTTAGAGACACTCGGGGACTGTTAGAGACACTCGGGTCCTGTGAGAGACATTCGGGGCCTGTGAGAGACACTCGGGGACTGTGAGAGACACTCTGGGACTGTGAGAGACACTCGGGGACTGTTAGAGACACTCGGGGCCTGTTAGAGACACTCGGGGCCTGTGAGAGACACTCGGGGACCGTGAGAGACACTCGGGGACTGTGAGAGACATTCGGGGACTGTGACAGACACTCGGGGACTGTTAGAGACACTCGGGGCCTGTGAGAGACACTCAGGGACTGTGAGAGACACTCGGGGACTGTGAGAGACACTCAGAGATTGTGCATCTCTCTTATGTGGATAAGGTAGCACAAGGGTGATGAAGGTGGAAGGTGACATTTACCGTCTCATCAGAAACATGTCCAAGTGGTGGAAGGTGGCATTTGTCCAAGGGCGTGGAAGGTTGCATTTGTTCAAGGGGTGGAAGGTGGAATTTGTCCAAGGGGGTGGAAGGTGGCATTTGTCCAAGGGGTAGGAAGGTGGCATTTGTCCAAGGCGGTTGAAGGTGGCAATTGTCCAAGGCGGTTGAAGGTGGCAATTGTCCAAGGGTGGAAGGTGGAATTTGTCCAGAGTAGGAAGGTGGTATATGTCAAAGGGGTGGAAGGTGGTATTTGTCCAAGGGGTAGAAGGTGGTGTCAGGGAACTGGGAGTGACACCATGGGCAGGAAACTGGGAGACAGCAATTTGGTTTGAAAAGCTGGAAACCTTCCTAATTTCAGGAAACTGAATTTATTGCAGACTTTGGAAGCTGACATGTCCAACAATCTCAAGTTAGATGGGTAGCAGTAGTTGCATCATTTGAGATTGTGAAGGGGATGAACTTCCTGTTACCACCTCTAGTACTAGCAGTAGTCTCCCTGCCAATGTACTCCCTGCACTAACATGTAACAGAACTTCTGTGTGGATTACAAATTTAAGACTTCAGATTGGTTAGATCACATCAGAAATGCTTTAGTTGCATCATGTTCTGATTGAGTTTTGTTAACCACCCAGTGTTAATATATAGTTACCTGATATGATAGTTCATGAAGGTAAGGACTAAGAAAACTTGTATGTGCTGTTAAAAGTTAACTGACTACATGTGCTTATTGCAGTATTTGGTATCAAAATATTGTAAATTTGTCTGTTTTTTAATTTGTATTAATTTTGGTAATAATAAATAAGTATAAATATATCTGGAAACTGTCAATACTGTAATGATGTTTTTTCATCAGGTGTTATGACACACTCCCTTGCCTGTTCACAGACTAACACGTTTGACATCTAAACTAACCACCGCAGTAATATAAACACAGGACAGGAGACATTCTGTCTGACACATACTGTTACATTGTGATGACACACAACTATTTATTCAAAATAAAATTATTTATGCCTAATATGCAGCACTATGCCATGATTATCAAGAATATATGTACTCTTCATTCACAGACAGATGAGTTTTTAAACGACGATGTTGCTGTTTCAGTGATTCGAGTTTCGTGAGGAGATGTCACTGAACTATCAACACATTGTCGGCGAGTGGCCGTCTGCTGATTCTGCGCGTGGCTGTCAACATTTGGGGGTGCAGCAGAAATTGACTTTGAGAAATGTGGCTGCTGCTACTACGTGTGTGCATGTTTTATTACGGACAGTGCCGTTGCACCACACACTGTTGTGTTCGCTTCAGTCGTTACTGGCACGACGAGCTGGTCTGTGGCTATGTTTTCAAATCGTGGAGTGTTTTATAGAGTTGTTATTGTTTGTTTCAAATGGTATTTTTCTTTCATACTATCACTATGATGTTGACGCTATATATATACAGACTTATATGTATACACTTTACTTTACATGCGTGTCATATGTTTATTGCATGACAACAGCAGCCACTGGCTGCGCATTCTTTCGTGGACAATGCTTGGAATTTGAAAACTTGTACGATATTGTTTTTGTTGGTTTAGAGGCATGCTTTACCCATCTATTACATGGCTTTGAGTTGGGCGAGTTTAGAGCAATGAAGACTATGCAAGAAGAACAATGTTGATTATTTTACAAATATATCGTGTTTCTTTACCAAAGACTGCAGATGTATTTTATATACCCCCATATGTGAGCCCCCAAATGTTTTTTTAGCCTAGAAGTTACAAATCTAAGCTAAATTTAATACATTCTTTAACTGAATTTGGGTAGGAGAGGCGAACTTAGCCTGTTTAACATTTTATCAAAAACTTTGTAACAGATAAGCATTGATGGCAGAAAGTAATGTTTGTCTTACCCCATGTTTTTGAAACTGTTGTTCCTGTTGTGTACATATATTATTATGTTTTGAAGTTATAATTTAAATACCCACCTTGAAGTGTCTACTATTTTTGTATTAGCAACTTGCATTTATTTATGACTTTCTGTTTTTTATCAAGCTGATTTCATTCAGCTCTGACAACATATTGTGATATTTCAACAATCTGCCAAAATAAATGATGTAGATTGGCAAGGCCCCCAACGGTCACACACATTTGGAAACTAGTTAGCTTCTGTCAAAATTCAAGTGTTGGGGTATATTTTCTATACACGAAGGTGAAAGAAATAGTACTGTTTCAAGCATGTGCCATTATAGTTAATTGCTGCCTGCCTACTGCCTAGAAAACTGACTATGTTCTTTTGGTCTTGGCTAGTCGGATGATCTGTATCACTGCAATATTCATGTCGCTCAAGTGATGTTCATGTTGTGGCAGTGACGCCTACCAGTGCTCCAGGGATGTCCATGTTATAACACTCAGTGACGCTTAGCAGTGCTTATCTCTCCCAACAGCTCGTGTTGTTTATTGAAGAAAATAAATCCTTAAACCGTTCGCATTGTCTTCTTGCACTCGTGTGAGTTGAAATATCGTATTCTCCTGTTAATCCCTGAAGTCCGGGGTGAGACTGGCACTAATACCAGTCGCCAATTTTTTTCCCCTCTGCATTGCTGATCCCGTTTCACCGCCATCTCCACCCCTTTCCCTTGCTCTCGTTATATTTTATATAACTTTGTTGTAAATCAATAAAACAAATCTTATACAGTCAATTCCACTTAATATAATCACTGGGCCAGACCAAGAGCAATTTGATTCTATAAAGCAGCAGATGATTTTTTTAATACAGTGGGGATAGGGAGCGATTCCTTCCCAGCCAATATATTAGATTCTCTTGTAACTTCTGATTCTGTCATCCGCGATTCTGTTCAGTGGAGTCCATTGTAATGCCGATGGACTTGGTTGTTTGCCTGTATGGGTATAGGAAAAACTGAAATCGGTGGCAAACATTCGGCACATAGGATGGGAGGAGTAAAAAATTCTAATTTTTTTGCATATATAACATGGGAAAGTGGGACAATTCCAGCACACATAAAAAACAGACCCACAACACAAGATTATCTAACAACAAAATTGGACAATTCACACAAAACACATCCATAATGCCAATAATTCTCTTTAATTTAAACTAAAGACAGGCATTTCATAGAAGCTTGCATTTCATGGAAACTTGAACACCATCAACTTCTTAATGGCTTCAATCAAATAAATATATACCAAAGCAAATGGATATAATATATATAAATATACATCGTTCCACAGAATTTTTTTACTTTCGGTATTTACTGCCCACTATCTTTACAAAGTCTTCATGCAGTCACAACTTTGCATGCTGTTAAACCTTTTGTATAAAAATGTTGGTACTCTCAGTATCCAAGATACTCTTGACAAATAAACAAACTTAATCACCAAGAATATTCATTTAATTTCGACACACAAACATCAGTATCACACCTGCCAACTTTTCACATGGAGGAAGATGTTTAAAAAGTGTCACTGACAGATAATTGTATCCATCATATCACCACGGAGTGCAATTGGTGATTGCAGGGGTATTCATGTTGCAACAGGTGTCTGTCTGCGATTATGTACATCCATATCTAGATGATTTGTCTGATAAAATGCACTATAAATACAATGTTTGTAAACTTCATCATTTGGAGAAATAATGACATTGTATAGGAGCATTTAGCACAAGATGGGAAATTGGATCCAAGTGCAGAAGTTGGCAGGTGAGCAACATCAAGGAAGTTGTATTAGGTGTCTGGAACAATGAGAAAGTGAGGTAATCTTGAACTGAAACCAACATGTGGAAGGTGTTCTAGTACTGCACCTCCATAAACACATCGCACCTCCATAAACGCATCGCACCTCCATAAACACATCACATAGCAGCAGCACAAAGTCTTGTCATTCTGCACTTAACCACAGCAATAAGACAACTAGCACACAGAATGCAACACCAGGTAATGATAAGTTCTCGGCCAGGGCCTGGTTGGATTACAAAATCTCAATTACATAAGATAATTTTGCTTACAATTTTATAAAGATCGATTGCATTTTTATGCCTATGCTAGAACTGACGTCTCCCTTCCAAATGTACTGTGTAATTATGATATATATTATGTTGATTGTAATCAATTACATGTGTCAATATTATGTAATTACAATATATATTGTAATCAATTACAATCAAGTGACATGTATGTCTCTTCTCAAAATGTACTGTATTATGATATTTATTATTTTGATTGTAATCGATTCCATTTGTCAACATGATGTGATTACACACATATATATATATATATACATTGTAATCAATTTCAATCAACAGTAATATGTATACATCTCCCTTCAAAATGTACTGCGTAATTATGATATATGTTAGTTTGATTGTTATTGATTACATTTGTCAACATGTGATTACAATATATATTGTAATCAATTACAATTAACTGTGAAATGTATGTAACTGAACCAAACCCTGGCACTGATAAGACACAACCAAATAGCAAATACGAAGAGATCAACAGTAACAACACATCAGAGTTGGTGTGTTTTATATGTGTAACATTACTTGGACCGTCATGTAAACAAGTTCTTACATAGTGCTGTATCCAGTTCTTAGAACTGCTCAAACTTCAAAGCGCTCTACACTCCCAGACAGACCTATTCATTCATCGACTTCTCTGGGAAGCATTCAGCCATGCCACAAGTACTGCACAAAGACTATACATTCGTATATATCCACCATTATATAGCTAGGTATCATTTAGACAGCGAACTGAGACAATGTGGGGTGAACGAAACTGCCCATGTTTATAAACAGCAGCAAGAGGATTCGAACCCAGGTTCTTTCGACCGAGAGTCCAACATTCTAACCCTTGTGCATCTGCGGAAGTGAAGCTTGCAGACAATCTTATAAGGGATGATGTAAGTGTGGTCATTGATTAACAATGTGGGGACACTTTTTCTTGAAGATGGGGCACATTGTTTCATAAGGAAGCTGAGGGCACACAAACTCAACTAAACAAAATTCACAACTAATCGTAACACATCACTAAATCATTCCCGTGTTTTTTTAACAAAACGAAGATCAAAATAAATAACCTTATTAATGTCTGACTTCCCAAACATAATAATTCATTGCAAAACTCGTACAAGTATGCAACAGTGACTTTCAATTCATCTTCTTCCGATTTCGCCACTCTCATTTCCACTAAGCATCGTAACACAGGAACATGCAAAGCTACTGAAATAGACATCACTTTAGAAAAATATACATGCATTTATACCTGAAAAACAATCGTTGTCACAAGATTTTGTTGAAACCTGCACTTGTGAATCACCTAAAGCAACATCTCACGAGAGACGGTGTAACTAAGTCATCTGTTCTTTCAACTGCCTAGAATTCATATTGCTTTCATCCAGAATTGTGTGATGAATTACTTTTACTAAGCGGCCTTGCCGTACATATTTATGACTACCATAGCAGCTGGTGTGACATTACGTGAGGATGTCGACATCTTCCACCTCCTTCGGGAGGGTGTTGGAGAGGGACAAGACTTGCTCCCGACGGAAGAGCCCACTGCGTCTTTCCTTCATCACCTGTCGATACTCTTTCCGTTGTCGCTGTCGGGACTCTCGCTGCTCCTGCCGTCTCTGCTTCTGTGGGAAAAACAACAGGAAACCACATTTACAGCCCTGTCAAAACCTGGGTAAAGAATATCTGGTTAAAAATTATAAAATTACAATCAACTTTCTGTTTTCTTAGAACAAATGGATCTGTAAGTTATACTACTAATAATAGTAATGGAAATTTGCAATGTTTCATGCACAAGTAATTAATATTTACTGCACAATCTGGTATTTCTTAAACATTTATGCATTTGGAATTCCTAACTGTTAATTATCTATACAACAACCATCCTACTTAGCTAGTCTCCTTCTTTCAATTATTCCTAGGCAGCTCAGATCATCCACGTCACAACTTAGTTTTCCTAAAGCTAAGCTTAACTTGGGCAAACATGCTTTCTCTGTTGCTGTGCCTAGGGTCTGGAATGAACTCCCCATCACTGAAATCATCTGAAACTATAGGTACCTTCCGAAAAAAAACTCAAGACATATTTCTTTCAAATTGCATTTCCACCATAAATCTTTGGTGGTTCAAAAACTGGTGATTTCAAACTAGGTACCTTCCAAAAAAACTCAAGACATATTTCTTTCAAATTGCATTTCCACCATAAATCTTTGGTGGTTCAAAAACTGGTGATTTCAAACTAGGTACCTTCCAAAAAAAACTCAAGACATATTTCTTTCAAATTGCATTTCCACCATAAATCTTTGGTGGTCCCTCGTTAATTATACACGATAATGACTTTTGGTGTCCATGTTCACGATTATGCTTAATGATTCTGTTTTGTTGTGCCTCTGAGCTCAGGTTCCTGAGAGTATAGGCACCATAGAAGTTAATTATTATTATTACTAAATGAATGAGCGAACACTGCCATATTTATGGACTCACTTACCTTGGTTAGTTTTTTTGATGTGGTTGAGCTCACTGAATCACAGTTGGATGAGGAGGAAGAAGAGGAAGATGCGGAAGAAATGGGACTTTGGGAGTCGACTCTTGCAAGCACATACTCCTTCACTTGGCGAAGCTTTTCCTCACTTAGACAGGCTAGGTCTAAAACAAGTGTCAATAATAATAATAATAAAAGTATTTATATAGTACCAGATCAATCAAGATTGCTCTTAGCCACTTCACATACATGCACTTATAACTTACAATTATATGAAAGACAATACCAACAATAAATATTCTAAAACATAATCCTTGCAAAAAAAAACAATAATAGTCCTACCATAAATAATATAAACTAAAATGTGTATTTGTAATAATAAAATAATAATAAATGCATATACAGATGGAAAATGTTGAAACCGCTTTCCCCATTTTGGCACTATAGTAGATGAACTCTGGGGTTTGTCCCCTAAGTAGTTAGTGTTCATGGGGTTTTCTGTGCAGATAGGCTTCCTGTTTCTCCTTCTCCATTCCTGACTTATGTTTATACAGGTTAGTTGTTGAAATGGCCCCAACTGTTTGTAATAACATTTGTGCATTGGTGGTGGAATGTCTGTATTTTTTTACATATGTTCATGATGACTTCTTGACATATATATGTTATCGTCAGGCTGTCGCAAGGTATTAAACACCAACATTCGTGAAGAAATAGAATAACTAGCGATAATAGAGATGTCTAGAAGCATACCTGCTATTTCAGATTACGTGGAAAATCATTCGATTTGCATTTGGCCGACCTTCAGTTTCAACTTGTGCCCACGTAACCACGGATTATATTTGCTGTATTTTGGAAATAGTATACTAGTATATCAGTATCTGTTATTTAAATAATTAATATTATGCCGTTTAATTTATTATTAACTCATGCTCACTTAGAAGACGGCACCCTTCGTGTGATTTGCAGTACGGTCACACAAGGGGCAGGGAATGGCGTCTTTAATAACAAATTTAACTAGCACCAGAGTCTGACATCCCACAAACTAATGTTTTATATCAAATTAAGATAACATAAAGCTGAATAATGTATGTCGGAATGTGAGCAGCTTCTTGTAACATTGTAAAAAATTACAAGGGAAAGAATTGTCTCATTCCTATTATCATAATATTGTCTACAACTTTCTAAAAAATATCTTATTTGTTGTTGTTCTGAATGATAATGATACAGTATCACTTTTTTCTACTGGAATCAGAAACAATCTTTAAAGCCAGTACTGTTTGTGCTATATGTGGGTCACCATCCCGGCCTTGCCATGGATATCGAAATTTCTCATACAAATGTTATATAGCATATTATTGGTAATACATTATTCTGAAAACAACATGTTCATAAAAATAGTTTGTCACACTAAATAATGTGCTTGGTTCTTGGGTACAATGGTGTAATCTTGCATGCTGCACAATCAGTGCAATATTGTCCAAAAGTGTCCACTTCTACAATCTAGATGGGCCACTGACCCACTTGGCCAAGTCCTAGATTGAACCCCGAAATATGTATATTATGTACAACAGTACAAGTGCAAAACAATAACTGACAACAATCTGAACTTCACAGCAGTGAAATAGGATCACCTACCTACGACCAACTCTGTGTCAACTGGATCTATGGTGACATCAGGGTCAATGATCCGTATCACCTCGAGCTGTTCCCGTAGATCCAGCTTCTCTCTGACGGTTGTCATGAGTTGCTCCACAACCTGCAGTTGCTCCTCCTTTGCCTCCTCAGGCCTGCAATAGGGAGGGGAGATACCAGGGTAGATGTATGCACTGTGGTCTGATGCTGAGCAAAATATGGCAGGCTACTCTCGTAAGCTGCCATCTAGTTTTTATGGCACTTCCGGTCACATTGCTTTGTCATCAAAATTCTGTTGACAATGGTGTACGACTGCTTTTGGTTGCCATTGTCATGACTGCTATGGAAAATGTACTTTTGTTCAGGTTTCCAACAGACAAAATGATTTTTAGAAAGTGGGACACATTGTGTATGTAACAAATGTTACAAATTATTTATACATTGCTGTAATTTGACAGGGAATGATGAAGCTGTCAGTTAGTCGGCAGTACTGCGATATCTGTTCAGTGCCCCTTATACTGTCAGGAGAGCGAATCTTCACTTAAGATTCCAAGCAGCATCCTGAAGAAGGCTGTTTTACCTCTTGGAATGTCACTATATCATTTACACTGTTTTGACCACATTTCAGCAGGTATTGTATTACTGACTAAAGTTTCTTTTTGCCATTTGATAGTATAACTTGCCCATGGAAAAGTTAATCAGAATATGGAGACCTTCACAAACAGACCATTTTAGTTAATAATTACACTTCAACCTTTATCACCCAGGCTCTACCATAATTTGCAACCCACTGGAAAACTACATATATATTTAATAAAATATTCATCAGTAAATAACGTTTATTATTATTAAATTTATAATTTTGTCTTATACCGGTTAGTGTCGATTGTTGGTTCTGAATGTCGTCGTCTCTTCTGTGACGTCTGTCGTGATGTTTTACTGACGTCGCTGACATCACTAGTGCTGGCAATGTCAAAGTTCATGCCCATTAATGACGTACTGCTTTCCTCGGAGTCGCTCCAGCCAAAGGTAGTTAGATCACTTGGGTCTAGACGCTCTGCAACCACACAGGCATTCTCATGTCTCTGACAACTTAAAACTGGATATTAATATAATAGTTACCTGGTACTTGAATTGTAAGTTGAAAAGACTGGAATCGTAAAACCATGTTGTATGGTATGTGTTTTAACCATGGGAGTGACCACTGAATTTGGCCCGCATGATTAGTGTGAAAAGCGTTCCGGCCAATTTTTGTATCACTCTGTAGAAAAAATTTGTTTTCCGTCACCAGTACCACACATGGGAACAATGAGCATATCGATGATAGCTAATGATGATCTAGCTTGCGTCACCTAGTTGGTGCCCTTATTTGGCTGCTTTTACTATGCTCCGCAGAATACATTTACGTTTCCATTCATAGTACCAAAACATGTAACACGTTATACCTTTGGAAAGCTTTGATTGACCTATTTGAATACAAGTGAATGAGCAAGCGGGCTATATGCAGAGAATGAGCAATTGTCGTTAAAACGTGTTGTCTGGGCCGTCTGAACTTTTTATTTACTAATCCACCATTTTGTTTTCTCACTTCGCTGTGTGTCAGTTCACTTTAGGCTGGATTATTTCAAGTTTCCGCATCAATATTTCAACAAATTGAATGCAGCATTAGTGAATCACATTATTATACTAGTTCAAACAGCTAGGGCGATGTTGTGGGCTGTTTTGAAGTAAATATCAGCAAGTTGCCATCGCGATTTCTGCCGGCTTCGACAGCCCGCACTGTCATTGTAAACGACACGGTACCAATGGGCCTGGCCGAATCAGCATAGCCCGGTGTTGGAAAAAATCATAAAAATAAAAGTTCTCAACATATTCGATTCATCTTTCTTTTATTTTGTAGCTAATACGTATGGCTACATTTTTTCAATTGGACATAGGGACATACAGCCACTCAGTAATTATCTGGTAGCAGGGTGAAAAAAAATGTTGCTTTCTTTTTTATGAAATTCATAAAGTAATATCCCTATGATAACTGTCTTATTAGCAACAAAATGATACCTGAATCAGATTTGTGTGATAATTATTAGCGATGTTATGATTTTTTAAAAGCACCCTTATAAATAACTCCGATTTGTGTACACTGTGGAAATTTATTGTAATATAATTATCTGTTTAGTTTTGATGTTTTGCCACGAATATCATGTTCACACTGCATGTCATTTAACTTGCGTACTGAGGAATCGATCCATTGTTATTGTCCTCGGTTGCACTCAGAATTCTGTCAATCATGCGTAGCATATTTATAATACAAAAATATAGCAGATTTACTATAAATATATGTGCAGTAGAAATCAGGGTTGGCATGTTTCTGATATTACAGCAGAAACCGTGGCAGAAATACTTTCTACTTTGCTGAAGAAATTCCTTTCTCCCCTAGTTTCTGCCCTTACCCAAAGCGGAACAAATTTTATGTTTTAATTTTAATTATTTTACTATTGTAATTGACATGCTTGTTTCCTTGTTAGAACCCCCATCCTCAATGGGTGTCACTGTGAAATCTGGCTTATGATACCCCACGTTTTATGCAGTCCACAGCAGCAGACATGTCTTATCAGCTCACACAAACATTAAAACAATAGCAGGTTTTAGCTGCGAACAGGGTGGTAGCTGAGGCATGAAAACCATGATGAAAAGAAAGACCAACGTAACAGAGGCCTGCTGTTGTTAATTGCAAATAAATTCCCTCATATGGGCTGGTGTATATAAGACAAGAACAAATAAAATCAGGATTTTTGCAGCACTCATAGTATAAAAATAAAACTTGACTGTTCACTTTGTAACAGTGTCAATGTTAATATTGTGTTACAACTCTTTTTAGCAGTTGTTGACATCTGAACAGTTAGTACTAAACATGACTGGTACTAAATTTCTGACTGTGAAAGCCCAACAAATTTTTTATCATACCAAAAAGCGATTTTACAGAACCAGCACCCTTATCAACCAACAGAAGAAAACATGAAATTGTAACACACTTACAGGCAAGGTACAGAAAGATGTCAAGTCGAGATCGACATGATATTTAATGAAAAAAGAAACATGGTGACTAAAAAACAAATTTAATCAGGCCTTATCATTTAGTGATCATCTATTATTGATGCAGACACAAAAAGAAAAAACAACTTATAAACAGTCCAAAGTACGTCACTGTTCTGTGATATATTACGACATACGCATATATTTATATAAGTAAGAGTGATTGTGAAATTGTCTTACTGACACACTGATTGTGAAATTGTCTTACTGACACAGCAGTATAATTGACATGCTTCTAACCTGTCAGTGCTCCCATCTCAAAGACATTGAGCAGAGAGCTGCTGAGATATTCCTGGTCTTCTACCACGGGAAACAGACTGCTGCTGACGTCCTCGTCCACACAGAACTCATCGGCACTGGCCTCCGAGCTCGTGACACTGGCGCCACATGACATGTGACACCGCTCGCAACACACGTCACTGAGCATCTTCAGTCTGATAACAGAACATTTAACAACTGACTAAGGGGCCATTCGCAACTGTCGATATTTGCCTATTCGTACAAAGCGTACTAATTTTCAGCCCCCCCTCTGGATTAGTACTTTAAAATGTTCACCATCAACGTCTTGCAGTGAATGGTTATGCAATATAAAACTATGTTATGGTTGCATAACAAGTGGGGCTGCATGACACAACAGTGATCATATTTCGCATGTGACCGACATTTATCTAACAAGATTGCCATCCCAAACAACAAGTTCCAGATGGCAAGTGGACAAGGAAGCCATTGGCTTATCGAGAGTCCAACAATTTTCTCATCTATGTGTAGTCCGCCCTTATCAAATATATGTCAATTCTATTTTTAAACATATTCACACTACTAGCATTAACACAATCATTTGGCAGTTTGTTCCATTCATTTATCACCCTCTGTGAGAATGAGTGCTTTCTAATGTCCAAACTACACTGCTCCTTAACTAATGCTGCTTTGTGTCCTCTGGTTCTACTGCCGTCTTTAAGTTTGAAGAACATATTCCTATCAACATCCTCATAACCGTTCACTATTTTAAACACTTCTATTTGGTCTCCTCTTAGTCTCCTGGTCTCTAGTGTTGTCAAACCACATTGTAATAAGCGACTTTCATAACTAAGGTCTCTCAATTCTGGAATAATTTAAATTAGTATGAGAGCCTGTCAACATCAACAACTCTTAACAGTCCCTAGGATGATGGTTACACAACATATTACAACATTCAGCAGTGTACATAGGAAAATTACACACTTAAAGCAAGCATATATAAATTTACGCTATATTAGCCAAATTACTCATTGTACAGTGACACAGTTGCAAGACCTACCTTTCAATTTCTGCCTCAAGTGCAACAAAACCACGATCAAAACTGTGAACTTCTGAAGTTGCATAGTGGTTGAGATCACTGTCTTGGCCACTGCCCCATGGACTGAAAACAAGATCATTGCAATTATTGTTTGCAAGTGTTCGTTGAGTTGTAAAACCTACATGTGTACATGTGTATCTGCAGATTTGAGTTCTATTCAAACTATAAAAAAACACTAGTCACAAATATGTATGTGAAGTACATTGCAAAGTCAGAATATTTGCAATTTACCCAAACAAATTAATTATACCATTTGTAAGTTGGTCATATCCCCCCAAATGTTCTAGGGACACAGCTATCCAGACCCTCTAGTTGGGCACCTTCAGTACTCATGAATGTATTCATTCTCAAGGGCAAGGCCAATGGTAGGTATTATATAATATTTCAATTCCACAATGTTTAAGTTATTCTCCACATGGAAACTGTGCAAAAGTGCTATCAGTAAATGATTCAATAGCACAAGTTTGCCGAAAAAGTTTTGAATATGGGAAATATATTGTACCTGTATACTTTGTCTTTACATGGAAATGTGACAGCTGCCAATGCTTTTTTATAGCAGTTCATTACATTTGCCATTTCATTAGCATTACTACATTACATTAGTAATTATAGCACAACGCTACATACGAAAGTTAGGAATTTGACTGTTCACGGTAATCATAAGCGCGATATGGAAAACCTGATGCAATGTAACAAAACTAAATAAACATCATTATTAGATCTATTTACCGCCACAGCCGTAACAGCATACCTTGTCGACAGAACTGACATGCCGGTGTCAGCGATCATGTTTGGGCAGTAAATGCGTCCTGGTGGCTAAAGAGTAGCTTCTATGTATATGTATAGATTCCGTGGGAGTCTATCAATGCAGGATAGTACACACGTACAGTTTATGTAATATGAAGGCGCCAGGAATTGTCAGAAAACGAAAAAATGTTAACCAACGTGGAACAAAACCGGGAAACACCGGCGGAAACGTCACCAGACGGCGAAAATTGCAGAGAGACGATTTCCCATTGGTCAATTGTAGCAATGTGTGTAATTACTTATACTTTTATAAAAATGCGGTTGTATGACTACAAGTCATTGTCTTGGGAAAATCAGCATAACTGTACGCATGTTGATGCGTGTAATATTCTTTTTAAACAGATTGTGTTAATTTGGCTGACGCGTGGCCTGTGGGGTCAAAGGTCGCAACCAGGTGCGCGATTTCCGACGCTATCGATTCTTCAGGCTGCGTGCTGTGGCGCCACCGTTTGTCGCAGCCACCATAGCCTGGATGCAAAGTATACTTTTCATTGAATACAATTTTTTTACATCAGGCATATGATACTTTCAGTTGTTAACTGAATGAACTCAATTAAGTTATATTAATTAATATTACCCGTATTGGCAGTAAGGCAAATTTAATTTAATTAACTAATCCGTGTTATCCAGGCATTTCCCGACATGCAGTCACTACCTGAGAGAGATCACATTCAGGCATTTATGCACAGAATGAAAAAATATACGAACTACCAACTGGGGTTGGCTGGTCATTCAGGCTTGCAGGAATTGTTGGGAAGGCCTAGAGTCCTCGACAATAGAACATCGACATGGTAGGGTGATAAGTGATGGCTAATCATGGCTTCTGCAAATCTGTCTAAAGTAAATATTTGGGGCTGGCAACTTGCAGCCACGTGAACATAGGCATAACGGCTCCACATTATGGAGCTATTTAGGCCTATATGTATGTGTAATTTTTTTCAGTACGTATGCAATAAAGGATATTTGTTTTGACTCGCTGAGAATTGGCAAGATGGCTCAGAAATGCCTCCGTGCACAGAGCTCATAGCGGTAACTGTTGGATATAATTAATCTAGACTAAGATTGTTTTCATTAAGATTCACCGTGACGTCAAAAACGCTGATCACGGTTTTAAATGTTAGCTATTTTCCCAAAAAAATTCAAGACAAATTGATTCCAAATTGCATTTCCACCATATATGTTCGGTTGTCCCTCGTTCTGATACTGACTTTTGCGCGTCCCTGTTCACGATTATGCTTAATGATTCTGTTTTGTTGCGCCTCTGAGCTCAGGTTCCTTAGGATATAGGCGCCATAGAAGTTAATTATTATTGTAATTAACGGCATTCTGCATACCCAGGTCATGCTCTGGGGAGAGAATGGCGCATCTGAATTTACCGATTAGAAGCAAACTTATCTGTACCAACTCGGTGTCGCTGGAAAAGCAGCTGGTTTTACTGAACATGCCATTTGGAACTTTAACAGGAAAACGAGGACATTGAGGGTTACACATAGCCACTGGCGTACCTACAAGGGTCGATGGAGGCTACTGTCCCCAGCTGCACATTTTCAGTGAGGGGCACTTTGGGAGAACTTACTTACTTTACTTAATCCTCTTCATGCGGAAGTGCACATAAAGCCGACACTACAGGACGCCACTGCAGTATATCTCTTGATGTTTTCTTGAGCTTCCCCCAGGTCATTTTATGTTCTTTCATTTCTCGCTCCACCATTCTTTTCCATGTTTCTTTCGGACTTCTTCTCACCCGTTTTCCATCTGGTGTCCATCTGAGAGCAGTTCAGACTATCGCTGTCTGCGGCATTCTCAAGATGTGGCCAATCCACTGCCATCTGCGTCGTTTTATCTCCAATGTGATGGGCTGGGTTGATGTTCTGCTGTGGAGTTCTGCATTGGAGATGGTGTCAGGCCAGAATATATTGAGTATTTTGCGAAGGCGTCTGTTCTGAAAGACTTCAAGTCTGTGGTTGATAGTCTTTGTCATTTCCCAGTATTCTGATCCATAAAGGAGGATACTAAAAACATTGCTCTTGAAAAGGCGTATTTTCGTTTTCTGACCAATTTTCTTAGATTTCCAGTGCTTGATCTTTTTCATGCTGGCTTTGAGTCCAATCTTTTGTGCGGTAGTGGAAAGTTCCTCTGTCTTTGACTGCATGTCCGAGAGGCGGTGGGATTTTAGGCAGATGTCATCTGCAAAGTCCAGATCCTCTAGCTGAGTTGTCAGCGTCCATCTAATCCACCTCCTGTCTGCACTTTCTATTCTGATCCAGTCCATGCTCAGCATAAACATAAATGGCGAGAGGATGCAGCCTTGCTTCACGCCTGTTTTTATCTCAAATGCATCTGTCAAACTGTTGCATCATATCACTTGTGCTGAAAAATCTGTATGCAGCATTTTGATGACGTTGACAAGCCTGGCAGGAATTCCGTAGTGTCTCATGCTGCTCCATAAGGACTCCTGATGAAAGCTGTCAAAAGCCTTTTCAAAGTCTGAAACTAGCACAGAGTTGTGTATTCCACTCCTTGGTCTGCACTTGTATCTGCCTCAGAGTATATATGTGGTCACTGCAGGATTTCCCTTTCCTGAAGCCTGCCTGTTCTTCAGTCTTTCTTGAATACTTTTGTTAAAGACTTTGCTTGTGAGTGATAGAAGGGTGATACCTCTCCAGTTGTTGCAGTTGGAAAATTATCCTTTTTTGGGTAATTTTATTATCAGCCCAATTTTCCAGTCCTCTGGTATGTTTTCTGTTTCCCAGACGTCAATGAAGATCTGTGTCAGAAGTCTGGGTGTGACTGTATCTTAAACGTTCAGCATCTCAGCTGTCACTCCCTCAGAGCCTGGAGCCTTTCCATTCTTCATCACCTTTATGGTAATTTTCACCTCTTCAAGTGTTGGTTGGTCTGTGTTCACATCCACATCTTCCTCAGCTTCTGGTAACTGAGCTGTTTCTGTTGGCTCCGGCCTGTTTCAGATGGTCTGGAAGTGTTATTCCGTTGGGAGGTCATTGACCAGTAAACGTTGAACACTCCACGAGGCAACTGGCACGCGCTCTGATGCCGCCATCGTGCTGTGTGGTGTACATCTTTGTTGTATGTCTTGTCTTCTGACGTCCAGTCCTGAGGGAGATCAACGATCTTCAGATGTTTCCTTAACTACCCCAGCTCAGGCTGTGCGGTTGCGCGACCAAACTCGGGGCTCGTGGTCTCTTCTGCGAAGAGGCAAAGACGAAGACCACGGCGTTTGCGAGGAAATGGGGATCGCTGTAGAGAAGAATGGGTCGAAACGCCGAGGATATACCAGGATGTTAGTGCAAGCGGAGGTGCAGTGGCATATCTAGGATGTCGTAAAGGGGGATATCAAGGGGGCATCTTTAGTCACCCATTAATTCACCATACTACAATGTAGTGGCACAACAGGTTACATATGGAGAAAAAAAATTAATCAAAGGGGGCCACTGCTTCCTATAGTATGACAACAGTGGGACTGGTGCTGGACGAGTCGAACACCAAACTATTGAGCTACTGCACCATCAAGGTCGAACAGTGTATGTTTTGCATACTTATTTCGTAATAGGGTAGGACTGAGAATACACCTACTGTAAGTCAGAAATAGCACAACTAAAAATAATATATGTAGGCTGTGGCTTGTGTCTAAATTAAGAATAAACCACTGTAAGACAAGTTTGTAAGATACAACTGCGTTTATTACAGCTTAACTACTAAAATTATACAAACCAAGTTTCTCAGTCATTGAACAATTTACACTTCTGAATTATCTTCAGCAGGGGCGTAGCTACGCACAAATTCACGTGGAAGCACACATCTAACAGCATTACTACTACAGCATTATCTAACACCTGTACATGTACTACAACATTATCCAACATATGTACATGTACTACAACATTATCCAACACATGTACATGTACTACAACATTATCGAACACATGTACATGTACTACAACATTATCCAACACCTGTACATGTACTACAACATTATCCAACACATGTACATGTACTACAACATTATCCAACACCTGTACATGTACTACAACATTATCCAACACCTGTACATGTACTACAACATTATCGAACACATGTACATGTACTACAACATTATCCAACACATGTACATGTACTACAACATTATCGAACACATGTACATGTACTACAACATTATCGAACGCATGTACGTGTACTACAATATCATTCAAAATCATTGGAACGCGCGTACTAAGAATCAATCCTGATAATTATAGTAATAGACAAACGCAAACCCTTTACAATAATAACAGCCATTTAATCATAAGCCAAGAAGACATATGTAGGCAATGATAAAGCTTCGGTAATAAGTGTTTACGATTGTATCATATAGATCTACATAGAGGGTTCAGTTACTACCCTCGCCTTCATTTGAGCAGAATGTTAGCGCAGAACGACTGAACTGGTAGGTAATGCGTTCTTCATCCAACGTCTTGCGTAAGGGCCCACCCCAACATGCGCCAGTTGTCACCGTTGCGTCGCATGCTGTGACAGTCGAGACACATCACCAGCAGTATCACGACTGTTGTATACATGTTAGGGTACATAACATGTTAAGGTACATAACATGTTAGGGTACATAACATGTTAGGGTACATAACATGATTGATTTCCTCTAGCATGTCCTCGGGTGTGTTGGGTCTTTAACAAGAGTTTAACAAGAGTTGCCATCCAAGCCAAAGGCCTAGATGGCAAGTGGACAAGGAAGCCATTGGCTTATCGAGAGTCCAACAATGTTCATCTACTTATAACCCGCCCTCCTGAGATATGTGTCAACCTTGTTTTAAAACATATTCCCGCTGCTAGCAGTTACACAATCTGTAGACAATTTGTTCCATTCATTTATTGTCCTCTGTGAGAACGAGTGCTTCCTGATGTCCAATCTACATTGATCCTTTACTAATTTGACCTCATGTCCTCTAGTTCTGCTATCCTTCTTGAGTGAGAAAAACATATTTCTATCAATATTTTCATACCCATTCAATATCTTAAAAACTTCAATCTGATCTCCTCTTAACCTCCTTGTCTCTAGAGTTGTTAAACCACATTCTTTCAGGCGTTCTTCATAACTAAGGTCTCTCAGTTCTGGAATCATTTTAGTTGCTCTCCTTTGTATGCGTTCAAGCGTATCTATATCCTTCTTACGATATGGTATCCATGCTTGTATACAGTATTCTAAATGAGGTCTAACTATTGCTTTATAAAGAGGTATAATTAACTTTTTTCCCTTGTATGTTATGTTTCTTCTAATCAATCCAAGAATTCGATTACCCTTTGAAGCTGCAATACCACACTGCTCTGAAACTTTCATATCAGCGCTTATTGTAACTCCTAAATCCTTTTCTTTTACAGTAGTACCCAGAACAGCATCTCCCATTTTATAGTTTACATTCAAGTTCCCATGTCCTGTATGTAGGCATTTACATTTCCCAAAATTGGACAACATCTGCCATTTCTCAGACCATTTCACTAATCTGTCTAGATCGTTTTGTAAATGTTGTTTATCACCATCAGTATTAACTTTTCTAAACAGTTTTGTGTCGTCCGCAAAACTTTGAGCGACAGTCCCCATCTCCCATTTTGCCTTCCATTTTGTAGCTGAAACAGATCACCTGGGACGTAGATTTGGAACACCTCGAACCACTGGACAATCTAATGTCAGATTCACCCGCCGTGCTGTGAGGTACTGGGTGGCATAATGATTCTGCGCTACTAATAGACGTGTGTCCATTTTATGCAGCAAGTGATTCACGAATGGCAGATGCACTGCTCTCACCCAATACTGGTTGGGCGTGTCTGTTATATCAACGGGCACGTTCTCACAGACGGTGCCTCTGTTTACCATCATTGTACGGCGTGCTCGCCTCAATCTCAAATATGTCAACTACCTCTACAGCACTGTCGGATAATGCATTCCATACTTCTGGGTCGGCCCTTTCCTGCTGCAGCTGGGAAACCGTCAGAGAAAACCGACTTTCGAGGACACGCTCAATGGTCAACAATGGCGTCTGGCTTTGCCGTCTTCTCCCAAATATTCTAGGGCAGTGATTACAGGTGTGGATGCAGACTCGAATGGAATGTATACAGAACGTTCGCTCGACTGGACAATCTTATATCACATAACGATTGCAACGTGTGCATCATCGTCTAACTCGAGCTCAGCCTGAAAGACATGCAACCTCTGAGCTGAGTAGTTGAAGAAGAAGAAGGCGATCTATTGGACTATGTCCACCATACTTCTAAAGAGTGCATGCTTCTTTGTTGGCATTCACAGTAGTTCAGTTATGTCCTTTGTAGTGAGTATAGATAGCGCCTTTTAGGCCCTATCGGATGTCTGATTCGTGCTTGTGCACCACGATGGATGCCAGCAAGATTAGAGATGGACCATTCCATTTCTGGGGGCGGGTTGGATTTTTTAAAATATTTGTTTGCCATATTGATGTGGAAGCACGTGCGTACGGCTCTCTACGCGCCTGTTCAGTACACGTCGAAGTACGGCTCTCTACGCGCCTGTTCAGTACTACGTCAAAGTACGGCTCTCTACGCGCCTGTTCAGTACTACGTCAAAGTACAAAATGTCAACCAAAAGTTCAAAATACAACCAAAAGGAAGAGCAGAATTAATACTAAAGCTAAGACCAAAAATAAAAGATGTAAGAAAAAAACGAGATAAAATATGGTATAAAAGACGACTTGCCACAATCAGGACTGAGCCAGAACTTGCTGTACAAATACAAACAGTTCCTGTCCCTCTAGTATTAAGGGGTAAAGTCTAAACTGAACTCGATAGGCTACAAACTCAAGAAGTGATTAAACCAGTGAAACATTCTGTAATGTTTAGTGCTATCCACCAGGTGGCTACTACGAATATTAATCATATTAACATGCTACGTTACGAACATTAAACACATTATGATGTTATAATCTCCACATATATTCACTATGAATCTTATATAGTCGTTGACAGTATTACTGTATATTTAATGCTTATATACATATCGATGCTGTTCACGGCACACCTTTATTTTGATAATGCTCTGTCGATTGCATGTACGGATACTGTAGTGAATATCAAAATACAGTGATCTTAAAACCGTATCTGAGTTACGATTCACGCTCAGTGTTAATTTTCACTGAACCCAGTTTCTACCTGCTGGCTTGACTAAGTCGGTATCCGTGGACTCAGGTGAGAGTTAACCAGGTTGACCCTGGCTGCTCTCTTCGCTCTGCAAAAGTGAATTGTCAGGAATCACGTCATGGTGTCAGCGCGGACGAAACTACGACCACTGTGAAACACTATGGCTACCAAAGTACCAGCAATGGATGTTACCGGCAAAGTGAGTGAAAATTGGGCACGATGGCGAGAGCTCTCGGAGTTCGTGTTAGCCGGGTCGGCCGCACACAAGTAGTCGGACACTCAGAAGGCGGCCCATATTCTCACGTGCATTGGTCAACGAAGAAGAGACATGGCACTAGCATGGGTCTCCAGCAACGAACTTTTGGAAGAAGATAAGAAAGTCACCGAGCTGTTTCAAGCGTCTGAAGCTCATTGTGCGCCAAAGAAGAACACGACCATACAAAGAAAACTCTTCTACGAAAGAATACAAGGATCTGGAGAGAACATAAACGAGTGGATGACTCAGCTACGCCTCGTCGCAATGGATTGCAAGTTCCACGATCAAGACGAGATGATGCGTGATATGCTCGTTCTCAATTCTTTCAATAAGAAAGTGCAAGAAAGACTCTTTGAGGTAGATGACCTGGACATTGCAAACGCCACCAAAATTGCTAAGGCATACGAGACCATTGTGAAACAGCTGAAGCTAATATCAAGCCACGCTGTTGACACTGGAGAGACAGGAAGCCACAGACAACACTTCTTGGCCCGAGCGATTATGCCACAACGCATGGAAGATAGAGGAACGGAGCTCGACCAAAGACTGCAGCGAGTTATGGCGACGCTGTGTGCAGCACACGTGGTCGGAACCAAACGATCAATAAGACCTGCCCTGCCATAGGGAAGACCTGCAACCACTTCGCAATCGCAGTGATGTGTCGATCGACAACCGCCGCACCAAGTGTTTCTGGACGACACAATAGACCTCCGCGGAGAGTCCATGAAATTTACAACTATAACGATGACCGAAAAGCTGGCCCGTATGTCATCATCGCATGCCTTACAGCCCGTGTAAACGTTGTCAAGGCCGGAGGACAACCTTATACGACTCTCCATGATGGGCGAGAAAACATACCAAAAAGCTCAAGGTGGACACTGGTTCCGAGATCAACGTGCTTCCCGTTACAACATTTGGCAAGCTCGCCGAGAGTTTCACCAAACGACTGATGCCGACCCGTGTAAGGCTGACAGGATACGGCGGTCATGAGGTACCCACCACAGGCACTTGCCGGATCGAATGCAAACTCAGGGGCAAGACGCATTCCTTCGAGTTCTTCATCGCAGACACGACGTCTACACCTGTCATCGAGTTCGACTCATGCAGAGCCATTGGACTTGTGAAGTTCGAAGACCGTGTGCTGACGATGACTCGGGCTGAAGTGGCCACAGTCAAGACTGACAACACCCTCAAAAACATCCCCAAGTAAAGAAGAACGGATCGATACGAATATGTTTAGATCCTCTCGACCTCGACAAGGCGCTCATGCGAGAGCACTATTCCTGCCCCACCGTTGAGGATATCGCTGCCGAGCTGCACGGCGCAAAGATGTTTACCATGCTGGACGCAACAAGCGGGTATTGGTAAGTGAAGCTGGATGAGAAGAACTACCTGTTTAATACCATTAACCCGCCTTTCGGACGATACCGATTCACCGAATGCAATTTCGAGTGAATTCAGCACAGGATGTCTTCCAAAAAAAAGAGATTGATCTTACATACGAAGGGTTGCCCTTAGTCTAAGGAAAGACCATGAAACTAAGCTTGATGCCGTGTTACGCAGGACCCGGGAACGACGGATCAGGTTAAACAAGTGTGTCTTCCGGCCCATCAAGTCACATACTATGGACACATACTATTAGCTGATGGCCTACGACCTGATCCGGTAAAGATCCAGATCATTCACGACATGCCTCCACCGACCCCAAGGGACTATCTGGAGACCGTACTTGGCATGACCACGTACTTGGGGAAGTTTGCGCCAAACGTATCGGATATAACCGCCCCCATACGAGACCTGACGAAAACCGCCCCCATACGAGACCTGACGAAGGACAACGAGTTTATTTGGGATGCCGTGAGGGAGAAGGGTTGCTCGCGGTGGTGTTTGCGTGTGAGCGATTTCACAAATGCACATACGGTCGTGACGTGAATGGTGAGTCTGATCACAAGCCCCTGGAGGCCATCTCGAACAAGCCATTAGCGTGTGCGCCAACATGGTTACAAACAATGCTTCTGAAACTTCAGAGATACAATGTACAAATAACATACGTACCGGGGAAGCAGATTCCGTTGGCAGAGAGATTGGTCACCGACAATGAACCACATTTTGTCTGCACATAATTCACGAAATTCGCAAAGACTTGGGGATTCGCGCATTCAACCTCTGTGGCACGATCGCACAATGGTCGTATATATATATATATATATATATATATATATATATATATATATATATATATATATATATATATATATATATATATATATATATACCTTTGAAACTGTAACAGCCATTTAACGTGTTTAATTGACATACAATATTGAATATATGTTATATGCAATATATAATTACATACACATTTATATAAACAAAACATCTTTGCAATGCGAGTATAACTTAAGTAAAGATGAATTAACAATGAAAACAATTAACGCATCGCCTGAAAACGATTCACATATCACTTGTAATCAAGCAACGACAAGTATTCCTCGACATTCTGTTTCCTGCCGTTTATGTCCTCCACGCATTCGCTTAACGTCCCAGTTCGTCGACGTCCCAGTTCGTCTTTCCGTTGTGTACGTCTCCCGACAAGTCGGCACGAACTGTTTGTCAGTCGCTTCTGGCAATGTGCAAAACGTGCTACAAATTGCAGTATAGTTGCCTTCTCGCAACTTGTCACCGGTCGTCTCTTAACTATTGCAGCTGCCTCCTCGCGAGCTACAATCGACCGACCTCTCTTAGATCAATGCCCAGCGTATATCTAATCTACCAGTCAGGGATTGGTGATACGCTTCAGTAATCATTACCGCCTAGCCTGTTACCTAAGATAATGTACATTGCTACAACTACCACCTAGCATGGCTCAACAATATGTATATAAACAACCTGCTATCTAAGGTAAGGCACATTACTATCACTGTAGTGTAAACATAGAATTGTGTAAAATAAGTGTATAATATATGCATCGTCACAACCTCCAGTCCCCGATACCCGCAATACACTGGACTAGCTGATAATGCAGTACAGATGGCGGAGAGAATCATCGTAAAGACAACTGCAAGCGGCCGAGATCCCTACAGAGTTCTACTTGAGTATTGTACCACGCCTATCACGGACTGTGGAAAGTTACCCGTGCAATTGTTGATGAGCAGACGTTTGATATACAGGCTTAACAAATATTTCTTCGTATGAACATTGGCGACAATAGTGACTATGATTTACTGAAAGTAGCATTGTTAAATCGCTATCGTCTGACTGACGCTGCCTTTAGGGACAGGTTTCGACAGACCAAACCTGAGGATGGTAAGAGTTTTAGTCAGTTTGCAAACCGTGTTACAGGCCATCTAGATAGATGGATTGAGTTGATTGAAACTCCATGGATATTTGATGGCGTTCGATATTTAATAATCCGCGAACAAGTGTTAGGGGTTGGTTCCACAGATGTACGAGTGTTCATTGGGGAAAGGACACCCGACTCGTTCAAGGAGATGTGTGGGATTGCAGAGCAGTATCTAAAAGCTTATCGCAAGTCGTTTCGACACTGGTGGATGCCCAATAAAAGTAAGAGTGAATGTCGTGATGTTAGAGGACAAGAGAGAGAAAAACCGACCTATGGGGATACCGAACCGGTTTCGTAGCAGCTCAGGACAATCACGTCAATACAATCCAAGTACATCTAGCACCGGTCGTACTTGTTGGATATGTGGTTCTGCTAGGCACTGTGCTCGAGATTGTCCTCAAAACATGTACAATACACCTACATCTGAGAGCAAAAACAGAGTAAGACCAAATGTGACGACATTGGCGTGCGAAGACGCTTTGTTTTTCATAGCCTGCCATCGTAACCACAAAACATATTGGAGATGTTCGCTACATTGAAGATAAAAACGGTACAAGATTTCAGTTAGAGGAAATGGCCGCTTTGGCATCTGACCAACATAAAGATATGGTAGTCGCAATAGGACGAGTAAGTGGTTGACCATACTTGGTTGAAGTCTTACGACGCGCAGCTGTGTTCTCTGATGAACTTGGACGACTGAACAACATCAAGGCTCGGGTTCAGCTGAAAAACCTCGATTTTGGAAAGCTAGACCATCGCTTTGGCATGCAAGCCAGCAGTGGAATGAGAGTTAGACCAACTTGAAGCTCGAGGCATCATTAAACGGATCTTCCACATTGAATGGGCCAAACCGATAGTGACACAGGTGAAGAAGGACGGCGAAGTTCAAATTTGTGGGGATTTTAAAGTGAACATAAATACTCAGCTTGATGCGGACGAATATCCATTTCCTCGAATTGAGGAGATCTACGCTAATCTCTCTGGTGGTCAACCATACAGTGTGATTGATTTTAGACAGGCGTACCTTCAGATGGAGGTTGAAGAACAGTCCAAGCCATACATGACTGTCAATACTCATCGTGGGTTGCACCAGTACCAGCGCTTAACTTATGGAGTGGCATCAGCACCTGCTGTATGACAAGGAGCCATGGACCAAGTCCCGCAAGACATCCCTGGTGTCCAGTGCTATCTTGACGACATCATTGTCACAGGTAGAACTATAGAGGAACACATTGAAACACTTGAAAACGTGCTGGAAAAGGGTGGAAAGCTAACAAGGAGAAGTGCACATTCTTGCAGAACTCAGTTGAGTACTTGGGCCACATCATATCCGCCGAGGGACTTCACCAGTCACCGAAGAAGGTCAAGGCTATGGCTGACCTACCACCTCCTTAGAACGTTGGATAGTTGCGATCGTTATTGGGGAAGATCTGGCTACACACTTGCATCAACTTTTGCAGAAAGAGGAAACCTGAATCTGGGGGTGAAGAACTAGAGCGTGGTTTCAGAAGCGTTAAAGAGATGCGGCTTCAAAACCGAGTACTCACACATTTCAACCCAAACTTGCCCGTGATTCTGGCATGCGATAGTTCGTCGTATGGGCTGGGCGTTGCCTTATCACATCTGATGCCAGACGGAAGTGAAAGACAACGTAGCGTAAGCATCGCGCTCACTAACGCCAACTGAAAGATAGTTCGCGCAGATAGAGGAAGAATCACTTGGGCTTTACTGGGGCGTTAGGAAATTCCAATCTTACCTAGAGGGTCGTCGTTTCACATACTTCACGAATCCCTGAAGTATATCATGGATCCTGGTAAAGCGGTAGCAGTCGAAACTTCAGCGCGACTACTTCCTTGGTGCGCTTTCGAATCAGATCGAGGTATCGTGGAACAAAACAACACGTAAATTGCGATAGGTTGTCTCGTCTACCGCTGGCGCAAACTCCAGAAGACAAGCCGGATGAAATTGAAATGTTTCGTGACTGAAACTGAAACATTACCAGTCACAGAGAAGGACATCTGAAGAGAAACAAACCGAGACGCGCTGTTCTCTCGCGTTGTGACACTCGTGGAGTCAGGCTGGGTGCTGAACCACATCCAAACTTCGCACCTTACATCTGTCGCAAGGATGAGCTGACTTTGCATCAAGGAATTCTGATGTGGGGTAACCGAGTGGTCGTTTCTTCCAACTGCGAAGTAAAGTGCTCGAGATTCTGCACGAAGTGCACAAGGGAACCGTAACGATGAAAGGTTTAGCACGAGGATACGTTTGGTGGCCTCGAATGGATGAAGAAATCGAAGGAGTGACTAAACCATGTGGAAGATGCCAAGTGGAAAGCAAAGAACCCAGCACAAGCTTCTCTGCACCGATGGGAATAAAGTGCGTCTACATGGCAACGCCTGCATGTTGATTTTGGAGGACCATTTTTTCAAGGCAAAATGTTCTTGATCAAAGTGGATGCCCACACCTAATGGCCTGAAATCATTGAGATGCGGAACACAACTGCGGCTGAAACTATATAGGTACACGGCGATCCTTATTTGCAAGGATGGGTTTGCCTGAGGAACCAATCTCAGACAATGGATCACAGTTCATGTCTGGAGAATTCAAACACTTCAAACAAATGAACGGGATACGACAAGTGACGGGCGCTCCTTATCATCCGTCTACAAATGGCTTAGTGGAGCGTATGGTTCAAAGCTCAAAAACGCTGTCAACGCTGACAGAACCGACCGATCTAACCAGCCGTATCGAGAAAACCGAACCAACCAACCGAATCAACGGAATCGGTGGAACAACAGTTGGTTGTAACACTTTCTGTCGAAGTTACACAACGCCAACGGTGACAACAACCCATGCTGGAAGGCCATTGAGGGCTCCAGTGAAACTTAAGGAATATGTGTGTTAGAGACAGTAGTTGAACAGAATGGACGCTCGGACAATAACTTGTATTTTTTATTTTGTCTTGAAAAAGCTCAGATGTGGAATTGAGACATTTAAAAGGCGGGAAGTGTTAAGTCTGTACCGTTGTATAAGGCACAGGACGGTGTTATAACGCCACGGCTAATCACGTGGGCCTGTGGGGCCAATCACTGTTCCAGAAGATTACGTCAATGTCCATCGTTCCGTTCTTATTAAAAGTCCATTCACCACGATGTTTGTTGTTCGCTGTGAAGTCAGTATATTACAAGTTTATTGTTAAAAGACGTAACCATTATCTACTTAGATTTTCAGAAAACTTGATAGTGTCACATCAAAGAATGCTACTTAAATTAAAAGCCCATGGTATCGGGGACGGCATAACCGACTGGGTTGAACAATGGCTGACTGACAGAAGACAGCGTGTTATAGTAGATGTGGTATTAGCATGGTCATTAGATATATTGGGGAGGCAATGCGAGATGCGACACTGAGGGGAGAGGGAGAGAGACGGGAAATAAATGATGTGTCTGATGAACATGTGTCTCTCATTCGCTGAATAGAAAC
This sequence comes from Lamellibrachia satsuma, assembly GCA_033239005.1. Classification (NCBI taxonomy): domain Eukaryota; kingdom Metazoa; phylum Annelida; class Polychaeta; order Sabellida; family Siboglinidae; genus Lamellibrachia; species Lamellibrachia satsuma. The sequence continues at coordinate 3,129,964 of BSQZ01000005.1, forward strand.
CAGTACATGGTGTCAAGAAGTCGACTATGGCTGTAAATCCATCGTATCAGATAACACTGCCGTAGCCAATGGATTGTAGGAATCCAGTAGAATGACCAAAATGGATCAGAAGATTCGAGCGGTTTAGACAAACGTCAGAGCTGTCCACGAAACCTAAAAACGACCACGTAAACACGCAGATCTACAGTATGGGCGATGAGGCAGATTGTATACTAGCATCACTCAGTGTGACTGACGAAATACAGGCATATGGCACTGTTAAGGGAAAACTGGATAGCTATTTCATCGAAAGCCGAAACGTGATATATGAAAATGTATAGTTTAACCAGAGAAAACAGCGAAAACTAAAGTCCGGCGAAACTATCAATTGTTTCATCACGTCACTCTATAAGTTTTGGCAGAACACTGTGGTTAAGGGGCGTTATGAGACGATCTTGTGATGAACAGATTGGTTGTCGGAATAAGAGACGAACAATTGTCTGTAAAACAACTTGACGCAACATTGGCTCTGAAAAGGCTGTCGACCAAGCACGCCAGAAAGAGGGCGTAAGAAAACAGCAGACGGTTGTGCGAAGTAGTCCGCAAAGGGCGCCACTGACGTTGATGCGGAAAAGGCCATGTCAAAAAGTCGGGAAATCAAAACCTGTTTTTCAATAAACAAGGCAAAACTGGAACAGACCAACTTCGCATCACACTCAGAAGACATGCAGACGGTGTGGCAAGGAACCGCACTCGAAACAACGTTGCTCAGCAAAAGCCGTGAAGTGTCACAAATGTGCAAAAATGGAACATTTTGTATTAGTTTATTTGTCCAGCAAGCAAACCGGAACAGTGCGCGATTACAGCAATGGTGCTGATTACGCATTTATGGACACCGTGGAGGACAAAACGAGCAAAAAACAATGGCTGTAAACACTACATTTGGGAAATTGAAACGTTCAGTTTCGCATTGACACTGGTAGTGTACAAGGAACTGAAAGATGTTAATCCTCTCGAAGTACCAGACAAAAAACTCTTTGGTGTTGGCGAAACAAGCGCTCTAACAGTTATGGGCATGTTCACATCCGATATATGGGGACAGACCAGGGCAGTAACCCAGAACATCTATGTTGTCAAAGGGGTACGCAAGTCATTGCATGACAACCCAGCAATAGAGGCATTGCAACTGAACAGAAGAGTTGAGTCTGTTGAAGACAAAACTGATTATCAGAAGGAGTTCTCGGATCTCTTTGAAGGACCCGTCAAGATGGAAGATTCTTACACAATCACCTGAAGGAAGATGCCCAGCCTGTCGCCATCCCCGTACAACTGAAAAAGATGGAAGAAATGGAAGTGATAATGAGAATCGAACATCCTACTGATTGGTGTACGCCGATGGTCGTAGTCCCGAAGAAAGACGATGTCAAGATCTGCATTGACCTGACGAAGATCAACAAAAGCGTACTTCGCGAAATGCCGTCGGTTGAATATACACTAGAACAGTTGGCAGGAGCGAAAAGCCCCACATGGAACGCTGAAACATTAATGTCTGCGAGCTCTCATGAGAAAGGAGGAAGTGGCATGTGCATGATAATTAGATATATCGGGGATACAATGCGATATGCGACACCGTGGGGAGAGGGAGAGAGACGGCGAAATAAACAATGTGTCTCATGAACCTCTGGAAAGAAATCAGTACAGTAGATGGGAGGTTTCAAACTGGAAATAAGTTATATGTGGGGTAGCACAAGGATCAGTATTGGGACCTTTATTAATCTTAATATAAATATCAATGACTTGGACGATAATATAACAAACAACGTACTAAAATTTGCGGATGATATACAATTGTTTAGAAAGGTTAAAATGATGGTGATGAACAATGTTTATAAAACGATCTAGACAAATTATGGAAATGTAAATGCTTACATAGAGGACACGGGACTTGGATGTAAACTAAAAAATGAAAGATACTGTTTAAGGGACTAATGCAAAAAAGGGCTTAGGAGTACAATAAGTGCTGATATGAAAGTTTCTGAACAGTGTGGTATTGCAGCTTCAAAGTGTAATCATCTTCTTGGGTTGATTAGAAGAAATATAACATACAAGGAAAAAAGGTAATTATACCTCTGTATAAAGCAATAGTTAGGCCTCATTTAGAATACAAGCGTGGATACCATATCGTATGAAGGATATAGATACACTTGAACGAATACAGAGGAGAGCAACTAAAATTTTCCAGAACTGAGAGACCTTAGTTATGAAGAACGCCTATAAGAATGTGGTTTAACAACCTTAGGGACAAGGAGGTTAAGAGGATACCAAATTGAAGTTTTTAAAATATTTAATGGTTATGAAAATATTGATAGAATTTATTCTCTCACCCAAGAAAGATAGTAGAACTAGAGGACATGAGGTAACTCTTGTAATGTGACTGAGTGGCACCACCTAGCGGAATCTCCCCTGCTGTACTTCTATACTGTATTGTGGCAGCGATGGGATTACACTTTAACCCACGTACTCTGAAACTACTGTAGCGACGCACGAAAAAAAATTCGAATGTGGTGTTTTAAGACAGTCGGGCGATAATAGAACCAAATAAGTCAAATCATGATGACGATGCAAACCAAGGCCAGGTCAGAGTCAACCCACCCAGTCATTGTCTCTTCTAGATGGTCCTGAAGACCAAGAGAACATGAAGTTGTGGCAGCAAGAATGACAAATTATGCCAAAATTACAAAGCTGGAACAACATCCACCGGATGTAAAAAAATCCGTATTTATTCATTGTGCGGTCAAGTCCCGTGCCAGTCCAAGACAAGTACTCCGTCAGTGCACACAGCAGCATCTACTTCTGTGTGTACCATACCAGGCAAGACACCTACTCCTGTATCAACTAGAGAGTCATAGAGATCAAACAACGGCATGCCAGCTGTAAAATTTAACCTGTGAACAGTTGGCTACATAATTCAGTGAACATTGATGTTGTGGAACATTCATAGCAGCTGAGAAGATCATGAACATGATTAATTATGTGATACGATCGTAATTTGTAGTAGCTGAGAAGGCTATGAATGCTACTGATTATGTAATTCACATTCTTAATTGTATGCTTAAAGAATATGTTTCTACCATGTTTCATTTGCTTACTACTAGATGACTAGCATATGTTTTTAACTGAATTATCAGATAATTGGTAGGATATTATCATTCCGTATTAATTGCATTGTATTTAAAAAAACAATGAAAGAGGGATGTTGTAATATGACTGAGAGCCAGTCTGGTGACTACAGTGGCACCACCTAGCGGGTTTGTTCGCGGATGCCATCACGCAAAACAAACAATACGAACAATACAGAACAAAACTTTACATAGAACATCACCTGATAGTGACATAAAAAATTCAGTTTTAAACGACACCGCCCCTTTCGGAATTATTGGCATTGGTCGACTGTTTGTCTCCAGAAGGTGGTGACACTTGTCATGAACGAGCCCGTGATTGTCACCACTGATGTAAGGACATCAACCTCCGACATCCCACCTATTTTGGGGACAACCTAAAATTTCCCACCTTCACCATTTGTTAAAGTCCATTTACCACCAATCCCACCTATTTTGAGGCCAACTCACCAATTCTTACGACCAACATTCCATCCCCAACTTCCCTGCCACAACCCCTCACGAGGGCGGTCCTAGACCCTGAAACGGGGTGCCCAGTTTTCAAAAATACACACCAGCTAGGTAGCAGGATTTCTAGTGCACGCACGCACGCTCGCACACACGCATGCACGCACGCACGCGCGCACGTATATGTCTTTCGTGAGAGGAATTGTCAAGGAAAAGCCTTATTTCTGCATGGTTAGGTGGCCTCTGATGAGTGATAGGAGCCTTGTAAGTGGTGGACCATTGTATATCAAGGGAGACCGGCGCTAGCTGTTACAATTTTCAGATAAAGTCACTGTTTGTGAAAAGTATGTTAGATGAGTTATATATGTCAACGTATACATTAAATGTATTATTCGTGTTAATAAATTGTACCATACCATTGATATACCAAACTGTAGTTCCATTGTAACAACTAGCCCAGTATGCGGGGCAATTTGTTACATCATACGGGGCATGTTGTTACATCATACGGGGCATGTTGTTACAGCAAAGAACGCGTGGATCGCAAAGCAAGTGTCACTCATACACGTTACTGTTGTTACATTAACTGGATTATACACACATATACATGTTATATACAGTGTGCATAACAATGTAAGTGTTCACAGTTTCATATCTTAAGCTTTTCATTTTTAGTTACCAAGAGGACTCATTTCCCGGATTCTCACATAAAAAAATTGTGGATGGAATATAAATTATTGAATCGAGTATGAAATAGTGAATGGCAATATATATGTAATGCGACTAATGCTTGATTGAATGATACAAACGTACGCACTCACGCACTCACATCCATATTTCAATGGATCGTACAATATTTATTAATTGCTCAAATAGGGCTGTGCCATAAAAATGTTACAAGATTGAACAAGATTGTCACCCAAGGCAAGACACCTAGATAGCCAGTTGACAAGGAAGCCAGTGGTTTATTGAGAGTCCAACAAGTTTTGTGTAACCCACCCTTCTGATATATTTATTATTTTTGTTTCACACTATTGACACTTTGCAGTACAGGTTATAAATAATTACTTTTTGCTTCACAAGTGAAATAAAACGTTCACAGTCGCGGTTAAATAAATGTTGTTCTTTCAGTCATTATCAGCACACAACTCGCTGATTTAACTTCTACTTGACATAACCCCTTATACTAGATAGTGAATATAGAAGTATAGTGTGGCTGCATGAGATAATATTATGTGGGCATACCAAAAAACAATGAAGTGGTTAAAAAGTCATTTTTGTTCACATCTCTTTGATTTTGTCTTTTTAACAACCGATTTTTGGACGATGTGTCTACTGGTGAACTTCCAACCAACTACTGTCGATGGTATCTCCATATATGTGCTATGTTATCGTAAAACAACTCTGTAACAACTTGGTCCTGTATACCACTAGCCCCAGTCTCCCATATAAACTACACCAGAGTGTACATGCGAAGTATAAAGCAAATAGAATGACTACCTTTTCGTTTACATATGTAAAACAGTTAACAAATTCTTGGTGTTTTATTCTTGCCATCGCCCATTCTCTTGACAATTCAATCAATTATACAGTTTGAACTTGTGTAGACATTCATCTCGATCTACACCACCAGGATGGGATTGTGCGAACACCTCCTGTGCATCACAGTGATTAATTCGTTGCTTCCGGCAAAGGTCCAGAAACTTGGCACGACTTGCACGAAACACCAACTTTGTAATCGTCCCACAGTCACTTAACAACGCTGATGGAATAATTCTTAATTCTGTGTTTGTGTTGATAAGTGCGTTTCCAGAACCAGCCTAGTCACCCATGCAACCATATTGCGGCGAAACTGAAACGAAATAAAAGTGGGTGTGGCCCACCCCCCCCCCAATACGTCACTGTCCACAACCACATTACCAGTATCAACCGAGAAGTTGACGAAAACATTAAAATAGCCGTGATGTGTGACGTCACATGTGGCGCTGACATACGTTTTCATAGAGAATAATTGTCTTTCTATGGGCTACTGCTTTGGCGATTGTTTTTCAAACTATTTTTTAAGCCTGACAACAGCTGCCAACACGTGGAAAGTCACTAAAAATACACCGACAACAAGAATCCATTTGCGTTTAGTAGTGGCTACTACGAGGATAAGGCGTGATGGGAGGAGGAGCAAAAGGGCGCCACCTCGTAGCGTGTCAAGAAATAATTCTGAATTGATGAACAAATCCGGTCGAAATAAACGGGGTTTTCCGGGCACCAAGATGGGCTCATGCCATCGTTATGGTAGGAATAACACCGAACATATTATTTTCTTTGGCAGCGATTGACAAGATATATTCCTCGTTATATGTTCATCAACGCATGTTAGCACAGTTAGGACACAGCGGTGGTTGTTAGGCTGATGATCCATTTATCACCAGTGTTTTGATCAACCAAACAGGCGCAAACCTCGTGAACTGATTCCACCATCGCTCAGTCGTTCAATTACACTGTACAGCGTATATTTTCACGTTTTCAGTCGCAATTTTATGGTAATAGAGTTTTCTATACAGGCTTAGCGATTTAACAGGGTTCCCGGTTGTGATGACGTCTCAATGGGATGACTCGAGCGGGGGAACACTGGGCAACCGTATATGGCAAGAATGTGTGTAGATAGGGTATAGGTGCACTGCTTCGCCGTTGAACATTGTAGTGGGCTTGTTATCGAAAATAAGCGTGCGTTTGCGTCCACTTCACTATACAAGTATGTCCGATCGAGAACATGTGTAAAAACATGTAAAAATAAAAAAAAAATTAAGTATACAACACCCGGTATTCCCAGGCGGTCACCCATCGAATAAACGTTGCGTTCAACGTCATATGGCCGTAGACTTTTATAAAATTGTTGCTCAACATTATTAGTCAGCCAACGATGTAGGGGTGGTAAACCGAACATAAGTAATAATTCAGAATCCACAAACTTATTACGTGCTATATTGATCGGATCACCCATGACTAATGGCGCGTTTGAGGTGAGCGTCCATTGAAACGCAGTTGATTCGACGGGCACCCCAAATCTACCAGAGAATGTTTTCTTTACCGGCCTGATATAACAAGGTTCCCGATTGTGGTGACGTCACAGTGGGATGACTCACGCGCTGGGAACACTGGGCAACCGTACATGGCACGAAGGCCTATGTGTGTGGACACTGTGCGGCTGAATTCCTGCGCCGCTGTGCGTTGCAACGGGTTTATTATTGAAAAGAAGCGTATGTTTGCGTCCATTTAACTATACAGTGTAAACGTATGTCAGAACGACAATAAAGAATGTATCATGTTAGTAGCCCCTACAAGATTTTTGAGGGAGCCCCGTAGACGGCTGAAAACGAAAACAGAAATAAGCGTTTTTAGATTCTTGATATACTTCTGAAATAACCGTCAGGATCATGAAAATATATAATAAATGACAGTCAGAACAGATTAAAAGCATATGCCGTATGTGTAATTGATACAATATTTTACTTTTGGAAAATTTAACAGGGTTTACATTGAAAAAATACGTTGGGTAAAACAGCAAGTACCCTGATAATTAACGGTAACAACATTGCAGTAAGTATACTTAAATTGCTACATTGACATTCCGATGTTGCAGATACGACTCAGCGTTAGTGCGTTGCTGCTTTATTGTGTACACACGACACACGTGATTTCCCATCCATTTACATAACTGGGACACGACAGTGGTCCACCGCAAGTAGCCTCGGTGTTGTAGAAAAGGACGCCATCGCTGTTCCGTCCTCCTCCAAGGATAACTTCCGGGGCGTTGTCCATACAGACGTAGGTTGTTCGGCCTTTGTGTGTGTAATGTTCCGCCATCAAGTAGCCAGAATACTCTTTCGTCCACCCGTCTGGACAGGTCAGTTTGGCCGGAATCATCAGTTTCGTTGGTCGGCTGGTCACAAGGCACACGGCACACGGGACGTCGTTGTCTTGCAGCGACTGTGCGTTAGCGTTGGAGAACGGGTCGTTTGATTGTATTTCGTATTCAGCGCCGTACAAATGGCCGCCGGACTGGAAGCCTGCCGTGGTTTTCGGTCCCCATTCTGGGTCTCTTGGCATGCAGAGATAGTTCGAGCCACCACCGCTGTGTGTATGGTGTGACCCGGCTACGACACCTTGAACAACAATACAGCCGAAGATGTTTAATCGTACAATCTTCAAAAGAATATCAGGTGTGCCTCATAGGGGCCTGCATGCATATTTTACCTGGTTTCACCATTAAGACATTGCGAGAGGTGCGAAACAGGCGTTGTCTAAGGGAACTTCGGAAGACATATGAATACAATAAAAATATTGATAGAAATATGTTTTTTTCTCTCTAAAGAAAGCAGAACTAGAGGACATGATGTAAAATTAGTAAAGGATCAGTGTAGATTTGATATCAGGAAGTACTCATTCTCACAGAGGACAGTAAATGAATGGAACAGATTATCTACGGATTGTATAACCGCTATCAGCGTGAATATGTTTAAAAACAGGTTGGACACATATCTCAGGAGGGCGGGTTACACCTAGACGAACACTGATGGACTCTCAATAAGCCAGTGGCTTCGTTGTCCACTTGCCATATGGGCCTTTGGTTTGGATGGCAAATCTTGTTAAATTTTGTTAAATAAAAATATGAAACAAATATAATAAACATCGTAGCTACATCGAGTTTACTAGAAATACATATACTTAATCACCAACAGAGAACACTACAGGGCTAAAATACTTGCCCCAGTAGAGTAGCTGTGAGCCAGTTCCCGAACACATCTTCCGTCCCCACCGGATGTACACAGCGCCTCCTCTCTGCGACCGTTGATTGTCAGTGCCTGAAGAGTTAGTTCGAGCAACAATAATATTCTCTGAAGTACTCGCTGTATGAGGACTATTATATAATTTTAGATATAATTTATTTCACGACTGAAATATTTTGTTGACTGCTTTCATGTATTTAGTGTTGTGTCGTGCGGTCACTTTTACGGTGCCACGTGGGCAGCTCTGGAAATAAAATTCTAGCCAGGCTTGGGTAGACTGCGATCCAAAAATGCCGCCGTATAATCATCAAGGTTAGACAAGTTGGAGAAAAATACAACGGGTGCTGACGTAAAGAGGTATGTGAAAATATTTACACTGAAACACCAAGCTTACATCACCAGGAGAGAATTGTTATTAGTAAGAACATGTAAAACAGATGGCGTTACCCACCGGTCTCCTCTTGTGTCTTGTCTTTTACGTCGTCGATTTTCACTTCCAGTTGTTTCATGGTCGCTCGCAGATCAGGTATAGAAGCGACGACCTTGTTGACCAAAGTGAGCTGCGCCTGTAGACTGTCCACGACGGCTCTCAGTTCCACGACGTCCCGCATTCGCTGACTGACACAGACGTCACGGAAGGTGTAGGTGCACAGTCCGTCGTTAGATACTGCTCCCCTCGTGAGCTGACCGAGGGCATCCCCGCCAAAGAAGAAGAAAAGAAACGCCAGTTGAACGTACGTCGTCATCATGTATACCAGTTGCCAAAGTCTGCTGTTTTCGTTCGTGTCGTCCCTTTAAGTATCGCGTTGACCCGATGTGTCACCAGCCACGTCGTAGGAGGTTCTCTACCGATAACAACTGGCTGAATTTTACCCAGAGAAGTCGAGTCAAGGTTGATGAGTATACCCTCCAAGCGGTCCTAAGCACTGGAATCTGGATACTGCACTATAAAACTTTCCTTTTAACATTTGATAGGGTGTTGGTGTTAACTATGATCATTTTAAATATATTATTAAATAACAGTTGCACTGATTTGAAACATTTACTAAAGCCTTCACAATTGCTGTGCGTCTTATTACGTAAAATAAAGCAATATGCAAATAATTATGCCCTACTGACTGCATATTGAAATGCTGAAGGTCACCATACGATAATAAATGCAATTTGGTAAATGTATAAATACATCATGATTTGAGATGTGTTGCTTGTAATCGACAATACACATTTGAGCAAAGTATATGTGACATGTTTGGTATGATGAAACAAAATAATAAATTTAAAGATGAATACACTTTCTAAATGTGCGAACATCATAAGCAAACTCGTTGTGAAAAAAAAACAAAAGAATACTCGTGAAAAAAAAACCAGAATAGTATTTGTCTTAAATGTTCTGCAATCGTTCCACATGTCCACAGTCACCTCACCGTAGGGAGCCTCGACAACAACACACGAAGAAGATCTGGGAATGTTGAATCAACCGTTCTATTTCTTAGACCCACATCAGCCTTGCACGTGTTTCAGCACAGTAATTTATTTATGGCGTTGTGTATACAGTCGTAAACAGCACATATCAGATGGCAAGTACCCGAGTAAGAATGTCAACTAAAGTAGTAAATAGGAAGGGCACACCCATATCACTGGTATCCGGCGGCGAGGGACGGAAATATAATTTACATTTCGATTGTAAACAAAACGTACGGTTCTAACCAAACATGTCCGACAATGTGAATCATCGTGGTTCACTGGTATGGTAATGCAGCATGGTTTACGTCTTAGACTTCTTTACCCACATCCGTGTAGCACATGTTTCAAATGTTATGAGTGCATTCTAGATAACACAGTAATGTTGTTGTGGCGTCGTGTATACAGTCGTAAACAGCAAATATCAGATGGCAAATACCCGAGTACGAACGTCGCCTAAAGTAGCGAAAGTTAACAGAAAGGACACGCCTACATCGCTGTTATCCGACAGCGAAAGTCTGAGACAGAATTTACATTCAAATAAAAAAGCCTATGGCTCTAACCAGACATGTGTTTCAACTGGTATAGTAATGCAGCATGCATGGTTGACGGCTTGGTCATCCTGCAATCGAATATATATATATTTATATATATATATATATATATTCTTAGAAGAGCAATTAAGTGGAAATATGGTTCCATGACGACATTTTTACAAAAAACATTTAAAGTAATCAGCGACATCACGCTTTTGGTCGAGGAAACCGGGGTTCAAAACTCCCTGTTGCCATTTTGAAACTTTGGTGGCAATTTCGTTCACATTCCTTTTGCCTGTGTCTTTCGGAAGAGACACTTAGGGCCGTTGGTCCATTCCTTCTATCTGGTGTCTATGCCAGGGGACGTACAAAATCACATACAGGGAAAACGAAAACCTTGGTCTTGTTGCTGGGTCCACGGACTTGTTGGAACTCAGTTAAACATTTATTCATTTCCTTAAATTTTACCGCAGACCTGACAATGTGTGTACGATTTTACACAATCGGTTAAGTATTATGTAGCTGGAACATCACCAACAAGTGATTGTCGCCGTAAACTCTGTCACTTTTCACATGGAATGTAAACAAAACGGATAAGGAAGTTCAAGGAACTTCGTATACAAACACATCCGTCAGACACATAGAGAAACAATGGCTCATCGCGTATCCGTTGACAATATAAAGGCATTTTATATGCGTTCAATGAGGCATGTTGGCGTGTTTTAACGTCAGTGATAGTTGAACAACTTGCAGGAGTGTCTGCGCCCTAAATTAATGGCAATAATTCGGTTGGGATAAGTAGGTAAACGCAGTGAGCGTTGCAGGAGTGTCACAAGGCCGATCCTCACTTGCTGACGTTTTCGTTGGTACATCCGCGATCATTACATAAGCCGCGATGTCATATTATCGCAACCAATTCTTCCTATTTTTAATCGACGTAGTCTCGTGCTTTGTTGTTGGTATCGCTGAATGGAACTGGATGTATTCATTAGGTTTGATCTTTTTATTTTCAGAATTGATTGAAACGATGAACATACCGTTGTTACGCGACCGACAAAACGGATCGTTTGAGACAAAAACATTTGAGGCAAACCTTCCTCCTCTCGTCCCAAACAAAAGTCAAATATATATTATGTCAAGGCCAGACTCCCACCTATCACCTATTTTGGAGGTCAACCTCCCACTTCCCACCATTTTTAAGGATCAACCTCCCATGTGCCAATTCCTGCCGCACCCTCTCTTTAGCGCGATCACGAGTTCTCGTTCCCGCGGTTATTTTTAGTGTCTTTCCGTAAACGCGAAACGCATTCCTGTGTATGTTTGTATGACGTCTGCGCACGGTTGTCACAGTAAAACGCCACGAAACGTCCGTGCGCGGACGTCATATAAAATCGGCATTCTTGTCCACTTGTCATCACCTGTTTAAATCTTGTTAAACAGCTGCCGCGGGTTGTGTTGTAAAATTGGTAACACTATTTACATAATGTGTAATGTTATTTATATAATTTGTGTTCACAACTCCCACATCAAAATCTCACATTTCACCTCCCACCTATTTTTGAAGTCAACCTGTCACACCCCCGCAATTGTGTGGTTTGTAGTAATACATCTCACTGTTTGGGCTACCATGGGAACAAGACAAAATTCAGAGGTCACGTTTATTTCATTTTACCACAAAATCTATTTCTGAGAAGAAGAAGTTAATATTAGTAACAATTAATCTACGGTAACTTATTAACCATTTTGGCGCACTGCACAATAGTGTCGCCACACAGCGGACCGAGAACCAACCAAATTGGCACCAGTAGTATGTAGGTGGTTTTCAATAAGCAATTGTGGCGGCAATTTTGGTCGATTTTTGGTGGTAGCTAAAAATAGATGGTAGCTAAAAATAGACATTGGTTAATTTTAATTTTCTAAAAATAGACATATTTTAATTTTTATTTTAAATTTTTATTTCAATGTTCTTTTAATTTTAATTTTAATTTTAATTTTAATTTTAATTTTAATTTTAATTTTAATTTTAATTTTAATTTCAATTTTAATTTTGGAATGTTGGGATGTTTTCATTAATTTTCTTACTTATGGAAATTCCGACTCGACTAGAAAACAAGGAATACAGCGACACGATTTACGGTAAGCATTCCTGCTGTCAATTAACTCACAACACGACGCAACTCAGCGCGAGCCAGCTGTTGTGAACCGTCAGACGGTGACATAACGTAACATTCCTGTGACCATTGAACTCATAAAATAAGAGCGAGGTCACAAGGGCGAGTCTGTTGTTGTCGAAAACCTGATGGTGCAGGGGTATTTTCATTTGAGAAAACGCCTATGTGCAACTTCGAACAGGCAGTTAGAAAACGTTACACAGGCGGTTAGAAATGTTTTCACCCGTCATTCACATCACCAACGTGTTGCGATTGGATAATCTATCGACATGCGCTTTGTGAGTGGCTAATCTGTCGGTGTGCGGGGTTGTCAGTCTGGTTTAGTCGGGGTCTTTAAATACCCGTGTATTGGAACTAGACTGCCTACGGACCATGGCTCAGAAAATGCTGCATATGAAGAGAGAGTTGGACCTGATGCAACAGGTAAGATTATAATATTACCCATTAATATTTATATATTCAAGTCAGTAGAATACCCTTTTAAAATTCAAATTGGAAATTAGACAGTATGTTATGTTTTTAATATATTTAGTTAATCTATTATATGTGTAGAAAAAAACAGTCGGAAGTCACTAGGCGAAATTTCACGTAAACGCATCATAATCGTGAATACGCGCTACTGTAACTGACACTGCCTGGGTCCTGGCCTGGCCCTAGGACTAGGTCTATTTGATATTTTACTACGTTTTAGTTAGCATATTTACGAATAAGCTAGTGCTCTAAATGGTTTTCTGTTTGTCCAAGTGAAAGTTGTACTTTTTGTGTGTTTTGGTACAGTTCATTCTAAATTGTTGTATTTTAAATGAAATGCGCACTATTTTGCGAACGCTTACAACCTTGGACTTGGTCAGTATTGACAGTAATTGTCAAGCTATTTATAAATCACGCGGTTCATAACTGCAGTGCCGGTGACAGTGCGCAAGAAAGTTGGATTTGAGTGTTTATGTAGATCAATTAGTGATTAGTTTAGTTTGATGCTGCTGTGGTTTATATCTGTATATATTACTCAACTGCACAACCTGTTGTCGAAGCGGATTTAATTGGAAATGTTAGACTACAGGACGAATTCCGTTCCGTGTTTACGATTTTCGAAAAATCCAAGATGGCTGCGTCCATGGTTGGGTTCGTGGTTGGGTCGAACAAAGTTGCTCGTTGTCTCTACGCTTTGACGTTGATGAACATGCAGAATATCGCAAGCGGAGACTCAGGCTCAATGAATTTGCGAGTGATTACTTTGGGACATGCCCAATCGGCAACAGTGACGATGACTCTGACTTATTTGAGTCGAACGTGGACGACCGTGTGTCCGACTCACCTGTCACCTGTCACTTGAAAACACAGAGCCACACAACAACGGTACTTTCAGAGTTAATCACAACAAGAGATTGCTACCTCTTGGGTGTTGCTTATTAATATCAATGTTTTTTGTTTTTGCTAAAAAAATAACTACATTCACTGGATTGGATATAGTTATAAACAATAGATAATTTATTAAACTATGGTGAAGTTTTCTTTTTTACATGAAGTAGGCCTATCATGTCCATGATTCTAGACTGTCTACTTTACAACTAATTTTTTTATTGTAAATGTAACCATCAGAATTTAATAATAGTTGTAGTGTACCGAAGCTAACACGCCTATCTACATTTGCTTCACTGGATTGGTTATACTAATAACAATGGATAAGTTGTTATACTGTGGCAGTGTTTTGTTTTGACATGAATTGTGATGATTTTCGACTCAACTTTACAAGTAATTTTTTCTCCTTAAATAGTTTTTGACGGGTGCCCTCTTTAAATTCTTGTAACTGATTCTAGTGGGAGCATTTGAATACACTAAACTGTTTGGGAATGAGAAAGGGTGTTACTTTCTATGTGTTAAATTAAAATACTTAAAATTGTTTTGGACAATGACTGGTTTTCCTTCGCCGCCACACATATTAGTCTAGAAAAAATCTTTGTGCACAACATAAAAAAAAAAATAGGTCAATAACTTTTTATTAATGTAACATCACCATTCCTGAAAATGGGAACTATATTGACAATTTTAGCTGATCTGGAACATATCTATTGTCAAACAGTAAGGTAACACGCTCGATAAGTTTCTGTATTTCATCTATAGTTGTTGGTGTCAGAAACATGGAATTGTATAAAATCCATACAGATAGTCATCAGGAACCTTTCATACAATTGTTTTCTTTTTGCAATGCTTAAATTCGTAAAATACTCATTCAACTTATCAGCAATATTTTTTGTGTGTGTGTAAATATATCTTCAATTAAGAACTCATCCTTCATGAAAGTGTTGGGGAAATGATCCGAAATGTATGAATAAATTATTCTGTGCATTTGGTAATATTCACCAAATATATTGTCTATTGCTGTGAAAGTGGTTGGAGTGATTGTGACATTGTATCTATGTAGGCTATCATAGTTAAGCAAAATGATGTTAGAGTCACCATTAAACACTGTTTACAACTTTGAGTACTTGCAAAATGTTAGTATTTTGATTAGTGAAATCAGTAATATTTATGTTTAGTGACTGATAAATAACACCACTTATTAATTTATTTTTTACATTTCTTAGATCAAGTCTTCACTTCAATAAACATACATTCTAAATACGCAGTTATAATATTAAGTTTTGGTATTTCAAAATAGTAATAGATACTCATCATCCATTCTTTGAGGGCCTTGAAAGATGAATACTTCTGAAGTCGGTCAACTGATCAATATATTTTTCCATTGATAAGTAATTATTCAATTTACTAAGAGTTTTTGACAGACTTCAAGTATTTAAAGGAGGCAAACCCACAAGTATAATCATTATTAGATTTCATTAATATCAGCGCCAAGGTAGTATTGTGTAAATGAACAGTTTCCTGCTATAAAAATGTTATAATCTGTATCCAAATTCCTAGTAGCATGACTTTAAAAATCAACAACTTTACCTGCAGGTGTTCAGGTTCAGTAAATGTATACTTAACTATAATAATAGCACACGTTGCTATTCTGTACCTTGTTTATTAAGCAATACAAATTGTGTGTACGCCTTATTGTGTTTGTTCATTATACATTTAAACAAATACAATGTATAATAATTAAACACAATGTATAATCTTTCATTCTGTTTGGTCCTTTCGATTGAGACATAATATTATAGTGACCTTGTTAGTTACATTATTACTCACCAGGAAGATTATAGTATACGTAACTAAATACGATACCTTAATATTAAAAACAACATACTGTCTAATTTCCAATAGTGACTTCGTTACATATAGTGACCTCGTTAGTTTCATTATTGCAGTGGCACCTCTAGTGTGTAAACGCTACCGTCGACACTTACATTGTATTCCTTGCGAATTAACGCGTTTTTCCTACCAAATATTGCTCATAAACACACCACCACCACACCACCTCGCACAACATATAGGTGTATTTAGGATGGTGTATTTTCAGTTGTAGACGCTGACACCATGCGAGTACACGTCTGCCGCCACTGCGGTGAGACGTTCGAAGATTATGCGCTTCTACGACGTCACGTGGAGAGTCACGGAACGTCATCTGTTGATCAACCCTCAAACTCGACGGCATCGTCATCTAGTGATCGCACCAAGACACACGCTTGCGAGACATGCGGTCGATCGTTCGGGAGACGAGACAGTCTGCTGCGACACGCGAGAACTGCATGCAATAAAGAAAAGAAGACATACACATGCGAAAGATGCGGGCGTTCTTTCAGTTCACGCGCTCACCTGAACAGACACGCGTGCAATAAACAAAAGAAGACCTATACATGCGAGAGATGCGGGCGTTCTTATGGTGACCGTTATGATCTGAACAGACACGCTCGAACCGCGTGTGGTGACGACGTCGAACCACCTTTACCGAAGCGGTCGAGATGGGAAAGTACTATTACCCTCCCCCCATTCGTCGAAGATCCCATCGAACCACCCGATCGACTTCCCTTCCCAGACGCTCTGTCGGCGGACTTGTTAGACGTCGTTCGGGAGCACTGGTCTACCATTAGAACACGCATAGCGAGAGGACCTGTTCAGACCAGGTTCAATTACAGATTGACCACTCTAGACACGACCGCTCTAGAGGAGCCTTTGAATAGAATGTTCCAGGAGCAGACCACTGCATTCAAAATTAATCTCAGTTACGGGTTCATTCTGAGGAACAAGGACACGGGACGATACAGGTATTATCACGCGTCTTGTAACTGTTGCGGACGATACCTGGACGAACCCAGTCTCATCACAAACCGCAGTGACTTTGACGAGTTTCTGGAACGAATTCGAGAAACCGACGTCTTGCAGTGGGCCATCGCTCAAAGACCGGATTCGGCATGGGTGTGCGAACTCGTGACAAATGCCACCTTCTTCGTCAATCGTATCATCGATCATCCCATTGGTTGTGTGGGCTTGACCCTTCCCGCTTATGTGAAGAACAACAAAGCTGTCATCGGTCTGGAAAGGGAACCCAACCATTCCAAAAGGTACACCGACAACCTGTGTCTCTTCCGCTGTCTGGCCCTGCATCGAGGAGGTGACAGATATCGGTTGGAACCGGCAGTGAAGACGTTGTACGAGATGTACGATCGCGATGAAGGGGTACCCATGCAAGACTTTACAGGGGTCACACTCGATGACCTCTATCGCGTAGAAATCATGTTCAAATTGAACGTGTGCGTGTACAAGCTTGTCAAGTCGGACAAAGATGGAAAGACGACTGCCGAACTCGTCAGACGATCGTTGTGTCACTATGACAACACGTTGAACGTCAACTTGCACGAGACACACTTTTCCTATATCCAAGACGAGCGCATGTACTGTCACTCGTATCGGTGTCGAAAGTGTGGTGACTGTCTATGGAAAGATGCATATAAACTGCACAAACACGAACGTACGTGTGCGGGTGGCGTACGACGAGTTTATCCGGGAGGTGTCTACCACTCCACCCCATCGATATTCGAACGTCTGGACGATGAGAACATTCGAGTCTCCGAATCGTTGCGCTATTATCCGTACCGTGCCACTTTTGACTTCGAGTGTTATTTCGATACCGCGCAACTTCCGTCGGACAGTGACAAGGTCCACTGGGTAGCACGTCACGTCCCGTTGAGCGTCAGCGTGGCGTCGAACGTGCCCGGACACGAAGAAGTGCAATGTCTCGTCACAGATGGAAATCCTGACAAGTTGGTGGCCGACATGATGAACATCCTACGAGCAATGAGCGATGCAGCGTACAAAGATCTAAAAGATTCTTATGAGGATGTGTTGGAACAACTTGCCGAGGCAATAACCGAATGGGACGAACGGGAGCATGCCGCACGATCACCTGGGGCAGATGATGCCAACGATAAGGAGTCGCAACCACCCACCAATCCGTACAAAACGCTGATGGGACAACTATACGGGTGGCTTCATCAATTACCCGTGATCGGGTTCAATTCGGGGAAGTACGATCTGAACGCCATAAAAAAGTTCATAGTACCCCATTTTCTTGCCGAAACAACGGAAGAATGTGCAGAAGGTTTTGGTCCGAGGGAAAAATCGGAAGAAAGTACCGACTCAAAACAAGAAGATCAAAACGGTATCGGATCCTTTTTCGTCATCAAACGAAACAACACGTTCATGTGCCTATCGTCGAATCAACTGAAATTCCTAGACATGACGAATTACATTGCCCCGGGGTTCAGCTACGACAAGTACCTGAAAGCATACGGATGCGAGGTCACGAAAGGTCATTTCCCGTACGAGTACATGGACTGTTTGGAGAGGCTCGACGACACAATGCTTCCACCGAAAGAGGCCTTCTACAGTCAACTGAAGAACGAAGGTATTTCCGACGACGATTACGCTAGTTGCGAGAAGGCGTGGCGCGATAATGACATGACGACTTTACGAGACTTTCTCGTTTGGTACAACAACAGAGACGTAGTGCCTTTTTTGCAAGCCATTCACAGACAGTTCACCTTCTATGAGCAGCGTGGCATCGACATGTTCAAGCAAGGGATCAGCGTACCCGGACTGACCTTGCTTTACCTGTTCAACGACCTACCGGAAAAGACCTACTTTACGATCTTCAACGAGAAGAATAAAGATCTTCATCAACTCGTGAAAGACGGTATTGTGGGTGGTCCATCTATAGTCTTTCAAAGATACCACGAGAAAGGGGTCACCAAGATACGTCAGACCGAGTACGGGGAGACCGCTCGACCGTGTGGATCGATCGTCGGTTACGATGCCAACGCTCTATACCTGTGGTCTCTGATGCAAGACATGCCGACGGGATGGTACAAGCGTCGACGCGAAGAGAACGAGTTCCGACCCGAATCGGCGCAGCTGCACGGGCAGATGGCCGCGGAATGGTTGACGTGGGAGTCCGAACGGACGGGACACTCTATCCGGCATCAGGTCAACGGTCGGGAGAAGAGGATAGGTAAACTTCCGGTGGACGGATGGTGCAGCACAACGAAGACAGCGTATCAGTACCAAGGATGTTACTTTCATGGCTGCCCGTGCTTGGCTCTAGAAACGAACGCCGTTAATGGGAAACCAATGACCCAACTTCTCGCCGAGACCCGAAAGAACACTGCATACTTACGTCACTTCGTCAAGGTTGTCGAGTTGTGGGAATGTCAGTGGAAAAACATGAGAAAAGATGCGGCCGTGAAAAGATGTCAAGATGCAGCGTTTCCTCGTCGACGACACGCGAAATGGAAGATGACGCAACAGCAGATCTTGACCGATGTGCGCACCGGTACTCTGTTCGGTATGATTGAGTGCGACGTTCGCGTACCGGAAGAATTGCGCGCGCACTTCGCCGAGATGCAGCCCGTGTTCAAGAACGTCAACATGACCCGCGACGATCTCGGACCATTCATGCGTCGATACGCCGAAGATCACGATATCATGACGCGTCCGAGGCGCATGCTCGTTGGTAGTTTCCGCGGCGATAAGATGCTGTTCGCCACGCCACTCCTGACGTGGTACCTGGACCACGGACTCGAGGTGACGCGCGTTTATCAGGTCATCGAGTACGAACCCAACCCATGCTTCCGTCGGTTCGGTGACGCGGTATCTACGGCCCGACGCGAGGGAGATGTCCACCCCCACAAGGCCATCATCGCGGACACCATGAAACTCCTGGGGAATTCGGGGTACGGGAAGACCATCACCAACGTAGACCGACATCGCGACGTGAAATACTGCAGGGAGGTTGAAGCGTCGCGCATGATCAACGATCGTCGATTCCGTCAACTCGATGTCGTCGTCGACAACGCGTATGAGATCGAGATGAGCAAGAGAACAGTGACGTATGCCTTGCCTATACACGTGGGATTTTTCGTTCTACAGTATGCCAAAATGCGCATGCTGCAGTTCTACTACGACTTTATCGACAGGTACCTGGAACGACCTTAGTTCCAGTACTGCGAGACAGATACGGATAGCGCCTATTTGGCCTTGGCCGGTGAGTCCGTCGACGATATCGTAACTCCGGAACTTCGAGAGCATTACTTCCGACACCGATCCCAATGGCTCCCATCCGAATGTTGCGTCGACCACGAATCCGAGTACGTGCGCTGTCGACTCGCCGGTCATCCTTGGATCGGCTCTGCATCATGCTGTGTTGCGCGCAAAGAATATGACAAGAGGACACCCGGTCTGTTCAAGGTGGAGTGGTCTGGCGATGGGTTCGTGGGGTTGTGCAGCAAAACATACTATTGCTTCGGACCCACCGACAAGTATAGCACGAAAGGTCTGAGCAAACGTCACAACGAGATCGACAAAGACGCGTTCCTCGAGGTACTCACCAATAGAAGGAGCGGTAGCGGAAAGAATCGCGGGTTCCGAGTGAACCACTCGTCCGTGTTGACATATGTGCAGGAACGAGCCGCCCTCACCTACTTCTATGCAAAACGCGTGGTGCTCGAAGACGGGGTGAGCACGGGTCCGGTGAACGTGTAGAAAAGATGACGCGCTACGGAAGACATTCATAAGTGACCATGGACGCGCGATGGAAGCATCCATTCACATGCGTCATCGCCGGACCGACGGGGTGTGGTAAGAGCACCTTCGTGACGCGTCTGCTACTTCACGCATCAATGACGATGAACCCTCCTCCCGAGAAAATGACGTGGTGTTACGGAGAATGGCAATCGGCTTACGCGTCGATGAGCATGCCCAACTTTGCAGTTCGAGGAAGGCTTACCGAATGCGTCATTGTTCGATCCCAAGACGAGGAACCTCGTCGTCATATATGATCTGATGGCTGAAACGGACGGTCGGGTCACGACCTTGTTCACCAAAAAGAGTCATCACAGTAACACATCCGTCCTCTATCTCGTGCAGAACCTGTTTCCTAAAAACAAGGAAAGTCGCACCATCAGCCTGAACGCTCAATACATGGTGGTGTTCAAGAATCCCCGTGACACGTCGCAGATAACGCACTTGGCACGACAAATGTATCCGGGTCGTGTCAAATTCGTGCAAGAAGCTTTCAAAGATGCAACGGCGGTACCATATGGCTACCTGTTGATCGATCTGAAACAGGACACGCCCGAAGATCTACGCTTACGTACGACCATTTTTCCGGACGACCCCGTCCAGTACGTCTACTTACCGAAGGTATAAAAACGCTGAGCGCTGGTTCGAGTCTTCATTCGCACGATGTCCGAACTGGTGAAAAGACACATCCTGTGTATACAGGCGCTGAATAGATACAAAAACAACAAATTGAGAAGAGCCATCCTCGCCAACGCTGACGCCGATCTCATTTGCGCTCTGGCCGAGTGTGCCTACAACGTCTTGAAAGGGAACGTTCCGTTGACTCCGACACATAGAAGGCGGTTGAAAAATACAGGAAAGAACTGCGCGAGTTGGCTAAGAGACAGTTGCCCATCGCGAGGAGGAGACACATCCTACAAGAACAGACCGGTGGTTTCCTATCGGCTTTACTAGCTCCGTTGGCAGGTTCGGTGATCCTTCCCTTGCTCAGACAGGTGCTCGCGTAGATGGAGCACGCGCGAAAAATGGCCTTGGTGGATCCACGATTGTTGGAGACCCTTCGATCACCACCACCGCCTACAGACACGGTTGGTAAGGTCATGCAAGGACTCGACGCCGAGATGACCTCCATTCTCGATCAAAAAGACCTAAACGATGGGGGCAAAGTGAAACTGTACAATCAGGTGTTACAGCGATACAACCACTTGTCCGATCGACGCGACAAACAGCCGACACGAGTGGTTGTAGTGAACGATGATGCAACGACAGAAACAGCGACACCGGAAAAGCCGGCAGTAGCACCAGCAACAGCAGCTCCCTCTGCCGTAGAGGCCGACATCGTGGACAGCGTTCCAAAGACCATGAAGGTTAAGGTCAAGAAGTTGATAGATCGTCTCAAAACCCAGCTCTCGTGGACCGATCGAGGCGAATTGTTACACGACGGTACGCCGGTGCCTGGAAGTAACATGGTGGATCTCGTGAACGATGTATTGCGAAAAAGAAGAAAGAGCGATCCTGTAGGATGGCAAGCTTTCGCGCAGCAGCTCAAACGTATCAACCTACCCATGGAATTGATCGGTAACGTCGAACGGAGACGCTACATACGACAGGCGGCAACGGCAACACCGGTGGCGGTGACACCCAGAAATCGTCCGTTACCGCGTTGGACCCCTACAGTCGTTGGCAAGTGGAACAGTCCAAAAGTCCTCGAAAAAACGTCATCGTCGGTTGTCGTCACTGGATGGTTGGGAGTCGTTTTAAGAGTTGTGCGCTACGACGATTCAACAGTTAACCATGGTATCGGTAGTGGACACATATCGCTTGGTAGTCCTAGGAGTACTGTACAAGACCGCCGACTACTACCCACTGACAGGGGTGTTTGTCTCGGTGCTGTACATGACCGCTGACTACTACCCGCTCGCGAAAAAAGTCTTGCCGCTACTTCGATGGTAGGATATCGACCTATCGTCGTGGGAGTGCTGTTTTGTATCCTACTATACATTATCGCACTCGTCGCTAGATATTACCTCAGTTCGTCTCCTCTAGTCGTGTGGTGCAAACCATGGGACGTCGACTCGAAGAATCACTCAAACGCGTCTACTTCGATCCGAAACGCGTCGGAAGTTATGGTGGGGTCAACGCACTGAGACGTGTCACGCGCGCACCAGTGAAAGCCGTCAAGCAATGGTTGTCGGAACAAGACGCGTACACCTTACACAAGCCGGTGAGAATTCGATTCAAGAGACGACGTGTCATCGTGGGTGGACGCAACCACCATTGGCAGGCCGATCTCGTCGACTTGTCAAAACTGAAAAAAGACAACGACGGATACGTGTTTCTGTTGACGGTGGTCGACGTCTTTTCAAAACGGGCCTGGTGCGTTCCTCTGAAAAACAAGTCGGCGTCGTCTCTGGTGACGGCATTGAAAGGATTGTTGGTCAACATCGCGCCTACAACCTTGCAAACAGACAAAGGTTTGGAGTTCCTCAACAGATCCGTGAGGCGTTTGTTGAAGGAGCACGGTGTCCATCATTTCTCCACTCATAACGAGGAGACCAAGGCGAGTATCGTCGAAAGGTTCAACAGAACGCTGAAGACGCGTATGTGGCGATATTTTACGAAATATCAGACGGTGCGGTACATCGACGCGCTACAGGATTTTGTGCAGTCGTACAACGACACCTATCATCGAAGCATAGGCATGGCCCCTTCGCAAGTGAACGCGGCGAATCAAGAGGAGGTGTGGCAGCGCTTGTACGGTCACGATGGTAAGGGTGTACCAAAGTTCAAGGTGGATGATCGCGTGCGCATCAGCAAAGCGAAGCGGCGGTTCGAGAAAGGGTACATGGCAAATTGGAGCGAGGAGCTCTTCACGATACGCGAAGTTCACGCCTCCGATCCACCCGTGTACCGTTTGGTCGACGATCTCGGTGAGGTGCTGGACGGAACCTTCTACGAACCGGAACTGCAGAAAGTATTGGTCTCGAAAGATAAACTGTACCGCGTGGAATCGGTGCTGCAGCGACGGAAGGTGGGAAAACGAATGGAGGCGTTAGTCAAATGGTACGGCTACCCCACTTCGAACAACAGCTGGATCGATGCCAAGGCGCTCGTTCGGTATAAAGAGTAGTTACGCGCCGGTCGACTCCTCATTCCAACGATGTCTATCGTCGAAGAAGACAACGACGGGATAGACGTTACGGACGACAACGACAACGAGGTTGTTGCATCGCGTTGGCACCTCTTCGGCACCGATTGTCCCAAGACGGAAATCGTGTTCTTGTGTCAGGTCGTCGTCTTGTACACGATCATCGCGGTCAGCATCTACAATCTGACAACCGGTCACACCGACTCTAATCTTTGACGGCCCTGTTGAGTAGTTCATTGGGCTACCTGCTACCCAATCCATCCGTGAAACGCGATGACGGCTGATTTCTACCTGACGTTGCCTAGCAACGCGTCGATGCACCTGCATCCCGACAACACGTTGACCCATTACGTCACGTCCTTACCGCAACGCATCAGTCTGTCCGGCGAATGGGAATGCGGGTTGGTGGAGATCCAGTACCCGCACGATTGGTACAATGTCAGAGAGAAGGATTCCTGGTTCTTCCTCTCGGAAAGCTCTAGCGATGGTCATTCTGTAGGAGGCATAGCAACGGGATATTACGACGGAACTCGTAAACTCATACGAGCCATCAACCGCTCGCTAGCGGGTATCGCGGTACGTCAAAGAGTGAAATTAAGCTACAGCGACATCACTCAAAAGTATCCGTACGCATGTCACCGAGTACCGAATTCACAACCCTGGGTTCTATGGGAGTCATACTAGGTCTCGACGCAAGGACCATCCGTAGTCCTGAAAGTCACGTGCCGCTAGATGGTGATGGAGAGGTGTACACCTTCGTGAAAGAAGGGGATTCCGTGGTGGACATGAAGCAAGGGTTCGAGTCACTCTACGTGTACACGAACGTCGTGGAATCGCGCGTCGTCGGCGACAGTCTCGTACCGCTGTTGAGGATTGTTCCGATACAAGGCGAACACGGGCATACGATCTCGAGACATTTCGAGCACGTTCAGTACTTGCCCATGTTGCGCAAGGAGTTTGGAACAATCGAAATCGATATAAGAGACGATACCGGGCATGCCGTGCCATTCGAACGCGGCAAGGTGACGGTGACGCTTCATTTTCGACGTCGCAAGACTGGTCTGTTCTGAAGAATGAATTACAACGATTATTACACCCGACAAGCGGGAGGGGCTTTACCTACTTTGTCGGTGCCAGAGTGCAACGAGGACACGGGTTGGGTAGTCTGTTCGGAGGTCTGATTCGGAGCGCCATGCCACTCATCAAGCGAGGAGCCGTGGCTTTGGGAAAGGGGGCGTTGAAGACCGGCTTGCGCATAGCCGACGACGTCATGTCCGGTCAGAACATAAAAACGGCGGCCAAACGACGCGCTACCGATGCCGGTAAAGATTTGATACGCGGTATGTTGACAACTCCTGGCGTGCGACCCCAGAAACGTATAAAACGCGCGACAGCACCGCGACGGGTCAGTGCAGTGAAAAGACGTCGTAAAGCGCAGACGATTCGTGAACGTGACGTGTTCGACGATGGCTTTCGTGCATAGACAATCTTGCGAGGGGGTCAAGAGCGAACTCGATCTCGGCGTGCCGCCGACTCAGACCAGCATCGAAGACGCACAATGGGTGGAACACCAACCGATGGCCTCCTCGAGTCGGGTGGTCCCATAGAATTCTTGCTACCCGGATCGGGAGATACTTACCTGGATCTCGCCAGCAGCTACCTGCACGTGCAAGCGAAGGTAACCAAAGGCAACGGGACGCCTCTCGACCCCGACAACGCTGTGGCTCCAGTGAATAATTGGTTGCATTCGTTATTCAGTCAAGTCGACGTCTACCTAAACGGCACGCTCGTGACTCCTTCGACAAACACGTACCCGTATCGCGCCTATATCGAAACGCTGTTGAGTTACGGCAGCGAAGCCAAAGAGACTCAACTGACGAGTCAACTGTGGTACAAAGACACCGCCGGTCGCATGGATGCCGTCAACATTGTCGACGAGGCCGTAATGGACCGAGGGTTGGTGTCTCGGCGAGCGCACGTCACGCAGAATCGTGTCGTTGACATGATGGGACGACTACACGTGGACCTGTTCCTACAAGATCGTTACCTGCTCAACGGCGTCGATGTCAAGATACGACTGGTGCGAAGCAAGGATACGTTCGCGCTCATGGCCGGTGGTGGCAACCTCGATTATAAAGTACACATCGTCAACGCCACCATGTTCGCGAGGAAAGCCACACTGAATCCGACCGTTCAGATGGCGCACATCAAGGCACTGGACAAGGGCACGGCCAAGTACCCGCTGCGTTCCGTCGACTGCAAAGTATATTCCATTCCCACAGGGGCAATGTCGCACACGCACGAAAACCTGTTCCTCGGTACCCTACCGAAACGTCTGGTACTATGCTGCATCGACAACGACGCGTACAACGGTTCGTACGCGAAGAACCCGTTTCACGCCAAGCACAACAACGTCAACTTCCTCGCCGTTTACGTGGATGGTCGACAGGTACCCTCCAAACCTCTCCAGCCGAATTTCGATGAGAATCGATTCATCAGAAGTTACCTC
This sequence comes from Lamellibrachia satsuma, assembly GCA_033239005.1. Lineage (NCBI taxonomy): Eukaryota > Metazoa > Annelida > Polychaeta > Sabellida > Siboglinidae > Lamellibrachia > Lamellibrachia satsuma. The sequence continues at coordinate 3,156,194 of BSQZ01000005.1, forward strand.
AACCTGTTCACCTCGACTGGCAAGGTATCACAGGACGAAGGGAACGGTCTGACTCGTGACGACTTCCGTGATGGGTACACCTTCTTTGGTTTCGACCTGACCCCGGACGCGTGTGATGGATCGTGCTTCCATCTGGTACAAAAGGGCAACCTGCGCATCGAGATGCATTTCGCTGCAGCGCTCCAACAGACCATCAACGTCGTCGTGTACGCAGAATTCGAATCGGTGCTGGAAATCGACAAGAGCAGGAACGTCATCTACGATTTCTGATGGAGACAAGCCAGATTGCGCGTCTCATGGTGAGAGACGCACGAACTCGTTCGATCGTTCGCGACGTCGTACCCAAAGACGGACTGCCTACGATGATCGATGCTTTCCCGTTCGCTTTCGTATGCAACACTCACGACGGCGATAAACCCGGTCAACATTGGATCGCTCTCTACGTGGATGCCGACAGACGCGGTGAATACTTCTGCTCGTACGGACTACCGCCGCTACATGGCACATTTCGCGTGTTCCTGAACGAACATTGTTCCGAGTGGAGTCACAATGCCAAGAGACTTCAGAGTCCTCTATCTAACGTGTGCGGACAATACTGCATTGCTTATTTGGTGCTTCGTTGTAACGGCATACCGATGAAGGCTTTCGTCAATACATTTGGTAGTGATTTAGTAGCAAACGATTGTCGCGTGTTTGATTGGGTTAAGACCCTGAGATAGGGTAAACTGTAATACAGCATAGCTTGTTTATTGCTTCGATGTATTGGTAAAACTTACCAGCTGCTAGTATCTGTATTGTTATGCAATTAAAAGATGATTGTGTGTGTGCACACGACCGACTGCGTTTGTTCCGTTTTTAAGATGGCCGCGTTTCGGCGGCAAGCAGATGGACACACGAGTCATTCATCCTCCTCACCTCATTAATCATCCACGATTTTTATGAAACTCATACGCATAACTTTTATGAAACTATAACCGACGAATCGCAGCTCTACACCATTCACCGATAACGTACTGAACCCTGATTGATTAGCTCTCTCATTCATTTTAATCGTCGTCGCGATATGTGGAGTTTTCGCTAGGTTTTCATTGAAATTAAAATTTAAAATAAAAATTAAAATATGTCTATTTTTAGAAAATTAAAATTAACCAATGTCTATTTTTAGCTACCATCTATTTTTAGCTACCACCAAAAATCGACCAAAATTGCCGCCACAATTGCTTATTGAAAACCACCTACATACTACTGGCACCGTTGTAATGACAGTGGCGCTACATAGTGAACAGGAAGCAACCAACTAGGTAATTTGCTTTCCGGATAGTAATGATCGTATGACATAATTCGTGGAGGCGCTGACAGCAGGTTCGTATTAGAAAAAAAAAACATTGGATGCTGGCCCAAGCAGTCCGCCATGGTGGTGCATCCCAGTCCTACAGTGTACAGCTTGACAATGGCTGTGTAGTTCGGCGAAACATATCACAAATAAACACCACCAACGAGACTGATCTGGATTTCTCACGTCACGATGTTTGTCCAATACAACTTCCGTGTCAAGAAGACGCGGGAAGATCAAATATCTGCAGAAGAACAGCTTGTTCGCCCGACCGAGCCACCTCCTCAGCACCAGGGAGTCGAACCTCCTGACCAGAACAGTGCCAGTCCGATGGTTGGGCACGGGGATGGCAATAGTGTCTCCGTATCGCCGCCACGTTACGGCGAATAAACAATAATTCGCAAAGACGCTTTTCTTGTTTGTTCGGTTAAGTGATCACCATTATGAATAGTTTATTGTTTATGGTTTATGTGTAATTTTTGATACGAAAAACGGGCGCATTATTATGATGTTAGCTGACTTAGTTTATAAGCCTGGAAGGCGATATCAATATGGTAAAATGCATATATTGGAAACTTTGGAACATATGAGTGACGTAGATCAGAGCAAATGTGTGGACGCTACTGTGTCATGATTAAACGTTATTACTTCGTGCGCTATATAAATAGATGCGTGTCGCGTAAAGCGTACGCGCTCCGATCCGAGTTGACAAAAGGCCAAAAGTTAATGAGTTAGAGACGCAGGCGTCCCGTTAGCCAAATTACACGTGTGTGGTAAAACTTTGAGGTTTAATCTTGACCAGTAAAGAATAGAGGACTATGTGACGTTTATGTTTGGAGGAATCGTGGAGATTCGCTCCTAAATTCACGCGAATGTGCAATACGGGAAAGAGAGACGCTAATTTTCAAAGTGAGGTCGACGGAGGGACACGGAGACGTGTGTGTGTGTGTGCGTGCGTGTGTGTGTGCGTGCGTGTGTGCGTGCGTGCGTGCGTGCGTGCGTATGTGTGTGCATGTGTGTGGAAAACACGTGAAGTTCCTTACACGACGTCACGAAGACTGTTGGTCTAAAATGTAATAACCAGTTGCGAACGACGAGAACCTGTCGTGCCTGTCCAAGGGCGAGGGACAGTGTCACCGATGTGGATACGATTGGATATACTTTGTTTACCTGTGATTCATTTTCCACTATACTGATGTTTTTATTTACCTTTGATTAATGTTTCATATACGTACCTCCAGTAGTAATCAGGAGTGTGTCGTAATGTGTTACCGCAAACCAGTCGATAGTAACATTTGATGGTAGCACATAATCAAAAAGGTTTATACCGGGAGATACTCCGCATTGTTTGCACTAACTACTATGTTTTGGGGCGTATCAATACATATCTATATATTAAATACCTGACTTCATTGTTGTGACCTTTTGTGCTAACGTCATTTCATGAGCGTTGAATTTAACTTTGCGGCCCGCTCCTAGACAGAGGCACTTGTGAACGAAGTTATAGATCCATGACACGCACAGTAACATTGTAATCTGCCCCTTAACCTGTGGGAAAAAGTATGGTTTTCACCACATTTGTCCAACAATGTGTATCGTAGTGATTTGTTTGGATTGTATGGTTGGCGCTTTTGTGTTGCCAGATTCAAACATTAATGGGCGAGTTTCGTAAATCACATTTCATCATGGCAACTGGCAGTTAAGTAGGTCGCATCTTTATATACTCCACGGTTACTACAACCAAACACATCGGCGTCAGTTGGAATGAAACGACAGACCTCGTTCGTCTTAATGCTTGATTAGCGCCTACTAAAATCATACTCTGTATATGTTTATATAAAGAAACACATGTTTATCTCATAACATTCAGGCAATCAATTTTATTTAAAAAAAAACACGCATATTGAACTAAAGATGTCATTACTACATTACATAACTATAAGTTCTTGAACAAGGCAAGAATGAGCTTAATATTTGTATTTCTTGCCCTGTTACTTACATCCAACCAACAGCGTTTATTCAAATTCAAACAAAATCAGTTAGTAATTCATTATAAACAAACAACTTGTAAGTGAAATGTTTGAAAGGAATAATACAAAGGTGAAATATTTATAAAGTTGTGTTACTCCCTTACTAAAAAAATCTAAACTTGGTAATACAAAGCATGGAACCAAAATTTTTATAGAATGCACTATTTGTTTTTCGAAGCGTCATTGACGGAATCACCAAATCTACTTTTACGCAAGGTGGCGCTGCGAACCTACAATATCCATTCGCACTGCCTAGTTGGGTATCTTTGGTGTGACTACTGTTGACTGTTTGGAGATGTTTACAATCCGCAACAAGTTAAGATTGCTTTTTAATATTTGAATATGTGTGCATTTTCGTGAAATTGTCTTGCATCAATATTAAAAATTATAGATAAATAGACAACCGCATGCACCATCTTACATTCCAGTAATATATACGTCCAGTATTGTCTAGGTTATTATAATGCGTCGTACGATGAAACTCAATCATATACGAAGTGTCCGCAGTAGTTCGCTTAGTAGTGTAGACTATACTCCTGAAATAATGCCAGGATCATGTCGATACAAGATAATTGACAGTCAGAAAGGAAAACATATGCCGTATGTGTAATTGATACAATATTCCATTTTACTTTTGCACATTTGAAAAGGCTTTGAATTGAAAACAAACGGCTTGCGTAAAACTACAAGCGCCCTAATAATTAACGACGGCAACACTGCAGTGAGCTATGTTGCAGATACGACTCAGAGTGGGTGTCTTTCCTGATTTATTTTGTACACACGACACAAGTGATTTCCCATCCTTCTACATAACTGGGACAAGGCAGCGATCCACCGCAAGTAGCCTCGATGACGTAGAATGGGGCGCCATCCTTATTCACCCCTCCACCTAGGATAACTTCCGGGGCGTTATTCATACATACATAGGTTGTTCGGCCTTTGTGTGAGTAATGTTCCGCCATCAAGTAGCCAGAATACTCCTTTGTCCACCCGTCTGGACAGGTCAGTTTGGCCGGAATCATCAGCTTCGTTGGTCGGCTGGTCACAAGGCACACGGCACACGGGACGTCGTTGTCGTGCAGCGACTGTGCGTTAGCTTTTGAGAACGGGTCGTTTGACTGTATTTCGTATTCAGCGCCGTACAATTGGCCGCCGGACTTGCAGCCTGCCGTGGTTTTCCCCCATTCAGGGTCTCTTGGCATGCAGAGATAGTTCGAGCCGCCGGCACTGTGTATGTAGTGTGACCCGGCTACGACACCTTGAACAGCAACAAATATGAAGATCTTCTTTAGGTATTTGAGAGAAGTACAAAATGTGCACTTTTTGACTACCTCCTTTGCTTTTTGACGATACCGAAAACATGTAAGTACAGTGAAACTATGAAACAATTATAATGAACGGCGTAGCATCGTCAGATCTTTGAGAAAGACATACATTTCGTCAACAACAAAGAACTCTGTATCCGGCTAAAATACTTGCCCCAGTAGAGCAGTTCCGTGTCATTTCCCGAACACGTCTTCCGTCCCCACAGGATGTACACAGCGCCGCCTTTCGACGAATGTTGATTGTCACTTACTGAAAAGTTAGTTCGAACTACAATAATATTCAATGAAGTACTTACTTTATGAATACAATGGCATTATCCAAAATACAATTTATGTCATGTCTGTTTTATGTGGGTTGCTATGGGAATTAGATACTAGTTGGGCATGGGTAGACTACTGTCTAGAACTTCCGTCGTATAATCATAAGCTCAGTGTAACTAATCAGTTTTATGTACTGTGCTACTTTGTTAATATAAACTAATGTTTGTCCTTATTTGATTGGGTACACCAATATATTATTATGCAAAATGTCGTAATAACACTGATTTCGAGGAGGAAGCCCGTTTCTCCCGCCAACATGGGCACTCCGCCGCAAGACGGTGAGTAGTGTAGGAAGAAAGAGATATTATGTGCCACCAACCTTACAGCACCAGGAGAGAAGTGTCATTAGTAAGAACATGTACAACAGATGACGTTACCCACCGGTCTCCGCTTGTGTCTTGTATTTTACGTCGTCGATTTTCACTTCCAGTTGTTTCATGGTCGCCCTCAGATCAGGTATAGCGGCGATGACCTTGTTGACCAAAGTGATTCCGCCTGTAGACTGTCCACGACGGCTCTCAGTTCCATGACGTCCCGCATAAGCTGACTGACACAGATGTCACGGAAGGTGTATGTGCACAGCCCGTCGTTAGATACTGCCCCCCTCGTGAGCTGACCGAGGGCAACATCGCCAAAGACGACGAAGAGAAACGCCAGTTGAACGTACGTCGTCATCATGTTTACCAATTGCTGAAGTCTGTTGTTTTCGTCCGTGTCGTCCCTTTAAGTATCGCCACGACTCGATGTGTCGCTAGCCACGTCATATGAGGTTGTCTACCGATAACAAACTGAATGCTACATAGTTAAGTCGATTCCAGGGTGAAGTGTAATACTCTTCGAGCAGTCATAAGCACTGGAATCTGGATACCGCACTACAAAGCTTTCCTTTTAACATTTGATAGCGCGCTGGTGCTAACTGTGGTCATTTTAAATCTACTATTAAACAACAGTTGCACTGATTTGACACATTTACTGAAACACGTAGAATTGCTACGCATCTCATTACAATATGCAATATGCAAATAATTAGGCCCTACTGACTACATATTGAAATGCTGGAGGTCACAATACGATAATAAGTGTAATTGTCACCACTGATCTAAGGACATCAACCTCCGACATCCCACCTGTTTTGAGGACAACCTACAATTTCCCACCTTCACCATTTTTTAGAATCCACTTCCCACCAATCCCACCTATTTTGAGGCCAACTCACCAGTTCTTACCAACATTCCGCCCCCAACTTCCCTGCCACAATCCCACACGAGGGCGGATCTAGACCCTGAAACGGGGTGCCCAGTTTCCAAAAATACACACCAGCTAAGTAGCAGGATTCCTAATGCACTCACGCACGCACGCACGCACGCACGCACGCACGCACGCACGCACGCACGCACGCATGCACGCACTCACGCACGCACGCACACGTACGCACGCACGCACATGTTTTTCGTGAGGGAAAATTGTCAAGGAAAAGCCTTATTTCTGCATGGCTAGGTGGACTCTGATGAGTGATAGGGGCCTTATAAGTGGTGGACCATTGTATATCAGGGGAGACCGGGGCTGAAGTCACTGTTTGTGAAAAGAGTTATTTCTGTCAACGTATACATTAAATGTATTATTCGTGTTAATAAAATGTTCCATACCATTGATATACCAAACTGTAGTTAGGCGGATATGAGGGGCAAATTGTTACATCATACGGGGCAAGTTGTTACATCATACGGGGCAAGTTGTTACATCATACGGGGCAAGTTGTTACATCATACGGGGCAAGTTGTTACATCATACGGGGCAAGTTGTTACATCATACGGAGCAAGTTGTTACATCATACGGGGCATGTTGCTACAGCAAAAAACGCGTGGATCGCAAAGCAAGTGTCACTCATACACGTTACTGTTGTTACATTAACTGGATTATACACACATATACATGTTATATGCAGTGTGCATAACAATGTAGGTGTTCACAGCTTCGTATCTTAAGCTTTTAATTTTTAGTTACCAAAGAGGACTCATTCCCGGGATTCTTACATAACAAACAATTGTGAATGGAATATAAATTATTGAATCGAGTATGAAATAGTGAATGGCAATATATATATATATATATATATGTAATGCGACTTCTGCTTGATTGAATGATACACACGTACGCACTCACGCACTCACATCCATATTTCAATGGATCGTACAATATTCATTAATTGCTCAAATAGGGCTGTGCCATAAAAATGTTACAAGATTGAACAAGATTGTCACCCAAGGCAAGACACCTAGATAGCCAGTGGACAAGGAAGCCAGTAGTTTATTGAGAGTCCAACAAGCTTTGTGTAACCCGCCCTTCTGATATATTTGTTATTTTTGTTTGACACTGCTAGCATTTGCAGTACAGGTTATAAATAATTACGTTATGCTTCACAAGTGAAATAAAACGTTCACAATCGCGGTTAAATAAATGTTGTTCTTTCAGTCATTATCAGCACACAACTCGCTGATTTAACTTCTACTTGGAATAAACCCTTATACTATATAGTGAATATAGAAATATAGTGTGGCTGCATGAGATAATATTATGTGGGCATACCAAAAAACAATGAAGTGGTTAAAAAGTAATTTTTGTTCACATCTCTTTGATTTTGTCTTTTTAACACCCGATTTTTGGACGATGTGTCTGCTGGTGAACTTCCAACCAACTACTGTCGATGGTATCGCCATATATGTGCTACGTTTTCGTAAAACAACTCTGTAACAACTTGGTCCTGTATACCACTAGCCCCAGTCTCCCATATAAACTACACCAGAGTGTACGTGCGAAGTATAAAACAAATATAATGACTACCTTTTCGTTTACATATGTAAAACAGTTAACAAATTCATGGTGTTTTATTCTTGCCATCGCCCATTCTCTTGACAATTCAATCAATTATACAGTTTGAACTTGTGTAATCATACATCTCGATCCACACCACCAGGATGGGATTGTGCGAACACCTCCTGTGCATCACAGCGATTAATTCGTTGCTTCCGGCAAAGGTCCAGAAACTTGGCGCGACATGCATGAAACGCCAGCTTTGTAATCGTCCCACAGTCACTTAACAACGCGGATGGAATAATTATTAATGTTGTGTTTGTGTTGATAAATGCGTTTCCAGAACCAGCATAGTCACCCATGCTTCCATACTGCGGCGAAACTGAAACGAAAAAAAAGTGGGTGTGGCCCAATGCCCCCCCAATAAGTCACTGTCCACAACGTCATATGGCCGTAGACTTTTATAAAAGTCACTTAACAACGCGGATGGAATAATTATTAATGTTGTGTTTGTGTTGATAAATGCGTTTCCAGAACCAGCCTAGTCACCCATGCAACCATATTGCGGCGAAACTGAAACGAAAAAAAAGTGGGTGTGGCCCAACCCCCCCCCCCAATACGTCACTGTCCACAACCACATTACCAGTATCAACCGAGAAGTTGACGAGAACATTAAAATAGCCGTGATGTGTGACGTCACACGTGGCGCTGACATACGTTTTCATAGAGAATAATTGTCTTTCTATGGGCTACTGCTTTGGCGATTGTTTTTCACACTATTTTTTAAGCCTGACAACAGCTGCCAACAGGTGGAAAGTCACTAAAAATGCACCGACAACAAGAATCCATTTGCGTTTAGTAGTGGCTACCACGATGGTAAGGCGTGATGGGGGGGGGAGCAAAAGGGCGCCACCTCGTAGAGTGTCAAGAAATAATTCTGAATTGATGAAAAAATCCGGTCGAAATAAACGGCGTTGTCCGGGCACCAAGATGTGCTCATGCCATCGTTATGGTAGGAACAACACCGAACAGATTATATTCTTTGGCAGCGATTGACAAGAGATATTCCTCGTTATATGTTCATCAACGCATGTTAGCACAGTTAGGACACAGCGGTGGTTGTTAGGCTGATGATCCATTTGTCACCAGTGTTTTGATCAACCAAACAGGCGCAAACCTCGTGAACTGATTCCACCATCGCTCTGTCGTTCAAATACACTGTACAGTGTATATTTTCACGTTTTCACTCGCAATTTTATGGTAATAGAGTTTTCTATACATGCTTAGCGATTTAACAGGGTTCCCGGTTGTGATGACGTCTCAATGGGATGACTCGAGCGGGGGAACACTGGGCAACCGTATATGGCAAGAATGTGTTTAGATACGGTATAGGTGCACTGCTTCGTCGTTGAGCATTGCAGTGGGCTTGTTATCGAAAATAAGCGTGCGTTTGCGTCCACTTCACTATACAAGTATGTCCGATCGAGAACATGTGTAAAAACATGTTGTAAAAAAAAATTAAGTGTACAACACCCGGCATTCCCAGGCGGTCACCCATCGAATAAACGTTGCGTTCAACGTCATATGGCAGACTTTTATAATATTTTTGCTCAGTATTATTAGTCAGCCAACGATGTAGGGGTGGTAAACCGAACATAAGTAATAATTCAGAATCCACAAACTTATTACGTGTTATATTGATCGGATCACCCAGGACTAACGGCGCGTTTGAGGTGAGCATCCATCGAAACGCAGTTGATTCGACGGGCACCCCAAATCTACCAGAGAATGTTTTCTTTACCGGCCTGATATAACAAGGTTCTCGATTGTGGTGACGTCACAGTGGGATGACTCACGCGCTGGGAACACTGGGCAACCGTACAAGGCACGAAGGCCTATGTGTGTGGACACTGTGCGGCTGAATTCCTGCGCCGCTGTGCGTTGCAACGGGTTTATTATTGAAAAGAAGCGTATGTTTGCGTCCATTTAACTATACAGTGTAAACGTATGTCAGAACGACAATAAAGAATGTATCATGTTAGTAGCCCCTACAAGATTTTTGAGGGAGCCCCGTAGACGGCTGAAAACGAAAACAGAAATAAGCGTTTTTAGATTCTTGATATACTTCTGAAATAACCGTCAGGATTATGCAAATATATAATAAATGACAATCAGAACAGATTAAAAGCATATGCCGTATGTGTAATTGATACAATATTTTACTTTTGGAAAATTTAACAAGGTTTACATTGAAAAAATACGTTGGATAAAACAGCAAGTACCCTGATAATTAACGATAACAACATTGCAGTATGTACACTTAAATTGCTCACTAGGCGACGTTGTCATTCCGATGTTGCATATACGACTCAGCGTTTGTGCGTTGCTGCTTTATTTTGTACACACGACACATGTGATTTCCCATCCTTCTATATAACTGGGACACGGCAGCGATCCACCGCAAGTAGCCTCGGTGACGTAGAAAAGGGCACCATCCTTATTCGCCCCTCCACCTAGCATAACTTCCGGGGCGTTGTCCATACAGACGTAGGTTGTTCGGCCTTTGTGTGTGTGACGTTCCGCCATCAAGTAGCCAGAATACTCTTTTGTCCACCCGTCTGGACAGGTCAGTTTGGCCGGAATCATCAGTTTCGTTGGTCGGCTGGTCACAAGGCACACGGCACACGGGACGTCGTTGTCGTGCAGCGACTGCGCGTTAGCGTTGGAGAACGGGTCATTTGAATGTATTTCGTATTCAGCGCCGTACAAATAGGCGCCGGACTGGAAGCCTGCCGTGGTTTTCGGTCCCCATTCAGGGTCTCTTGGCATGCAAAGATAATTCGAGCCACCACCGCTCTGTGTATGGGATGACCCGGCTACGACACCTTGAACAACAATACAGCCGAAGATGTTTAATCGTACAATCTTCAAAAGAATATCAGGTATGCCTCATAGGGGCCTACATGCATATTTTACCTGCTTTCACCATTAAGACATTGCGAGAGGTGCGAAACAGGCACTGTCTAAGGGAACTTCGGAAGACATATGAATACAATAAAAATATTGATAGAAATATGTTTTTTTCTCTAAAGAAAGCAGAACTAGAGGACATGAAGTAAAGTTAGTGAAGGATCAGTGTAAATTGGATATCAGGAAGTACTCATTCTCACAGAGGACAGTAAATGAATGGAACAAATTATCTACGGATTGTATAACCGCTAGCAGCGTGAATATGTTTAAAAACAGGTTGGACACATATCTCAGGAGGGCGGGTTACACGTAGACGAACAATGATGGACTCTCAATAAGTAAATGGCTTCCTTGTCCACTTGCCATCTGGACCTTTGGCTTGGATGGCAAATCTTGTTAAATTTTGTTAAATAAAAATATGAAACAAATATAATAAACATCGTAGCTTCATCGAGTTTACTAGAAATACATAGACTTAATCAACAACAGAGAACACTACAGGGCTAAAATACTTGCCCCAGTAGAGTAGCTGTGAGCCAGTTCCCGAACACATCTTCCGTCCCCACCGGATGTACACAGCGCCTCCTCTCTGCGACCGTTGATTGTCAGTGCCTGAAGAGTTAGTTCGTGCAACAATAATATTCTCTGAAGTACTCGCTGTATGATGACTATTATATAATTTCAGATATCATTTATTTCAAGACTTAAATATTTTGTTGACTGCTTTCATGTATTTAGTGTTGTGTCATGCAGTTACTTTTACGGTGTCACGTGTGCAGATCTGGAAATAAGATTCTAGTCAGGCTTGGGTAGACTGCGATAGAAAAATGTCGCCGTATAATCATCAAGGTTAGACAAGTTGGAGAAAAATACAACGGATGCTGACGAAAAGAGATATGTGAAAATATTTACACTGAAATACCAAGCTTACATCAACAGGAGAGAATTGTTATTAGTAAGAACATGTAAAACAGATGGCGATACCCACTGGTCTCGTCTTGTGACTTGTCTTTTACGTCGTCGATTTTCACTTCCAGTTGGTGCATGGTCGCTCTCAGACTGTCCACGACGGCTCTCAGTTCCACGACGTCCCGCATTCGTTGACTGACACAGACGTCACGGAAGGTGTAGGTGCACAGCCCGTCGTTAGACACTGCTCCCCTCGTGAGCTGACCGAGGGCGTCCCCGCCAAAGACGGCGAAGAGAAACGCCAATTGAACGTATGTCGTCATCATGTTTACCAGTTGCTGAAGTCTGCTGTTTTCGTTCGTGTCGTTCCTTTAAGTATCGCGTTGACCCGATGTGTCACCAGCCACATCGTAGGAGGTTGTCTACCGATAACAACTGACTGAATGTTACCCAGAGAAATCGAGTACAGGGTGATGAGTAATATTCTTCAAGCGGTCCTAAGCACAGGAATCTGGATACCGCACTATAAAACTTTCCTTTTAACATTTGATAGGGCGCTGGTGTTAACTATGATAATTTAAAATCTACTACTAAATAACAGTTGCACTGATTTGAAACATTTACTAAAGCATGCAGAATTGCTGTGCGTCTCATTACGTAAAATAAAGCAATATGCAAATAATTATGCCCTACTGACTGCATATTGAAATGCTGAAGGTCACAATACGATAATAAATGCAATTTCGTAAATGTATATACTTCATGATTTGAGATGTGTTGCTTGTAATCGACAGTGCACATTTGAGCAAAGTATATGTGACATGTTTGGTGAGTCGAAACAAAATAATAAATTGAAAGATGAATACACTTTCTAAATGTGCGAACATCATAAGCAACACGTTGTGAAAAAACAAAAGAATATTCGCGAAAAAAAAACATAATAATATTTGCCTTAAATTTTGCACAATTTTGCCACATGTCCGCAGTCACCTCACCGTAGGGAGCCTCGACAACAACACACGAAGAGGATCCGGGAATGTTGAATCACGCGTTCTATCTCTTAGGCCCACATCCGCCTTGCACATGTTTCAGCACAGTAATTTATTTATGGCGTCGTGTATACAGTCGTAAACAGCACATATCAGATGGCAAGTACCCGAGTACGAATGTCAACTAAAGTAGTGAATAGGAAGGGCACACCCATATCACTGTTATCCGACGGCGAAGGACGGAAATATAATTTACATTTCGATTGTAAACAAAACGTACGGTTCTAACCAAACATGTCCGACAATGCGAATAATCGTGTTCCACTGGTATAGTAATGCAGCATGGTTTACGTCTTAGTTTACTTTACTCACATTCGCCTAGCAAATATTTCAAATGCTATGAGTGCATTCTAGATAACACAGTAATTTATTTGTGGCGTCGTGTATACAGTTGTAAACAGTGTGTATACAGTCGTAAACAGCACATGTCACATGGCAAATACCCGAGTACGAATGTCACCTAAAGTAGCGAAAGTTAACAGAAAGGGCACAACCATCACTGTTATCCGACAGCTAAGGTCGGAGACAGAATTTACATTCAAATAAAAAAGCGTATGTGTTTCAACTGGTATAGTAATGCAGCATGCCTGGTTGGCGGCTTGGTCATCCTGCAATCGAATATATATATATGTGTGTGTGTGTGTGTGTGTGTGTGTGTGTGTGTGTGTGTGTGTGTGTGTGTGTGTGTGTGTGTGTGTGTGTGTGTGTGTGTGTGTGTGTGTGTGTGTGTGTGTGTGTGTGTGTGTGTGTGTGTGTGTGTGTGTGTGTGTGTGTGTGTGTGTGTGGGTGGGGGAAGTATGGTTCTATGACGACATTTTTACAAAACATTTAAAGTAATCAGCGACATCATGCCTTTCGTCGAGGGAACCGGCGTTCAAAACCACCTGTTGCCGTTTTGAAACTTGTGCAATTTCGTTCACCCTCCCTTTGCCTATGTCTTTCGGGAGAGACACTTAGGGTCGTTGGTCCATCCCTTCTATATGGTGTCTGTGCCAGTTAAACATTTAGTTAAACATTTATTCATTTCCTTAAAAGTTTAACGCAGACTTGACAATGTGTGTACAATTTTACACAATCGGTTAAATACTGTGTAGCTGGAACATCACCAACAAGCGATTGTCGATGTAAACTCTGTCACTTTTCACATGGAATGTAAACAAAACGGATAAGGAAGTTCAAGGAACTTCGTATACAAACACATCCGTCAGACACATAGACAAACAATGGCTCAAATCAAAGTCAAATATATATTATGTCAAGGCCTCCCACCTATTACCTATTTTAGAGGTCAACCTCCCACTTCCCACTATTTTTAAGGATCTACCTCCCATGTGCCAATTCCTGCCGCACCCTCTCATTAGCGAGATCACAAGTTCTCGTACTCGCTGTTATTTTTAGTGGCTTTGCGTAAACGCGATGTGCATTCCTGTGTATGTTTGTATGACGTCTGCGCACTGTTGTCACAGTAAAACGCCACGAAACGTCCGCACACTACGCTTAGGAAATGACCTAATTCGTGGAGGCGCTGACTACTGGGCAGCAGGTTCGTATTAGAAAAGAAAAAATTGGATGCTGGCCCAGGTAGTCCGCCATGGTGGTGCATCCCAGTCCTACAGTGTACAGCTTGACAATGGCTGTGTAGTTCGGCGAAACATATCACAAATAAACACCACCAAGGAGACTGATCTGGATCTCTCACGTCACGATGTTTGTCCAATACAATGTTCGTGTCAGGAAGACGTGAGAAGATCAAAGATCAGCAGAAGAACAACTTGTTCGCCCGTCCGAGCCACTTCCTCCGCACCAACAAGTCGAACCTCCTGACCAGAACAGTGCCAGTCCGATGGTTGGGCACGGGGACAGCAATAGCGTCTCCCGACCGCCGCTAGGTTACAGTGAATAAAGAGTAATTCGCAAAGACGCTTTTCTTGTTTGTTCGATTAAGTGATCACCATTATGAATAGTACCTGTGGACAATGGACATTGAGTGGAACAGACGACTGAAGTAGATCAGAACAAATGTGTGTACGCTACTGTGTCATGATTAAACGTGATGACTTTGTTAAGTCTGCTACTGTCTTCAAGTTAATCAATAAACTTGACATTTACTTGGTCGAATCATCCGAGGAAATTACTATGTGAATAGATGCGTGTCGCCTAAAGCGTACGCGCTCCGGTACGAGTTGACAAAAAGTCAAAAGTTAATGAGTTAGAGACGGAAGCGTCCCGTTAGCCAAATTACATGTGTCGTAAAACCTTGAGGTTTAATCTTGACAAGTAAAGAAGAGAGGACCCTGTGTCGTTTATGTTTGGAGGAATCGTGGAAATTCGCTCCTAAATTCACGGGAACGAGGAACGCGGGAAAGAGAGACGTTAATTTTCTAAGTGAAGTCGATGGAGGGAGACGGAGACGGAGACGGAGACGGAGATGGAGACTGAAGACGGAGACGTGTGATGGAGCGTTCGGCAGTTTACGGTAATGCCTAGCGGTCGACTGTATTAGCCGTTTGACTGTTGGCAGTTTATTCGTTCGATTAAGAGTTGTAGACTAAAATCAATGTGTTGTTATCATTATAACTTTACAAATGGCGACCAGGAGGGGATGCGAATTCATGCACATTTGACAGTTAAGCTACGATTACAGTAGTATAACATTTGGGACCATGCATAGGATTATATGCGTGTAGTCTTATACGTATAATACAGTATGTATTTCAAGAATCAGCATAAGGATGTAGAACGAACTTTACAACAGTTACGAGCTAATAGTAAAAAGGGGAGGAATGTAGCGTTCGGCAGTTTATTCGTCCGATTACAAACTGTAAAGCCAATGTGTTGTGGTCATTGCAACTTTACGTGTGTGTGTGCGTGCGTGCGTGCGTGCGTGCGTGAGTGAGTGAGTGAGTGAGTGAGTGAGTGAGTGAGTGCGTGAGTGAGTGAGTGAGTGAGTGCGCGCGTGTGTGCGTGCGTGCGTGCGTGCGTGTGTGTGGAAAAATGTGAAGTTTCTTCCCCGGCGTCACGAAGAGTAGGACGAGAACTTGTCGTGCCTAAGCGAGTGCGAGAGACTGTGTCACCGGCGTGGATACGATTGGATATACTTTGTTTAAATATGAGTAATGTGCCATTATACTTATGTTTTTATTTACCTTTGATTACTGTGTCATATACGTACATCCAGTAGTAATCAGGAGTGTGACGTAATATGTTACCGCAAACCAGTCGATAGTATAATTGGAGGGTAGCGATTCGAAATACATACTCAAAAGGGTTTCTCTGGGGAGTTACTACTATGTTTTTGGGAGTATCGAAACATATCTATATATTAAATACATCAATTCATTGTTGTGATCTATTGTGCGAACGTCATTTCACGAGCGTTGAATGTAACTTTGCGGCCCGCTCTTAGACAGAGGCACTTGTGAGCGAAGTTATCCACTTAGATCCGTGACACACACCCATAGCATTGTTATATGCCCCTTAAACTGTGGGAAAACGTGTGGTTTTCACCACATTTGTTCAACAAGTATAGGTTCAATAGGTTCAATAAGTAGGTAGCAGCGTCATATATTCCATGGTTACGACAGCCAAACACATCGTCGTCAGTTGGTATGAAACGACAGACTTGTTCGTCTTAATGCTTTATTAGCACCTACTCAAATCATGTTCTCTTTACGTTTATACAAAGAAACACATATTTACCTGATAACATTCAGGCAAATAACTTTTATTTCAACAAAGAACATGCATATAGAAATAAAGATGTCATTACTACATTACATAACTGTAAATTGTTGAAAAGGCAAGAAGGAGCTTAATACTAATATTACTTGCCATAATACTTCCATCCATTCCAAAATGTTCATTCAAACAAATTCAAGCAAAATCAGTTAGTAATTCATTATAAAAAATCAAATAAAACTTGGTAATACAAACCCTGCAACCAAAACCTCTATACAATGCACTATTTGTTTTTCGAAGCGTCATTGACGTACACACTAAATCTACTTCTACGCAAGGTGGCGCTGCGAATGTACAATAACCACTGGCACCGCCTAGTTGGGTATCTCTAGCGGGACTGTCTTTGACATCGGTTTGGAGATGTTTACAATCATCAACAAGTTAAGGCTGCTTTTTAATATGCATACATTTTCGTGAGATTATCCCGCATCATTACTAAAAATGATAGATCAACAGGCAACCATGGATTTTCTAGGTTATTGTAATGTAAAATGTATTGTAAAGATAATTGACAGTCAGAAAGGAAAACATATGCTGTATGTGTCACTGGTGCAATATTCCATTTTACTTTTGCACATTTGAACAATGCATTAAATGGAAAAAAACAGTTTGCATAAAGCTACAAGCACCCTAATAATTAACGACAACAACACTGCAGTAAGTGCAATTGAATTGCTCATTAGGCTACGTTGTCATTTTGGTATTGAGTTATGTTGCAGATACGACTCAGTGTGGGTGGTTTTCCTACTTTATTTTGTACACACGACACACGTGATTTCCCATCCTTCTACATAACTGGGACACGGCAGCGCTCCACCGCATGTAGCCTCGGTGACGTAGAAAAGGGCGCCATCCTTATTCGCCCCTCCACCTAGGATAACTTCCGGGGCGTTGTCCATACAGACGTAGGTTGTTCGGCCTTTGTGTGTGTAATGTTCCGCCATCAAGTAGCCCGAATATTCCTTCGTCCACCCGTCTGGACAGGTCAGTTTGGCCGGGAACATCAGTTTCGTTGGTCGGGTGGTCACAAGACACACGGCGCACGGGACGTCGTTGTCGTGCAACGACTGCGCGTTAACTTTGGAGAACGGGTCGTTTGACTGTATTTCGTATTCAGCGCCGTACAAATGGCCGCCGGACTGGAAGCCTGCCGTGGTTTTCCCCCATTCAGGGTCTCTTGGCATGCAGAGATAATTCGAGCCACCACCGCTGTGTGTGAAGTGTGGCCCGGCTACGACACCTTGAACAACAACAAATTTGCAATCTTCAAAAGAATATCAGGTGTGTTTTATAAATGCTAATTCTATCTGCTTTCGACATTTCTTTAGGCATTTTGAGAGAAGTGCAAAATGTGCACCTTTTTATTACACGCTTTGCTTTTTGACGATACCGAAAACATGTAAGTACAGTAAAATTATTAAAAAAATAATAATGAACGGCGTAGCATCGTCAGATCTTTGAGAAATACATAAACTTCATTAACAACAAAGAACTCTGTATTCGGCTAAAATACTTGCCCCAGTAGAGCAGTTCCGTGACATTTCCCGAACACGTCTTCCGTCCCCACCGGATGTACACAGCGCCGCCTTTCGACGAATGTTGATTGTCAGTTACTGAAAAGTTAGTTCGAACTACAATAATATTTATGGAAGTACTCACTATATGAGTACAATGGCACTATTGAAAATACAATTTATTTCATGTATGTGTCATGCCGGCTGCTATGGGAATTAGGTACTGGTGTGGCTTGAATCGATTGCCGATGTAAGCTCCATGTAACTAATCAGTTAATTCTGACCGGTTTGTGTATTGTACTACTTTGTTAATATAAACTAATGTTTGTTATCATTTGCATTGGGACACTACTATATTATTATACAAAATGTCGTAATAACATTGTGATTTCTAGGAGGAAGCCCGTTTCTTCCGACAACATGGGCACTCCGCCGCAAGACGGTGAGTAGTGTAGGTAGAAAGAGATAGTATGTGCCACCAACCTTACAGCACCAGGAGAGAAGTGTCATTAGTAAGAAGATGTATAACAGATGACGTTACCCACCGGTCTCCTCTTGTGTCTTGTCTTTTACGTCGTCAATTTTCACTTCCAGTTGTTTCATGGTCGCTCTCAGATCAGGTATAGCGGCGACGACCTTGTTGACCAAAGTGAGCTGCGCCTGTAGACTGTCCACGACGGCTCTCAGTTCCATGACGTCCCGCATACGCTGACTGACACAGACGTCACGGAAGGTGTAGGTGCACAGCCCGTCGTTAGATACTGCTCCCCTCGTGAGCTGACCGAGGGCATCCCCGCCAAAGACGACGAAGAGAAACGCCAGTTGAACGTACGTCGTCATCATGTTTACCAGTTGCTGAAGTCTGCTGTTTTCGTTCGTGTCGTCCCTTTAAGTATCGCGTTGACCCGATGTGTCACCAGCCACGTCGTAGGAGGTTCTCTACCGATAACAAACTGACTGAATGTTAGATTAGTTGCTTGAATAAAAAATGTATAAATTATATATATCGAATCTATGCAATACAAATTTGGGGTGGTGGGAGTCGTACGGGCGTATTGTGTTGCCATATCCTCAAGTCGACGACAACTTGGTAGGCTTACTTATATTTCCTAAATGAAAGATGAATACACTTTCTAAATGTGCGTACATCATAAGCAAACTATTTGGGAAAACCCAACGTAATACTCCTTGTGAAAAAAAACCAGAATAATATTTGACTTAAATTTGGGTCATTTGAGTCACCTCACCGTAGGGAGCCTCGACAACAACACACGAAGTGGATCCGGGAATTTGAATCACCCGTTCTACCTCTTAAGTCCACAACCGCCTTGCACATGTTCTAAATTAATGAGAGTATTCTGGATTACACACTAATGTATTTGTGGCCTCGTTTTTTGTGGCACATATCAGATGGCAAGTACCCGAGTACAGATTTCGCCTAAAGTAGCGAAGGTTAACAGAAAGGGCACACCCATATCGACGGCGAAGGATGGAGACAGAATTTACATTTAAATTGTAAACAAGCCATATGGTTCTAATCACACATGTCCGACAATGTGGATCATCGTGTTTCACTGGTATGGTAATGCAGAATGGTTTGCGTCTTAGTTTTCTTCGAATCGAAAATATACTGAGGAACATGGGGCAAACTGACGAATGGGGCAAGTTGCAAATTGCATAATAATTTTAAAACAAGGAACATATGGCAGCACCACGCAATGTTTAAAAAGATTCAACAAGATTTGCCATCCAAGCCAAAGGCCCAGGTGGCAAGTGGACAAGGAAGCCATTGGCTTATCGAGAGTCCAACAATGTTCATCCACTTATAACCCGCCCTCCTGAGATATGTGTCAACCTTGTTTTTAAACATATTCACGCTGCTAGCAGTTGCACAATCTGTAGATAATTTGTTCCATTCATTTGTTGTCCTTCTATGTTCCAATGAAGTACACACACGTGCAGACACGTGCAGAGTGATCAACACGGGAACAATTGCAACTTTGTGCAAACTGAAAGCGGTAAAATATAAAAAGTTGGTTTCTCTTGAAATTGCTAAAATATTTTGATTACACCATATAAGGCCTGATAGTACACGTGTATCTGCGACATTTCAAGCAACAATTTGTGCCTGTGTGTAACATATTTCGTTTGTGCATTGCTGAGTGAATTGTCAAAGTCTGACAAATAACCTCAAGAGGCGAGTTGACTGGGCAAGTTGATGAAGGAGGAGCGACAGCTAGGAAAACTAAAGGGTATAAAAGGAGCGTTATCCTATTAGGACAACTTGCCCTTAAACGCCGAAGATCACAGCGGATAACGACAGACAAAATGTGGTATGTTAGTAGTATAACATGAAATTAAAGATCCGTCAACGAAGGACTGTATCCTGTGCTGCCAGTGGATAGAAATGTGACACGAAAGTTGCCATAGTTACGACGGACACGTAGAGGTGTCAATATACATAATTTATTATTACTTGATAACTTATTAAGGTTTGATGTTTTGTATTGTCAACTTGCCTCAATGTAAAAGTCATATTGCCCTATGTGTGTTCTAAGATGCCGAATGTTTGGTAATTATTTAATGCATATTTCTCGCTCTCCCTTTAATTGCATATTAAATGTTATTACCTTGAAAGAAGGTACACATGTTCGTGTTTAAGTTGTATTGTTACCACATATTGCTGATGTTAATAAAAACCGTATAGCTCAACGATCATTGCTTAAAGCTCTCAACTGTCAACCAGTTTCCCCAAGATATGCAAGATCCTTCGAAAAGCAGTTGGGTGCAAGTATTGGTAGTGTTCTATGACGACATTTTTACAAATATAGTCCAAAGAATCAACGATATCATCTGTTGGTATGAAATGACAGGCGGGTTTGTGTTCATGTTTACCAGTGCTGTTATAGCTAATTGTTATTAATCATGTTATGTTTACGCATACGCGTGTATTTCAACATCTATTTACAAGATGAGATTCGAATAGAATAAGGGAAAGCTTACGCTGGCATTTCCCTTAAGGACATTGTAATGGAAATGTGGGTATTCCTCTCGGTCGGACAAACCCAAGAAGTCTTCTTGATGCTAAGTTAGTTAAATGTTCCTCCTCAATTCGATTTTTTTTTCGCTAGTTTCATTTTAAGTTAATTTTGTAAACAATCGTACCTACCTAATATCCACTGCAACATACTAGCTCGTTTGTGCAGCTTTTGTATGTCGTCTTTTTGTGAAACCATCAGACACAATATTAAAGCGAAACAAAAGGTATGGTTTTCGGCCTATGCATCTGTAAGAATTACTAAAGCATGGCCATAAACATACAACTACAATTAAGAATATCACGCCAATGATTTACTAGGAAAACCTTGTTGAACACGTAACTTCTTAATTTCATGGGCCGCGCTATACTGTTAAATAACATTACGTCACGAGTACGGTATTCAGGCAATATTCTCTCGCCAAATGAAAATATATTCGTATACACATATTCCTATTCTTGCCAATAAAATATGGCCATTGCCAATAAAATATGGCCACACTCAACTTATGTGTTGGCATTTGTTTAGTACATTAGTATTTTTTCTGGTAAAATAACATGTTTGTTCGAGACTTTGCACTGGTTCTGTGTATGCCGGCCTCCCTTAATACATCACTTTAGTCTAGGTCACCCCGATTTCATAGAACTGCGCATTCGCTTATCGGTCGCGCTGGTTGACATGTCAGCCCTCGGTCATTCGGAGAAATGACTGGATTCTCCAACTTTTAGAACACATTCTCGGTAAACCACTGGCGTGATATTCTTGAGTTTAGTTGCACGTGGTTAATTTGTATTATCTCTTCTAGGTGCACAGCCCCCAAATCATGACTTTTGTTTCGCTTTAAATTACATAAAGTTTGTTCAAACATTAATTGAAATAAAAATGGAAACGCTAAAACTCACGAATTTCACCTTTGGTGAAATTTCGTAACGTTGTTATGTGATCGGCGAGAGACTGGAAATCACGCCCATTATCGGCATTGACCCACACAGTGTTTACCATTTTGGATATCGACTATTTTTAGCCTTACCATCTAACGACTAAAGTCAATTCTTTCGACGATTCGAAAAAAATATGCATTTTTATTAAACCGACTGCGGATAGTACTTAAAATAATCACCCACTACATATCTGGACATCAACGAACCGGATTTGCGATAGGCCCAATCAGATGAGAATGGTGTTTTATTACATACATTTATTATTAATACATTTATTAATTTCCTTAGAAGTTTACCACACACCTGACAATATTATGTATACATTATGTATGACGCCGTAAAGTCGGCAAGTTTTCACATCAAATATAAAGAAAACGGATAAGGAAGTTCAAGGAAC
The DNA here is from genome assembly GCA_033239005.1 of Lamellibrachia satsuma. Taxonomy (NCBI): domain Eukaryota; kingdom Metazoa; phylum Annelida; class Polychaeta; order Sabellida; family Siboglinidae; genus Lamellibrachia; species Lamellibrachia satsuma. Next base: position 3,178,571 of record BSQZ01000005.1, read on the forward strand.
TCGTATACAATTTCATCCGTCAGACACATAGACAAACAATGGCTCATCGCATATCCGTTGACAACTTGTCACAATAAAGCCATTTTATGAGCGTCCAACGTGCCACGTTGGCGTGATTTAACGTCGCAGATAGTCAAGCAATTTTGGCGCAGTAAATTAATTGTTATGCATCGGTTGGGATAAGTAGGTAAACTCAGTGAGCGTTGCCGGAGCATCACGAGGCCGATCCTCCCTCGCTGACGTTTTAGTAGGTACATCCGGTTTCGTTTGCATTAGCCGTGATATCATATTATCTCAACCAATTCTTCCTGTTTTTAATCGACGTAGTCTCGTCCTTTGTTGTTGATGTCGCTGAATGGAACTGGATGTATTCGTTAGGTTTTATCTTTTCATTTTCAGATTTGATTGAAGCGATGCATAGGCAGTTGTTGCTACGCGCTCAACAAACCGGATTGTTTGAGATAAAAAGGTTTGAGGCAAAACGTCCCACCTCTCGTCCCAAACAAAAGTCAAATATCTATTATGTCAAGGCAAGCCTCCCGTCTATCACCTATTTTGGAGGCTAACCTCCCACTTCCCACCATGTTTTAAGGTTCAACTTCCCATCTGCCAATTCCTGCCGCACCGTCTCATTAGCGCGATCACAAATTCTCGTTCCCGCGATTCGTTTTGGCGTCGTTCCGTAAACGCGATACGCGTTCCCTTGTATGTTTGTAAGACGTCCTCGCACGGGTGTCACAGTAAAGTGCCAAGAAACGTCCGTGCGCGGACTCATAGTAAATCGGCATCCTTGTCCATTTGTCGTCATCTGTTTAAATCTTGTTAAACTGCTGCCGCGGGTTGAGATGTAAAACTGGTAATGCTATTTACATAATGTGTAATGTTATTTATATAATTTGTGTTCACAACTCACACCTCAAAGTTTCACATTTCACCTCCCACCTATTTTTGAGGTCAACCTGCCACACCCCCTCAATTGTGTGGTTTGTGGTAATACATCTCACTGTTTGGGTTACCATGGGAACTAGGCTAAATTCAGAGGTCACGTTTATTTAATTTTACCTAAAAATCCATTTCTGAGAAGAAGAAATTAATATTAGTAACAATTAATTTACTGTAATTTATTAACCATTTTGGCGCACTGCATAACAGTGTCGCCACACAGCGGGCAGAGAAACAACCAAAGTGGCACCGTTATCATGACAGTGGCGCTACATAGTGAGCAGGAAACAACCAACCAATTAATCTGGTTTCCGGATCGTTCCCTAGAGGCAGTCCGCACACTACGTTCAGCAGATGACCTAATTATTTGAGGCGCAAACTACTGGGCTGCAGGTTCGTATTAGAAAAGAGAATGTTGGATGCTGGCCCAGGTAGTCCGCCATGGTGGTGCATCCCAGTCCTACTGGGTACAGCTTGACAATGGCTGTGTAGTTCGGCGAAACAGGTCACAAATAAACACCACTGAGGAGACTGGATTTCTCACGTCACGATGTTTGTCCTTTACAATGTTCAAGACGACGCGGGAAGATCAAAGATCTGCAGAAGAACAGCTTGTTCGCCCGACCGAGCAACCTCCTCAGCACCAGGAAATCGAACCTCCTGATCAGAACAGTGCCAGTCCGATGGTTGGGCACGGGAATGGTAATAGTGTCTCCGTATCGCCGCCACGTTAAGGTGAATAAAAAGTAATTCACAAAGACGCTTTTCCTGCTTGTTCGATTATGAATAGTACCTGTCGACAATGGACATTGAAACGTGGGTCCGGATTTAGCCTTGGTTTCACTTTGTATTTTTTTTATATTAAAAAGGCGTGTTGTTATGATGTTTGCTAACTTAGTTTATAAGCCTGGAAGGCGATATCAATATGGTAAATTGCAGATAATCGAAACTTTGGAACAGACGACTGAAGTAGATCAGAACACATGTGAGTACGCTACTGTGTCACGATTAAACGTGATTACTTTATTAAGTCTGCTAATTTCAAGTTAATCAACGAACTTGACATTTACCTGGTCGTCCGGGGAAATAACTGCATAAATAGATGCGTGTCGCGTAGAGCGTACGCGCTCCGAAAATTACACGTGTGTAGTAAAACTTTGAGGTTTAATCGCGCAAGTAAAAAAAGAGAGGAATGTTTATATTTGGAGGAATCGTGGAAATTCGCTAGTAAATTCACTCGAACGAGCAATACGGGAAAGAGAGACGCTAATTTTCTAAGTGAGGTCGATGAGGGAGACTAAGACGTGCGTGCGTGCGTGCTTGCGTGCGTGCGTGAGTTCATGCCTGCGTGTGTGTGGAAAACACGTGAAGTTCCTTCACGACGCCACGAAGAGTGCGGGACTAACATTTAAATACCAGTTGCGAACGACGAGACAGCGATCGGCGGGACGAGAACTTGTCGTGCCTGTTCAAGGGCGAGGGACTGTGTCGCCGGCGTGGATACGATTGGATATACTTTGTTTACCTGCGATTAATTTGCCGTTATACTTATGTTTTTATTTACCTTTGATTAATGTGTCATATACGTACCTCTAGTAGTAATCAGGAGTGTGTCATAATGTGTTACTGCAAACCAGTCAATAGTATAATTTGAGGGTAGCACATACCCAAAAGGGTTTCTACCAGGAGATACTCCGCATTGTTTGCACTAACTACTATGTTTTGGGAGTATCAAAGCATATCTACATATTAAATACCTGACTTCATTGTTGTGATCTTATGCGCTAACGTCATTTCATGGGCCTTAAATGTAACTTTGCGGCCCGCTCCTAAACAGAAGTCGTATGTGTGCATTTTTTTAAAGATCAAATGGGGAGCAGTATGGCGGCTGTCATACATTTGTGACGTCACACTATTAAAAAATTGATCAGCGCCCCCTGGCGGCTGGCATACATATGCGACGTCACACTGAATAAAAATTTGCATAAAATAAATTTCGGGCAAACCCCCTAACAAAATTTCAGGGAAATCCCGATAAGAGATTCTGGGAAACACCCTAATAATTTTTTCGGGGAAACCCCCTACAAAAATTTCGAGGATACCCCCCTAAAAATTCAGGGAAATCCCTATAAGAGTACGAGTAAATTTTATTCAATATTTAAAAATAATGAAATAGGATATCATAGTAAAGCATTGTAATATAATTCAATATTGGTATCAGCAGTCTTATATAGCAAGCGTTTAACAATGCAGCAGATGTACAGCTGACGTAAGCTATAAACGTGTCAGGACATGCAGATTGCGAAGTGTTGCATCGCGAAATTTAATCGTGACCGCTCTAAATCTATTAACTTGCAGCTGACGTAAGCCGCACACAGAACAATACCAAATAAGGACATGCAGCTTACGTAAGCCGCACAAGACGCGTCACGGAAAGTGCACCATCAGCATATTTTCGTTATATGTCAATATTTTTAAATAATGCGCTCTTACACTTTACCCATAATTCCTACAGTTCACCTATAACTCCTACAGCTTACCCATAATTCTTACAATTTACCCATACCTCCTACAGTTTACCCACAACTCCTACAATTTATCTGTAACTCCTACAGTTTACCCGTAATTCCTACAGTATAACCATTAATCCTACAGTTTACTCGTGACTCTCATGTTTTACCCATAATTCCTACAATTTACCCATTCGTCTTACAGTTTACCCATTACTCCTAATGTTTACCCATAACTCCTACTAACACGCACACGCACACGCAAATGCAAACGGAAACACAAACGCACGCGCGCGGCACGCAAACACACACACACACACACGCACGCACGCACACACACACAAACACACACAGTTTACCTATAACTCTTACAGTTTATCCATAACTCCTAACGTTTATCCATAACTCCTACATTTTATATGTAACTCCTACAGTTTACTCGTAACTCCTACAGTATAACCATTAATCTTATAGTTTACCCATGACTCTCATGTTTTACCCATAATTCCTACAATTTACCCATACCTCCTACAGTTTACCCATCACTCCTAAAGTTTACCCATAACTCCTACTCACTCGAGTAATATACGGAGATTTTTGAATACGTAAATAACGAGTCATTTTTGATTGGTCAATGCGTGACCACGTGACCCCCAGGCGACTGTTCTGATTAGTTGAGAGCATGCACGTGACCTGGTGGGTGACTTATTATCGCGTTTGATTGGGTACTGGGAAAGAGGTTTGCGCTGATACAGTCGCCAGGGGCGCTCAAGGGGTTTCCCCGTTAGGATTTCCCCGGGATTTGCGCTGATACAATTGTCAGGGGGCGCTCGTGGGGTTTCAGGTGACCACGTGCACGATGGACATCCGGTCAGCTCACCCTAACCCCAAATCCGGTGACCACGTGCACGATGGACTTCCGTTTCCGGTTTCTTGCGCATGCACAGCATACACACAGGGTTTTCCCGAGATTTGCGCTGATAGAGTCGCCAGAGGGCGCTCACGGGGTTTCCCCGTTAGGATTTCCCCGGGATTTGCGCTGATACAATCGTCAGGGGGCGCTCGTGGGGTTTAAGGTGACCACGTGCACGATGGACTTTCGGTCAGCTAACCCTAACCCCCAAATCCGGTGACAACGTGCACGATGGACTTCCGTTTCCGGTTTCTTGCGCATGCACAGCATACACACAGCCTTCTGGGTGACATGAGCACCGCCAGCGATTGTATCAGCGCCTTCTGGCGATTGCAACTAACCCTAACCCACCTGCTCCGGACCTCACAACCGTACAACATCGACGATTTGTATATAACCATAGCGAAGTCTTTGCAGTCGATAATGTGGTTTCAGTAAGTTCTACACATGTTTGCTTATTTATATGAAAGGTGAACACATATGAACACATAGAAGTATGCCAATTTACGGGTGAATGGTTGTTCTAACGCGTGTTTAGGAGGACGTTACGGTTACACAAGTTTTATTTGTTTTCGGAATCCTTCTGTACAAAAATTAGCGTCACGCACTTCCATATTTGATATTGCGAACGGAAGCGATAAACCGCACACAGAACAATACCAAATAAGGACATGCAGCTGACGTAAGCTATAAACGTGTCAGGACATGCAGCTTGCGGGGAAACCGACTGAGGCGGTATAGGCAGTATATAGGTGTCTACATAAGACGACATACGACGAAACGTTATCGATATAAGGTGATGATGCGATATGTGTTGTATAACCTACATGCATGACTACGTTTCTCTCGCTGCATACATGGACATTCGACCGCTAGGTCACCTAATGCTAGCAGTTTGAAACGTGGTCGTGTTTCTTTTGTTAGCATGGTTAAAAATCGACGCGACACCCTCCGATCGAATAAGAGTAGAGCAAATGTTATTAATTATTTGAAAATAATGATATAGGATATCATATTAAAGCATTGTAATATAACTAAATATGAGTACATTATTTTAAAATATTGATATATAACGAAACTATAAAATAGTAGAATAGGTCAAGGAAAACAAATTTCATTGTTCGTTCGACGGTGGCGTTGAACTCCGACAGCAGGTATCCTACAGAATAACCATTAATCCTACAGTTACTCGTGACTCTGATGTTTCACCCATAATTCCTACAATTTACCCATGCCTCCTATAGTTTACCCATCACTCCTAAAGTTTACCCATAACTCCTACCCACACGCACACGCATACGCACACCCACACGCACACGCAAATTCAAACGGAAACGCACACACACGCGCGCGCGAAACGCAAACACACACATGCACACACACACACACGCACACGCACACGCACACGCACACGCACACGCACACGCACACGCACACACACACACACACACACACACACACACACACACACACACACACACACACACACACACACACACACACACACACATGTCAATATTTAAAAAATAATGCGCCCTTCCACTTTACCCATAACTGACACAGTTCACCCATAACTCCTACAGTTTACCTATTAGTCATACAGTTTACCCATAACTCCTAAAGTTTACCCATAACTCATACAGTTTATCTTTAACTCCTACAGTTTACCCGTAACTACAGTATAGCCATTAATCCTACAGTTTACCCGTGACTCTCATGTTTTACCCATAATTCCCACAATTTACCCATACCTACTACAGTTTACCCATAACTCCTAAAGTTTACCCATAACTCCTACTGACATGCACACGCAAACATAAACGCAAACGGCACGCAAGTTTCCAAGTTGATGCAAGTTTCGAAGTTTATGATTTGAAAGATTGTCAATTAGAAGTTTGCATGTTGAAAGTTTGCAAGTTGGAAGTTTGCGAGTTGGAAGTTTGCAAGTTGGAAGTTTGTGCTTTGGAAGTTTGCAAATTGGAAGTTAATGAGTTGAAAGTTGCGAGTTGGAAGTCTGCATGTTGAAAGTTTAGAGTTGGAAGTTTGTGCGTTGGAAGTTTTTCAAGTTGAAAGTTTGAAAGTTGGAAGTTTGTGAGTTGGAAGTTTGCAAGTTGGAAGTTTGCAAGTTGGAAGTTTGTGAGTTGGAAGTCTGCGATTTCGAAGTTTGTGTTCTGGAAGTTTGCAAATTGGAAGTTTATGAGTTGGAAGTTGGAAGTCAGAAGTCTGGATGTTGAAAGTTCATGAGTTGGAAGTCAGTGAGTTGGAAGTTTGCGCTTTGCAAGTTTCCAAGTTTATGAGTTGAAAGTTTGCAAATTGGAAGTTTTGCATGTTGAAATTTGCACGTTGGAAGATTTTGAGTTGGAAGTCTGCATGTAGGAAGTTGATGATTTGAAAGTTTGTCAATTAGAAGTTTGTATGTTGAAAGTTTGGAAGTTGGAAGTTTGTGAGTTGGAAGTTTGCAAGCTGGAAGTTTATACCATGGAAGTTTGCAAATTGGAAATTTATGAGTTGGACGTTGCGAGGTGGAAGTCTGCATGTTGAAAGTTTATGAGTTGGAAGTCTGTGAGTTGGAAGTTTGCCTTTTAAAAGTTTCCCAGTTGATGATTTGGAAGTTTTCAAGTTGGAAAACACACACACACACACACACACACACACACACACACACACACACACACACACACACACACACACACACACACACACACACACACACACACACACACACACACACACACACACACACACACACACACACACACACACACACACACACACACACACACACACACACACACACACACACACACACACACACACAACACACACACACACACACCACAAACACAAAACACACAACACAAACACGACTCATACAACAAACACACAAAACAAACACAACTCACACAAAAACACAACTTACGCGACAACACACAAAACACACAACTCACACAACACAAACACAACTCATACAAAAACACATAACACAAACAACACACAAACACACAAACACTACGCACACACACAAACACACACAGACACACACACATACACACACGCACACCACAAAAAACACAACACATACACACACACACACACACACACACACACACACACACACACACAAACACAACAAAAACAACACACACCCACACATAACACGCTAACAAAAACACACAACATTCAAAACACGCAACATACACAACACAAACACAACTTACACAACAACACACAAACACACAACACTCAACAAACACACAACACACACTCAACAAACACACAACTTTAAAATCATACACACGCACACGCACACGCACACGCACACGCACACACACACACATAACACGCAAACAAAAACACACAACATTCAAAACACACAACACATATAACACAAACACTGTAGCGGTTCATACACCAACTATGAACACTAATTCCAAATCAATCATAGCTGTGGCTGTTTATTTACTTAAAACTTGATCCCAGAGTTGTCATCTCCTAATTCTTTGTATTTCTCGCATATAACGTGAGCCGCGCACAAAAACCACGATGCTGGCTATACCCTAGCGGAATCTCTCTTCCCATTCTCTTTAGCACACATGCATCTGCCAGATGGCGCCACCACACAACTGCACTAGCAGTATATACAATTATTAGCACTTACATGGCTCCTCTAAATTTAGTTAATCATTAACTAATTTAACTCACACAAAAAACTTCAACATTATGTTAATTATAAGTATTATCACCACACCCGATACAAAATGACTCAGTGTCCGAAAACAAATGTCATTATACAAGTTCATGTACTAATTGGGCTCCTCGTCGGCATTTCCCGGTGCATAGAGAAGCACTAACTTGTGTACTGGACGATCATATGTCGAACTTCCTATCGTCACCTTGACCTTGCGAACCAAGCCGTCTTCGCTTGGGTAGATCTGGTTAACTCGCGCCAAAGGCCACTGACAACGCGGGTTGCATTCATCCTTTACCAAGACAATGTCGCCTTTCTTAAGGTTGTGATGCTGCTTGTTCCACTTGGATCTTTCTTGCAGAGCCAGTAAATACTCTGTGCGCCACCTGTTCCAGAATTGGTTGGCTAGAAATTGAACCAGACGCCAAAATTTACGGCAGTACAGATCTTCCTTCAAGAAGATCCCGGGCGGTGGTAGCACGACTCTTGACTTAAGAGTCAAAATCTGACTCGGTGAGAGGGGCTCCCCAGAGTCGGGAACTGTGGTGTCGGGGTAAGTAATCGGCCAGCTGTTCACTACGGCTTCTGCTTCCACCATCAGAGTGCGCAGTTACTCGTCACCCAATCGATCGCCATGTGCGTTGAGTAAGGCTGACAACACATTCCTGACAGATCGGATCATCCGCTCCCAAACACCACCCATATGGCTGGCGTGAGGGGGATTCATCTTGAAGGTCACCCAGTCACAATTGTTTTTCAACAGTTCTGCGGTGATCTTTCTATCATTCATTTCAGCCAAAGCTGCCTCAAGTTCAGAGCGGGCTTTCACGAAATTGGTACCGCGGTCAGAGCGCAGCTGTCTGACGGGTCCACGTCGGCCTACGAAACGTTGATAGGCATTGATGAATGAATCCATTGACAGGGAGTTTGCCGTCTCGATATGCACAGCCCGGCTGGCCATGCACGTGAAAAGAACTCCCCATTGTTTCTTCTCACTCCGTCCTTCTTTGATAAAAAAGGGACCGAAGAAATCCACAGTACTATAGGTGAAAGGGTCCGATGGCTCCAACCTATCCTCTGGCAGGTCGGCCATCTTTTGAGTCACAGTCCTGCCACGCATCTTCCTACACTTGACACAATTCCACAGGTAGGAAGTGACAGTAGCCCTTGCCTTTATGATCCAATAGCCAGAGGCTCGTATCTCGTTGAGTGTCATCCCGCGGCCGGAATGGCAAACATGCTGGTGGTGATGACTAATCACCAACCTTGTCACATGACTGTCCTTAGGTAAGACAACAGGGTGTGCCAAATCACGGGGTATATTGGCACGTCGTATCCTGCCGCCAAAGCGTATCAGGCCGTCACTACCCACGTATGGATCTAGACGGTAGAGACAACTGTCCTTCTTGAGTGACAGGTTTCGCTTTCCACACTGCTTCCGGTCAGCAGCATATGCTCCGAGCTGACGAAGAGTGATGAATTCCCTTGGGAAATCTTTTGCTTGGACCGCCATGATGATGACCTTTTCAGCTCGCTGCAATTCTGTTACATCCACCGGTCTGTAACCACGCTTTCCTTTAGCACCGAGTGTTTTGTCAGAGTCTATATTCACTGATCCTTTCACTACTCTTGCTTTCAATATGTCCCTGAATCAGAGACATACAGCCACGGCACGCTTAGCGCGATGCCAGTCGGAGAAGTATCCGATCCTGTCCAGAAAGTTACTGAAGGCGGGCTTGGCCTGGGCGGTGTGTGCAACAACCTTCTTGACCTTGGGATCGTCTGGGCTAACTGGCATGCACTCATGGGTTAATGGCAGCGGTGTGGCAGACCAGAGAAAGGCTGGTCCCTTCCACCAATCAGTAGCTCCCAGTAACTCTTTGGCGCTCGCGCCGCGTAAAGCAATGTCAGCTGGGTTCTTCCTGGTGCCGACGTACTTCCATGCGCTCACCTTAGTGCTGCTTCTTATCTGTTGTACCCGGTTCGCAACGAAGATGTTGAACCTCCTAGACTCGTTGTTTATGTAGCCCAGCACAACCTTGCTGTCCGTCCAGTAGTAGTGCGTGATGGCCTCGTAATCCATTTCTTTCTGCAAGAAGTTGCCAACCTTGACTGACAACACTGCTGCAGTCAGCTCGAGACGCGGTATGGTCACAAACCTTGAAGGGCCAACACGGGATTTGCCCATTACTAGGGCACAGGATATATTGTCGTGACTGTCCATCAACCGCAAATAACTGCACTGTCCGTAACCTGTCAGACTGGCGTCTGAGAAATTGTGCAACTCCACATTGATTGGAGTATCGACATCTTTGTCCTTGTAGCATGTGGGTATGTGGATGTCTGCCAGGTAGGGCAGTTCACAACGCCATCTCTCCCATCGGGCCTTCATTTAATCAGGAATGGGGTCATCCCATTCACCGCTATCACGGACCAGCTCCTGTAGGATCTGTTTCCCCCTTAGCACATAAGGAGAAACCAGGCCAAGTGGGTCAAACACCAAGCTAACCGTCGAGAGAATCCCACGCCGAGTAAGTGGTCTGTCCTTCACTTCAACACGAAACTGGAACGTGTCCGACTCGATGCACCATTGTACGCCTAGAGTTCGTTCGATGGGTAGAGAGTCACAAGTCAAATCCAGATTCTGAGCATCCTTGGCTCGTAGCTCAGGGGAGATGGCAACTAGAACTTCCTTGCTATTGCACATGTATTTGTGCAAGTTGAAACCACCTTTCTTGCACATGTCGCGGCTGCTTTCCACCAGCTGTAGGGCTTCTGCTGGTGTGGCCACAGATTTGAGGCCGTCATCTACGTAGAAATTGCTCCTGACAAAGTCTGCTGCAAGCTTTCCACAGTCCTTTTCGAACATGTCTGCCGTTGCCTTGAGTGCGTAGTTTGCACATCCAGGAGATGAAGTTGCACCGAATAGATGCACTGTCATCCGATACTCCTTTGGTTCACTGTCCAAATTGCAGTTGTCCCACCATAAGAAACGCAGGAAGTTTCTGTCCTCCGTGTTGACTCCGACCTGGTGATACATGCTTTCAATGTCACAACTTACTGCCACGGGCTCTTGACGGAACCTGCACAAGACGCCAGTCAAATTATTAGTTAAGTCTGGGCCTTGAAGTAGGTGACGGTTCAGTACCTCACCCCTATATTCCGCGCTGCAATCAAAAACCACTCGTATCTTTCCTGGTTTCTTGGGGTGGTACACTCCGTGGTGTGGAATGTACCAGGTCCTTCCCTCAGCGATGGTCAATTCCTCAGCCGGCACAGGTTCCGCATATCCATGGGTGATTATCTCTGTCATGAACCTTGAGTAGTCCTCCCTGTACTGGCTGTCGCGTAGAAATTTACTCTTCAGGCCGGAAAGT
>BSQZ01000005.1:3195000-3272500 GCA_033239005.1 Lamellibrachia satsuma
AGGGGGGGGGTCATTAAAAATGGTCACCTCAACAAATGAAAGAGGTAATCTACGCTCAATTAAGGGATCATCTCAAACAATTAGTTAAGGCATTATTAAAAATGCTTAAAAAGAAATAACTGATCCTCATTTGATCAAATGAAGGGGTCATCTCAAATAACTTGGGGGAATTCTCAAAACGCAATGTGAGATTATATTAGAAACTTAAGGTTAATCGCAAAAATAACAAAATAAGGGATCAGCTGAAACAATTAAGGGGTTATCTAAGAAAATTAAGGTAAGGGTAATTTCAGTCAACTAAGATGTTCATCTAAACGATTAAAGAACACATAAAGTATTTTTAACTATTACTAAAATTAAGGGATTTTAAGGGGTCATTTAATAATGAACTAGCTGATCATCTCAAAACATTATTAAGGGGTCGTCTCATAAAATGAATGGGTCTTCTCAAAACGTTAAAGCATCGTCATAAAATATGCAAGAAGTCATTAATAAGTTAACTAGCTGATCGTCTCAACAAATTAAGGTATCATCTAAAAAATTAAGGGTGTCTTCTCAAAAAAGTTAAGGGATCATATTAAAAAGTGTACCTAGTCATTACAAATGAACCAGCTGATTGTCTCAATAAATTAAGGGATCATTTAATAAAATAATGTGGTCTTCCCACGTGGTCACTTCATATAAACACAATTTTGAGGGGTCATAAAAAATTATGGAGTCACATCGAAAATGTAAGGGTTATTTCAAATAAATTAAACTGATTTTTAAAGTAAATTAAGGAATCATTATAACAAATGTAAGGATAATTTAACTAGCTAGCTCGTCATTTGAAAATGTTAAGTGGGCCATCAAAACATTAAGGAGTCATACAAAAATGTAGTAAGAGTGTCATCTAAAAAATCAGCTTCTTATTTTATGTTTTGACGTGATCGCTTTTAATTTAAAGATACCCTTTATATATACCCTTTTGGGATTACCTCTAAATTTCGTACATTTTAAATGTGCTCCTTAATTTTACATTTTTCTTGATTATCCCTTAAATGGGAACAAAAGACAATGTTTTGTGTGTGCTCTGCACCTAAAACAATGAATACAAACTAACCATTTGCAACTACAAACAACAATATCACGCCAGTGGTTTATTAGAAAAGTTTATTGAACACACAGCAACCATATTTCATAGGCCGCGCTATTGTTGTTGATAAACCTATGTAGCGAGTTCCTGCTTATCTCTACAACTAGTTTTCCACACTTCCGACAGATGGCGCTTGTTCTTTTTATTTTTTTTTTTTTAAATTACCCCTGAACTTTTTTGAGAAAACCCCTTTATTTTATGTCCACTTAATTTTTTGAAATGATCCCTTAACGATGAGCCAGTTCTTTTTAATCAACATATCTATTTTTGAAAAGATCCATTAACCTTTTTGAGTAGACCCCATTTTTCAGACAATCAGCTACATCAGTTTTTAAATGATCCATTACACTTTTTGACATCACGATTTAGTTTTGTAGAAGACTAATTTATTTATTACATGACCCATTAATGTTTTGAGATGATCCATTAAGTTATCGTGACGATCAGCTTATTAATTTTGGATAAATCACCCCTTACAGTTTTCTTTATGATATGATCCATTAGTACACTCTGTAGTTTGTTTTAAAAAATTGCATTTTGATGACTCGTTATATTTGTATTTTGATATGACCCTTAATTATATTATATGATTTCTAAATTTGTTGAGATGATCAGCTTTTTGTAATGAACCCTTACGTTTTTTTAATGTTCCCTTCACTTTTTTGGAAGACCTCTTAATTTTACAATGTGACACCTTAATTTGTTTGAGACGATCAGCTAGTTATTTTGTTTAAATGATACCTTACATTTGAGATGAACGTTTATTTTTTAAAGGACCCCTTCCTTTTCGTCTTCCCTGCTACCCTGCCTGATTCGAACCCATCGTTTGCCCACATCAATTATTATTATTGCCGTATGCTATCTAGGAGGATATATAAACGGCAGTCCATATGTCCTCCCAGAAAACAAGCATCTGAATCGTTCTGAGAATCTTATTTTAAGTATATTTTAGTGAACGTCGAGTGGATGTCAGCCTGAGTAGCCATGATACGGGTGAACATGACGATGTTGAGAAGGAGGAGGAGCAGGACGATGAGGCCGATGAGGGTGACAAAGTTGTGTTCATCATCGTAATAATTATCATCCTCATAATCATCATCATTAAGATAAATCCTTAATTATCTTCGTCTTTCTCCTCCTATTTATCATCATCAGTACCATTTATCATCTTCATCATCATCGTCATCATAATCATCTTCATCGCTTTTATTACATTACCGGTCGAGTTATTACATTACCGGTCGATTATTACATTACTGGTCGATAATTACATTACTGGTCGATTATTACATTACCGGTCGAGTTATTACATTACTGGTCGATTATTACAGTACTGGTCGATTATTACATTACCGGTCGATTATTACATTACCGGTCGATTATTACATTACCGGTCGATTATTACATTACTGGTCGATTATTACATTACCGGTCGATTATTACATTACCGGTCGATTATTACATTACTGGTTGATTATTACGTTACTGGTCGATTATTACATTAAATCGATTATTACATTACCGGTCGAGTTATTGCATTACCGGTCGATTATTACATTACTGGTCGATAATTACATTATTGGTCGATTATTACATTACCGGTCGAGTTATTACATTACCGGTCGATTATTACATTACCGGTCGATTATTACATTACTGGTCGATTATCACATTACCGGTCGATTATTACATTACCGGTCGATTATTACATTACTGGTCGATTATTACGTTACTGGTCGATTATTACATTAAATCGATTATTACATTACCGGTCGAGTTATTGCATTACCGGTCGATTATTACATTACTGGTCTATTATTACATTAACGGTCGATTATTACATTACTGGTCGATTATTACATTACCGGTCGATTATTACATTACTGGTCGATTATTACATTACCGGTCGATTATTACATTACTGGTCGATTATTACATTACTTGTCATTACCAGTCAATTATTACATTACTGGTCGATTATTACATTACTGGTTGTAACAAGCGCCATTGACATATACGATAAATCTACTTCTAACGAACCGCCGTTCGTATGGTGGCGCTGCGATCGTACAATAACCATTATCACCGCCGAGTTAGATATATTTAGTCAAACTCTCTGTCAGTAGTGCCATAACCATGGCACCACTGCCACAACTTATATTTGATGTGCAGATTCTGCATATCTTTATTTCATTTGTTAAACTCCTAATTGTTTTCTCAAGAAATCTCTCAGTTTCAGTTGAATACACTTGTAGATACGGCCTGTATTGAACGTGTATAGAAAAAAATAATGTTTGTTTTTGTTTGAAATTAGGTTACGTTACTCAGTTGCCTGTTGCAATGACGTTGCAATTCGTAAACAACAACGACGTTACACAGCCAAACATTTATCCATGCATGATTTATCGATACTAAATATGATAGATCAACAAAAAAACTTATACTACATCTCTCAACCCAGTTATATAATACGTCCAGGATTTCCTGTTTTTTGTAACGCATCGTACGATGAAATTCAAGCATATGCAAATAATCCATAATAGAACGAAGAGTAGGGTAAGTTGTACTTCTTAAATTACTGTAAGGATCATGTCGATATACAATAAATCAAAAAAGATAAAACATATGCCATATGTGTACTTGATACAATATTCTATTTTACTTTTTGCATACTTGAACAAGGTTTAATTATAAAAAAAGTGTTTGCTTAAAACTACGAGCACCCTAATAATGAAAGACAACAACACTGCAGTAAGTGCCGTTAATTTGCCCAGTAGTCTAAGTTGTTGTTCTGGTATTGAGTCGTATTTGATATATTGTAGAGAGGACTCAGTATGAGTGCGATTATGCTTTATTTTGTACACACGACACATGTGATTTCCCATCCTTCTACATAATTGGGACACGGCAGCGATCCACCGCATGTAGCCTCGGTGACGTAGAATAGGGCGCCATTCTTATTCAGACTTCCTCCTTGGATAAATTCCGGGGCATTGTCCATACAGACGTAGGTTGTTCGGCCTTTGTGTGTGTAATATTCCGCCATCAGGTAGCCCGAATATTCCTTCGTCCACCCATCTGGGCAGGTCAGTTTGGCCGGAATCATCAGCTTCGTTGGTCGGCTGGCCACAAGGCACGCGGCACAGGGAACGTCGTGGTTGTGCAGCGACTGCGCATTAGCTTTGGAGAACGGGTCGTTTGACTGTATTTCGTATTCAGCGCCGTACAAATGGCCGCCGGACTGGAAGCCTGCCGTGGTTTTCGATCCCCATTCAGGGTCTCTTGGCATGCAGAGATAGTTCGAGCCACCGCCGCTGTGTGTATAGTGTGACCCGGCTACGACACCTTGAACAACAAAACATTCGTACATTTTTAACCGTACAATCTTCAAAAGAAAACCAGGTGTGTTCTATAGATGCTTATGTTATGTTGATGGTGATAAACAACATTTACAAAACGATCTAGACAGATTAGTGAAATGGTCTGAGAAATAGCAGATGTTGCTCAATTTTGGGAAATGTAAATGCCTACAGACAGGACATGGGAACTTGGATGTAAACTATAAAATGGGAGATACATTTCTGGGTACTACAGTAAAAGAAAAGGATTTAGGAATAAAAGTAAGTGCTGATATGAAAGTTTCAAAGCAGTGTGTTATTGCATAAAGGGTAATCAAATTATTGGATTGATTAGGAGAAATAGAACATACAAAAAGAGAAAAGGATAAGTGTATATCTGTATAAAGCAATAATTAGGCCTCATTTACATAACTGTATACAAGCTTGGAGACCATATCGTAAGAAGGATGTAGATACGCTAGATATAATACAGAGGAGAGCAACTAAAATGATTCCAGAACTGAGAGACATTAGTTATAAAGAACGACTGAAAGAATGTGGTTTAACAACCCCAGAGACAAGGCGGTTAAGAAGAGATCAAATTAAATTGTTTAATATATTGAATGGGTATGAAAATAAGGATAGAAATACATGTTCTCACTCAAGAAAGATAATAGAACTAGAGGTCATGAAGTAACATTAGTAAAGGATCAGTGTAGATTGGATATCAAGAAGTACTCGTTCTCACAGAGGACAAACAATGAATGGATCAAATTATCTACAGATTGTGTAACTGTTGGCAGCGTGAATATGTTTAAAACCAAGGTTGACACATATCTCAGGAGGGCGGATTAAACATAGATTTAAAATGTTGGACTCTCGATAAGCCAATGGCTTCCTTGTCCACTTGCCATCTGGGCCTTTGCCTTGGATGGCAATCTTGTTAAATATTGTTAAATCTGCTTTCGACATTTCTTCTGATATTTTGAAAGAATTGCAAAATGTACGCTTTCTGACTACATCCTTAGCTTTTTGACGATACCGAAAACATGTAGGTACAGTAAAACTATGATGCACTTATAATAAACGGCGTTGCTTCGTCAGGTCAAACTTCATCAATAACAGAGAACTCTGTATATGGCTAAAATACTTGCCCCAGTAGAGCAGTTCCGCGTCATTTCCCGAACACGTCTTCCGTCCCCACCGGATGTACACAGCGCCGCCTCTCGACGAATGTTGATTGTCAGTTCCTGCAAAGTTAATTCTAACTACAATACTATTCTCTGAAGTATTAAATATATGAGTAGAGTGTGGCTATTTAAAATACAATTTATTTAATGACTTAAATATGTTGTTGAGTGCTTTAAGCAAGTATCTAGTTTTTGTCACGCGGTCACGCATCAAATCAAATAAAAATACTTTATTATTGGTCTTAAAATCATACATTTAATAAAGAAAATTGTCTTTACACTCATCCATAATTAATTAATTAATTAATTACCTCTGTCAATTATAAAAATAAAACACATACACAAACACCCACTATTATTGCATACACATGTTGTAAAGTATACACCCATGTTGTGAAGTTTACGAATAAAATATATATAAATAACACATAAGACTATGTTAAAATGAAAACTAGCTATACAACATAAACAGAGACTTTGCTAAATCTAAATGTTTACCGAGCATACAAGGAGGACTAAAATCATCAAGCCCAATCTTACGTGTATGTGCACTGTCTCCATCACACCCCACACACACAAACAGCAGCTCTTCTGACACGTCACCAGATAACCAAAGTTTACAGGATGATCTGGAGAAATTAGTTAAATGGTCAGAAAAATGGCAAATGTTATTAACTTTTGGGAAGTGTAAATGTATACACATAGGACATGGAAATATGGACGAGGAATATAAAATGGGGGATGCTGTACTAGGTAGAACCACACAAGAAAAGGATTTAGGCGTAACATTTAATGCTGACATGAAAGTTTCAGAGCAATGTGGGATTGCTGCTTCGAAAGGAAATCAAATTCTAGGGCTAATTAGGAGAACTATCACGTATAAGGAGAAACAGCTAATTGTACCCCTGTACAAAGCAATAGTTAGACCACATTTGGAATATTGTATTCAAGCATGGAGGCCATATCGTAAAAAAGACATAGATAATCTAGAAAGAATACAACGAAGAGCAACTAAGATGATTCCAGAATTAAGAGACCTTAGTTACGAAAGTCGCTTATTACAATGTGGTTTGACAACACTAGAGACAAGGAGACTAAGAGGAGACCAAATAGAAGTGTTTAAAATAGTGAACGGTTATGAGGATGTTGATAGGAATATGTTCTTCAAACTTAAAGAAGGATGTAGAACCAGAGGACACAAAGCAGCATTAGTTAAGGAGCAGTGTAGGTTGGACATGAGAAAGTACTCTTTCTCACAGAGGGTGATAAATGAATGGAACAAACTGCCAAATGAATGTGTTAATGCTAGTAGTGTGAATATGTTTAAAAATAGAATTGACAGATATCTGATAAGGGCGGGCGACACATAGATGAGAAAATTGTTGGCCTCTCGATAAGCCAATGGCTTCCTTGTCCACTTGCCATCTGGAACTTGTTGTTCGAGATGGCAATCTTGTTAAATCTTGTTAAAAGTCACTTGAGTGCAGTATTCAGGACAGCAAAAGCAATAGGTACAAATTACTTCTTATATGCATTCTTTCGTGCAAGAGGAAGTTTAATACGCCTGCCAGATGAAGTTTCTGAAATTATAAGTTAAGTGGATGAATAGGATCAGTGAAAATATGAAATGCTTTCCCTGGCCAGGGCAGAGTCAGACAGAGTAGACAGCTGTCGTTGTTGCTGTCTAATGAATTTACTAGTCATGTTAACAACACGACCCAGTTTTGTCTTTTGTTTGACAGTAAGATGTCCAAACCAAGTTATGATGTTGAATGACAAGATACTCTCAACAAGACCTCTGTACACAAGTTCAAAGACATGTGGGCTGACTTCAAAGCTGTTGAGTTTTTTAAGTAAAAAGAGACGTTGCTGTGATTTCTTGTACACCATGTCAGCATGTTCATTGAAAGTCAGTTTCTTATCAGTAATAGTCCCCAAGTATTTGAAACTGTCAACCATCTCCACCTCCCTCTGATCTATCACTACTGACCTTGTTACCTCTCTCTCCCTGCTGTTCCCAAGAACAAACTCCTTGGTTTTCTCTACATTTAATTCAAGAAAACTTTATTTTAACATTGTATTCAACACGTCAATCTGAGGGGCCCCAGTGTTAACGACAATCTCACAAGACAATACAGTTTTGACCATCATGCGGGCATTCAGACTGCTATGGGAATTAGATACTAGAGGGGTGACTGCCGTCTAGAACTTCCGTCATATACTCATCAACTCCTTTCAACTAATCAGTTAACTCTGATGGGTTTATGTACAGTATTACTTTGTTATATATAAACTAATTGTTGTCATTGCTTGTTTTTGGACACCAATATATTATTATACAAAATGTCGTGACGTTGTGATTTCGATGAGGTAGCCGGTTTCTTCCGAGTAATGACGACATGGGCATTCCACCGCAAGACGGTGAGAAATGTTGGTAGAAAGAGATGTGTGACCAACATAGACTGTTCCACCAACCTTACAGCACCAGGAGAGAAGTATCATTAGTAAGAACTTGTACAACATGTGACGTTACCCACCGGTCTTCTCTTGTGTTTTGTCCTTTACGTCGTCGATTTTCACTTCCAGTTGTTTCATGGTCGCTCTCAGATCAGGTATAGCGGCGACGACCTTGTTGACCAAAGTGAGCTGCGCCTGTAGACTGTCCACGACGGCTCTCAGTTCCATGACGTCCCGCATACGCTGACTGACACAGACGTCACGGAAAGTGTAGGTGCACATCCCGTCGTTAGATACTGCTCCCCTCGTGAGCTGACCGAGGGCATCCCCGCCAAAGCAGACGAAGAGAAACGCCAGTTGAACGTACGTCGTCATCATTCTACCTCTTAGGTAACGCCTTGCACATGTTTTTTTTTAATTTATGAGTGTATTAGATTATGCAGTAATGTATTTGTGGCGTCGTGTATACAGTCATAAACAGCACATATCAGATGGCAAGTACCCGAGTACGAACATCGCCTAAAGTAGCGAAAGCTAACAAAAAGGGCACGCCCATATCATTGTTGAGGTAATGCCTCATTTATACTTCCCGGTGTGTTATAGACGAACAGTAATTTTATATGTGAAATAAAAAAAATCATATTATCTGACATGATTGCATTTGAGCAGGCAGTTTGCTGGTAGAACCTGTTGATAGTGTAACTCAGGTTATTTAGATGATTTTAATAGGCGAAAGGATTGTTGGCAATTTTTTGCCACAAGGCACGTGTGCTTAGTAATTCAGGCACAAATGTGTAAACATTGACGGGTATGGCACATGCAGGCATTTTAAAAGTTGGAAATGTGGAATTCTGACAAAACTCGACCAGAATATCATTGGGATGATGACAGCGGCTGGACATTTTTTTAGATTGTTTTATGATCACGGTTTCTTATAATCACGCAAAACGTTAACGTAACTGTATGCTTAATCCTGTCATCCGCCGGCGAAGGACGGAAACAGAATTTACATTTAAATTGTAAACAAAACTTACGGTTCTAACCATACATGTCCGACAATGTGAATCATCGTGTTTCACTGGTATGGTAATGCAGCATGGTTTGCGTCTTAGTTTTCTTCGAATCGAAAATATACAGGGGAACATGGGGCAAGGTGACGAATGGGGCAAGTTGCAAATTGCATAATAATGTTAAAAAAGGAATATATGGTAGCACCACGCAATGTTCCAATGAAGTACACACACGTGCAGACACATGCAAAGTGATCAACACGGGAACATTTACAACTTTACGCAAACTGAAAGCGGTAAAAATATAAGTTTGTTTCACTCGAAATTACAAAAATATTTTGATGAAACCATATAAGACCTGATAGTACACGTGTATCTGCAAATTTCCAAGCATATCCAGCATTTAGGTTACACACATATAAGCAACAATGTGTGCATTGCTGAGTGCAAAGTCAAAGTCTGACAAATGACCTGAAGGGGCGAGTTGACTGGGGCAAGTTGACGAACATTGACTGCTAGGAAAACTAAGGAGTACAAAAAGGAGTGTATATCTATTAGGATAACTTGCTCTCAAACGCCGAAGATCCCAACGGATAACAACAGACAAGATGTGATGCTATATGTGTATAATATGAAGTTGAAGAACTGTCAACCAAGGACTGTATCCTGTGCCACCAGTGTATCTAACGGTGGCACGAAAGTTGTCATAATTACGAAGGACACATAGAGGTGTCAATATACATAATTTATAATTAATTGATAACTCATTCAGGCTTGTAATTTTCTATAGTCAACTAACCCCAATGTGAAAGTCATATTGCCCCAGATGTTGGATAAGATGGCGAATGTTGGGTAATTACTTGAAAAAAATATATTTCTCGCTCTCTTTAATTATATATTTAGTGTTATTACCTTGAAAGAAGGTACACATGTTCCTGTTCAAGTTGTATTGTTATATGTTAATAAAACCACATAAATCAACGATCGATGCTTAACGCTGTCAACTTGTTTTTCGGCCTATGCACCTATAAGAGGTACTAAACATAACCATTTGTAACTGCAGTTAAGAATATCACGCCAGCGGTTTTCTAGGAAAAGCTAGTTGAACACACAACATCGTAATTTCATGGGCCGGGCCATAATGTTAGATAACATGACGTCACGTGTGCGGTATTCTGGCAATATTATCTCGCCAATTGAAAATATATTTGTTTAAAACACCATTCTCAACTGATTTGGCCTATCGCAAATCCGATTCGGTGAAGTCCAAATATGTTGTGTGTGAATAGTTTATGTAATATCTGCAGTTGGTTTTTGTTCGTGCGTCCAGTGTGCCACGTTGACGTGTTTTAAGTCGTCGTGGAGTAGTGTTTTTTAATTAGCAACAGTGGTGGTTACTAAAAATAGACACTGGGGAAACCCAGTATTAATGAGTTTTTTAATGAAAACGTAGTATGTTTGACCCAATCAGCGATGAGTACGGTATTAGTGAATGAAACAACTAGTCAATTAGCCTTCAGTACGTTATCGGTAAATGGCATAAAGAACTGTGATTCGCCGCTTATAGTTTCATTTATAAATGTTATGCAAATGAGTTTCATTCATAAAAATCGTAGATGCTTAATGAGGTAAGGAGGCCGAATGGCTCGTGGGTCTATCTGGGGGAATAGGGTAGGTGTGAGGCGCCTCCATTGAGTTACATCATTAATCATCCCCCTATACACAAGAGCGATAAGCCAGCTCACTGCAGTGAAGCGGACGTGGACCACTGACCAGCATTCCATTGCACGGCAGAAACAGTTGCATCCACTGTATGACACATAGGGTAGTACTGTTTATAGTGTGAATATAGCATATTACAAATAGTTGTCTAACATATGTAAGTAAGTAAGTAAGTACGTAAGTAAGTAAGTAAGTAAATCAATTTATTTCCTCCTCACCATCATCAAGTACAATATAAGGCAAACAAAAGCAATGAAGATGAGGTGGCTACCAGAGTAGTATAAACTTATCGGGCTAGTAGGCAGTGATGATGACACCAGGAACCAGCATCGTGCATTAGTGTTAAACTCTCCAAAGCAAACATTTTGGAGGCTTGCTGGAGAAAGTTGTGGGACAACGAATATGGTTATTTCCTGTGTGGCTTACAGCTGTACGAATCGACAGAAGACAGGATCTAACATCTCGTTATTTTCAGGTAATTTATGTTGCAAATGTTAGTGCTGTGTTAGTGTATATATGAATGAGTGTAACAGTTTTGAAAATGTTCTGAAATATCAATATATTACAGATACGTTCGTTTTTCTTGGGGGTAACGTACATTCAGTGTTTCCCAGTAGTCACATTGATTGGGTGCAACATAAAATGTTATAGGGGTTGGATTCAGTTTTATAAATAATGTGTGCGTGCGTGTATGCATATTTGTAAGCAGTCACATAAACAATACAATTTGACAAGCTTGACACATTGGAATTTACCCGAAATCCTGTTAAATGTGAAAAAAAAATATTTTCTTACAAAGTTATGCCATGTTTGGTTAAAAAATCAAGCAATTATATGACTATTAGTTTGAAAAAAAAACTCATTAGTAAATTTAAGGCGACAGTAAGCAGGCTTCATTGGTTCGCAATGCTCTGGAAATCTAGTGTACATGATCTATGATTTATAAGTGTCAAAATCGACTTATAATTAAATTATGTGACTGGTTTTCAACTAATATAACTGGTAAGGCATTGTTTAGACTTGGCTGTCAAACAAATGATAATGTTTGATTTGACAAGCAGGAGTGTTCCATAATGTGTCTACATGGGGTTAACAAAGATTAGGGTTATATAATTTCATTTCATTTGGCCCAAGCACTTACAAAGTATGCACACAACATGAAATTGGTATTGTTATGTGTTGATTATACATTTTGGAAAGGCAATAATTATTGTTTATACCAAGAATTGCTTATTGTCTGCTTTTAACTTACCAAAAGCTTTTTCATGCAGTTTTAACAAATGAACAATAAAACAATTGTGTTTATTAACAACTAAATATCATACTAAACATCAAGTTGCGCAAATTATCAGCTCGTGCACATCAAACGTTATAGTACAAAACTAAAATGCACATTTATTTGAATTTTTTTTATATTTAGTAGCTAGATTATAGGACACTTCCTAAAGGAGACGGTTAAACAGTTTAAATAGTTGCGGTGGTTAACCAGTAATGATTTTGTTGACTAGATGGAATCAATAAAATATATATAATAATATATTATTATTCAGTCAAACACACACAACATGAGGCAACTTAGCAACCGTTTTTATTTATTTATTTATTTTCAAAAATAAGAGCCCTGATTTTATTATCGGAATTGCAAATTATAAAAATTATAAGAAATGTGTTATAACAAACTAATCATTTCAAATTATCTGTAATATCCACAATTAAGCTAACAACAACGACCAAAACATAAGCATATCAACATTTTATAATCGCGTTTGTGACCACGACTTCCGTCTATTTGGGACCAGACCACAGTAGAGAATTGCATTGGTGGCCATGCTAACGTTTTGTCTGATTATAAGAAAACATAACCATCAAAAATTCTGAAACGTTTTCACAGCAACTGCCATCATCTCACTGACGTGCTCACCAGCTTTTATCAAAATCACATACCTCCAGCTCTTTTCAAACGCCCCCAAGTGCGATGTCCGTCAATATTTAAATAAATAGCCATGTATTCATGCGCCCACGTGGCCCATAGCAGAAAACTTCCCATAAATCCATCCGCCGGTTAAACTCTAAAAAAATGCACTGTTTCACAGCCAATAGCTTCTACAAACAAACCTGTGAATATTCCTGCTCAAAGGCACTCATGTCACATAATATAAATTTATTAAGTTCCCATTTCACAATTTCATACGCCCTACATTCGTGTGAAACAATAAACAGGAAGATCAGCTGTGGTCTTACCCCTGCCGCGCGCACAGGATTGGTCAACGGTCGCGACGTGCTTCCATCACGGTCCCGAAATAGCTGTCCGCGTCGCAGGGGTCAGACCACAGTACAAAATTGCACTGGTGGCCATGTTAACGTTTTGTTAAAATTTTTTCAAAATTACATACCTCCAGCTCTTTTAAAACGCTCCGATGTACGATGCCCGTCAATATTTACAAAAGTAGCCATGTATTCATGCGACCACGTGACCCATAGCACAAAAATTCCCATAAATTCCTCCGCCTGTTGAACTTTTAAAACTCACTATTTCACAGCCAATAGCTTCTACAAAGAAACCTGTGAATACCCCTACTCAATTGCACTTATGTCGCAGCATATGAATTGTTTAAATTCACACATCACAATTTAATACGCCCTACATTCGTGTGAAACAATAAACAGGAAAGTCAACTATGGTCGTACCCGAAATAAGGATTTTTTGAGAAAGTGTCAACTTGTATAATAAAGTTGCGGCACAATATAGATACATTATGGAACACTCCTGCTTGTCAAGTCAATTTGACACGTGGTAAATCATAGATCATGTACACTAGATTTCCAGAGCATTGTGAACCAATGAAGCCTGCTTACTGTCGCTTTAAATATACTAATGAGTTTAGTTTCAATTAATCATATAATTGCTTGATCTTTAACCAAACATGACATAACTTTGTAAGAAAATATAATTTTTTTACATTTAACAGGATTTCGGGTATATTCCAATGTGTCAAGCTTGTCAAATTGTATTGTTTATGTGACTGCTTTCATACTTCTAGTTGATAGATATAAGGCGAACGGTTTGATTTGGATAAGGCCACCATAATTATACGTTAAAGAATTTGTATTTGCTTTTACTCCTTCTACTTGAAAAGAGTAAAACTTTGCGTAACTTATGGAATGTGACTCCTCCAACTTCGGCGCTGTAAATGAATAGCAATAACTCGGTTGGGATAAGTAGGTAAACGCTGTGAGCGTTGCAGGAGTGTCACAAGGCCGATACTCACTCGCTAATGTTTTAGTAGTTACATCCGGGATCGTGACATTAACCGTGATATCATATTATCTCAACCAATTCTTCTTGTTATTAATCGACGTAGTCTCGTCCTTTGTTGTTGGTGTCGCTGAATGGAACTGGATGTATTCGTTAGATTTTTTTTTCTTCTTCAGATTTTATTGAAGCGATGCATAGACCGTTGTTGTTATGCAATCGACAAACAGGATCGTTTGAGACAAAAACGCTTGAGGCAAAACCTCCCTCCTCGCGTTCCGAACGTAACAATAAAACGCCACAAAACGTATGTTCACACACGGACGTCATAGTAAAACTCCACGAAACGTCCGCGGACGGACGTCACAAATCTTCCGTGTATTGACGTCATAGGCTAGATCAGCGCTGATCTAGATATGTCGTTTGTTCCACTCATTTGTTGTCCTCTGTGAGAATGAGTACTTTCTTATGTCCAATATACACTGCTCCTTTACTGACATACTGGACATGATGAAATAATTAGGGAATGTTAACAATTCTAGTTTTCTTGATGATTTTATCTGTGATGCCATCATAATGCACCGACGACAGAACTGAGACCGTCTTGTTCGCGGAAGGCATCATACAAAATAAACAATACAAACAATACAGAACAAATTTCACTTAAAACATCACCTGAATGTGGCATAAAAAATAAAAACGACACCGTCCCCTTTCGGAATTATTGGCATTGGTCGACTGTTTGTCTCAAGAAGGTGGTGACACTTGCCATTTACGAGCTCGTGGTTGTCGCCATTGATGTAGGGACATCAGCCTCCCAATTCCCACCTGTTTTATGGGACAACCTACAATTTCCCACCTTAATTTGCTAAAGTCCATATTCCACCAATCCCACCTATTTTTAGGCCAACCTCCCACCGCTCACCAAGTTTTAGGACCAACATCCCACTTCCTGCCCGACCACCCTGAAAAGGGGATTTCCAGTTTCCAAAATACACACCAGGTAATTGGCAGGACTAGAGCAAGCACGCAATCACGCACGCACACACGCACGCACGCATGCACGCTCCACGCATATATCTTTCGCGAGTTGAAAATTGTCACGGGAAAGCCTTATTTCTGAACGGCTATGTGGCCTCTAATGAGTAATAGGGGCTATATATTGTAACCTTTACTAGAGTGTAAAGCAAACAGCGTAAAGCATTTCACAAATTCATGGTTTTATTATTCTTGCCATCGCCCATTCTCTTGACAATTCAATCAATTATACAGTTTGAACTTGTGTAATCATACACCGCGATCCACACCACCAGGATGGGATTGTGCGAACACCTCCTGTGCATCACTGCGATTAATTCGTTGCTTCTGGCAAAGGTCCAGAAACTTAGCGCGACCTGCCCCAGACACCAACTTTGTAATCACGCCTTTGGGGAGAAATATTACCTTTTTGATCATATTTCAGGACAAAATGTAACAGTAGCCTTAGCAACGCTGATAGAATATTTCTTAATTTTCTTCGAGGCGTTCTTGGTTTGTGTTGCAAAAGGGCCAAGTGGGGGGGGGGCAAGCCTAGTCACCATAGAGCGGCGGAACTTAAAAATACAGTAAAAATATAAGCCAAAGGGGGTTGCCGAATGCGCCCCCTAAATACGCCACTGTCCACAACCACACAAGCAGCATCAGCCCAGAAGTTCACGAGAACATTAAAATGGTCGTGCTGGGTGACGTCACATGGGGCGGTGACTTCTGTTTCACATAGAATAATTGCCTTTCTATGGCCTGCAGCTTAGAAAATTGTCTCTCACACTGGTTTGTAAGCCTGACAATAGCTGACACGTGAAAATAAATAAAAAATGCACTGACAACAAGAATCCATGTTAAAATGTCCTAATCTCAGGAACACGTTGAGGAGGGCCCCAACTCGCAGCCTCTCGACAACTAATTCTGTCTTGATGAAAAATTCCGGTCGAAATAAAGGGAGGTGCCCAGACACCCTGATGGATACCCTGGATCCGCTCATGCCTTCGTTATAGTAGGAACAACATGGAACGGATTCTGTTCTTTGGCACCGATTGACAAGAGTGAGATTCCTAGTTATTTGTTCATCAACGCACGTTAGCACAGTTAGGTCACAGCGGTGGCTGTTAGACTGGTCATGCGTGCGTGTGTGCGTGGTCCACTTGTCACCAGTGTTTTGATCAACTAAACAGGTGCGAACCAGAATTTATTCTACCATCGTTCGTTCCATCGTTCAGTCACACTAAACAGCATTTTCATGTTAGAGACTTGAAGTTGTGATTTTTCCCTAGATGCTTGGGTAGATCAGCAGATGTGTTCAACGACAGTTATTTTGTGTTCAACGATGAGCTCAAGTATTCCATCCACTCAGAGGTTTCTTGTACATTCTTGAGGGAAGATCACCCGTCATCTTCGCCTATACGTTCTGCTTTTTGTTCTTACCAACCAGACACGCTCACGCACGGTCTATGCCATCATCAACGCACTCACGCACCCACGGATGCATGCACGCACGCACTCAAGCAAGCACGTCCACCGAAACGCATAGGCCCGGCGATATAACAGGGTTCCCGAATGTTGTGACGTCACAATGGGATGACGTGGGGAACACAGGGCAACCGTATGGCAAGTAGGCCTATGTGTGAAGGCATTATTCGACTGAATTCCTGCGCCGCTGTGCGTTGCAGCGGGCTTATTATTGAGAAGAAGCGTCTGCTTGCGTCCATTTAACTATACAGTGTACACGTATGTCAGAACGAGAAAAATAATAAAAATTGCATGATGTTAGTAGCCCCTGCCAGATTTTTGAGGGAGCCCCGTAGACGGCTGAAAACGAAAGCATGTTGTAAAAATACGAAAATTTAAAGCCTACAGCATCCGGCATTCACAAGCGGTGACCCATCAAAGAATAGATCCCCCGAACGTGAAGTGAATTCCACAGGGTTGGTGCGGCAACCGAGAAAGCTCGAGTTGAAACGTTTGTCTTAACTCTGGGAACAGAAAGTAAACCAGAACCAGACGACCGAAGACCGATAAAGCAGTATACACTTTACACGCTTTTTATACGGCATTTATAGTCAGCCATTAAAGCAGGGGTGGTAAACCGAACTAACGAATAAATAAATTCGACTCAGCCGTGTACAATAATTCAGATTCCACATAGTTATTACGTGTAACATTGCTCGGAGCCCTCACGAGTAATGGCGAGTTTGAGGTGAGCGGTCATCGAAACGCAGTCCATTCGACGAGTACTCCACATCTGTTCTCTAACCGCGCAGAAGTATAGTTGCTTCGTCTTTTTTCATTACATTGGCCTAAGGGGTTCAGGCATCGATTGTGTTATTGGGAGAAAATAGCGTTTTTAGATTATTGATATACTTCTGAAATAACTGTCAGGGTCATGCAAATATATAATAAATAACAGTCAGAACGGATAAAAGCATATGCCAGGTGTGTAACTGATACAATACTTTTCGTTTTGCACAATTGAACAAGGTTTACATTGAAAAAATAGTTTGCGTAAAACTACGAGTGCCCTAATAATTAACAAAAACAACATTGTAGTAAGTACAATTAAATTGCTCATTAGGCTACGTTGTCATTCCGATGTTGCAGATACGACGCAGCGTTTGTGCGTTGCTGCTTTATTTTGTACACAAGACACACGTGATTTCCCATCCATATACGTAATTGGGACACGGCATCGTTCCACCGCAAGTAGCCTCGGTGTTGTAGAAAAGGACGCCATCCTTGCTCTGTCCTCTACCTTGGATAACTAACACAATTTTTGGCGAGAGAATCTTGGTGCAGCAGTGTTTTGAATTTGGTGCAGTGAATTGCCAAAAAAGCGTGGAATATTCATCAGAAAAAATATTGCTATCACATATATATATTTATGCAGAACAACAACGCAAGTCAGGTATAGATTGAAGTAGGCCAACTTAATGACATGTAGTTTTATTAATAGTAATAGTGTAAACATTAATAATCACGTGACAAATAACCACAGCAAGCATGCCGGCCCCAGACTGCTAATTTCACCTAATAGATAGATATAATTCGACAACGTATTAAGTGACAATATTATGACTATTAAATAAATCACTACAAGCTAATCTGTTCATTTTACCATGTGGGTGGGGGTCACTCCGCCACCAGGTCACTAAAAAATACAATGTGACCGACCGCCACCAAATATATATATATATATATATATATATATATATATATATATATATATATATATATATATATATATATATATATATATATATATATATATATATATATATATATTATATATATTATACATACACTTATTATAGACATATCTTAGAAAACAGTTTTTATTAACATTTAGTCAGAGGCAGTACTATAGCGTAAATGGATGCCCTTGTGTCCCGGACTCCGGCAGGGAAATCAGCGAGCGAAAATAGGGTTTGTTTACAGTTCGAGCATAGTGAATTGTCAGAAAGAGTGGAATATTGATTAGAATAATGATTACTGTTGTGACGAGAACTAATAATACTTATTGTGGATGCGCCAGATGTCGCTACTGCAGAGTTGTTGACTTTGGATTCAACATCCGGGTGTCCAGAAAGGTCGTATGCGCGCGAAGACAGCACGATGCCTGGCCATGTTTTGTGTTAGTATCTGTGGTAATTAAAAGAATCACATGTTGTTAGTTCCGTGTGTTTAATGAAATGACAACACGAGACAACTATTACACATATATTATACATAAACTTGTTATAGACATATATTAAGAAACCATTTTTGTTAATATTAAGTCAGAGGCCGTATTTTAAGGTAGAAATTCCCGGACTCAAATTCAACGAGTGAAAAAAGGGGTTTGTTTACAGTTCGTGAATTATTTACCTGGATTTACCTAGTTGCTGCAGTCGGGGAGATGAAGAGGAAGGGAGTCAGGCGCTGACTCGTATAATCCTCCGCCCTATTCTTTAAATATATGTCAATGTGACCCTTAAATGTGTTAATATCCTTAGGTATAACTGTTGCCTATGTAAGTTGGTTCCATTCATTTACTATTCTTTGAGTAAATTAATACTTCCTTAGATCTAGTCTTGAGCGCATTTTAGTGATTTTAAATTGTTGCCCTTGTGTTGCATACCGTTCCTTATCCGTGTCAACGAAGTCATCAGGCAGAATACTTTCTTACCCGTTGAATATTTTGAACACCTCTAGTAGGTCGGCTCTCAATCGCCTAGTTTCAAGAGTTGTGATGTTTAAAACTCGCAGCCTATTAGGGTAGTCCATATGCCTCAAGTCCGGTATCATCCTGGTTGCCCTTCGTTGTACACTCTCTAATAAGTTGTTTGTTTGAATGGACGCCATGCCTGAATGCAGTAGTCCAGATACGGTCTAACCAGGGACTTGAATAATTGTAGCGCTACATCTTTGGTCTTGTTTTGATGGCTCTGTTGATCATTTGCCTTCTTGGACGCTTTAGCACACTGCTCGATTACTTCAAGTTTGTCTGTTATAATCACCCCTACGTCTTTTTTCTTCATTTGGTGTTTGAATGGGGTCTTCACGCATAAAATAGTCGTAATGCCAGTTATTGTGGCCACGATGAACACACTTGCATTTCTCTGCATTGAATAGCATTAGCCATTCTACACTCCACCTATGCGTGGTATTAAGGTATCTCCTTGCTCGATGCTATCCGACTGAACAATTTTATGTCATCAGCGAATTTGAGAAGATTGATTGTTACACACTCCTTTATCAATGTCATTAATATAAATTACAAATAGAATTGGTCCCAAGATTGACCCTTGGGGTACACCACTCTTAACAGGTGACCACCCCGAACTTTTTCCTTTTATAACGACACGTTGAACCCTACCTAATAACCATTCCAATATCCATATATTTACGTCTCCACCAATTCCATGAGCATTCAGCTTCACTGCCAGTCGGCAAATCTAAATAAATAGCATCGAATGGCAGCCCTTCGTCAATATAAGTAGTAATCTTATCTAGATACACTAAAAGGTTTGTTAGACATGATCGTCCCTTCATAAAGCCATGTTGTGTTGTTTTAATCAGGTTATGAATCTGTAGGTGTTCTACAACCACATCTCTCATGATTGATTCCATCATTTTTTATATCTGTGACGTTAAACTTACTGCTCTATAATTTCTAGTTTGGGATTTACTACCCTTCTTCTTATATAATGGGGTCACGTTGGCAACACTTCGGGTACTTCCCCCTTTGCCATGCTCTCTGTGAAAATATCACTCAATGAGGATACAATAGCAGGGGCCACTTCTCTGAGTATTGTTGAATTTAAGTTGTCCACTCCAGGGGCTTTATATGGTTTTAAGTGCGTCAGCTTATTCAGTACCACAACTCGACCTGTTGTAATGCCTCCCCCTCCATGGTCTTTTTAAATACCTTAACCGGTTCAGGCAAGCCCTCAACATCTTCATCAGTAAACACTGAGGTGAAGAAGTCATTTAGTACATTTGCTCTCAAACGTGTCCGTGATCACATTACCTTCGTTATCAACAAACGGGCCGACGCTGTCTTTTGTCCTAGTTTTAGATCTAGTGTACGCGAAGAATGACTGGATCTTTCTTTATATTATCCTCTAGCTTTTTTAAATTCCTTTTTGCCTTTTCTATCTCATTTTGGGTTCTATTCAATTGCCTCTTGTATGCCTCATACAGATGGTACTCTCCAGTCTCTATACCTCTGCCACATGTGGTACTTTTTCCTTGCTAATTCTGCTCTTTTTGTCATCCATCGGGGTTTCCTCTTCATCTTCCTTGTTGCCAGAAGGACACATTACAGCACTGCGGAGTTATACACAGATTTGAAGGTGTCAGATGTGCTTACTTTTGCATCCTGAAATGCTCGTTTCCAATCATACTTCTCTAAGAATGTTTTCATTCCATTATAGTCCGATTTCTTAACGTCATAGTAGGTCTCTCTCCATTATTTTGTCTGTATAGATACTACAGTGTCACATATCACAATGTTGCAGTCACTGAATGGTTCTCTTCTTCTAATATTGTCGACCATATTTGGTTCGGAGGAAGAAACAAGGTCTGGTGTATTATCGCCTCTGGTAGCATTGTTAACGTGTTGTGTTAGGAAAAGATCTTGTGTGAGGTCCAAGAATCGTTTTCCCTCAGTTTCCAACTGCAGCCGGGTCCAGTCAATAGTTCTATGGTTAAAATCACCTACATTGTCGTATGATGTACACGCTGTATGTAGTTGTTCATTGAGTGCTGGTTCACTTTCTAGATCTACATACATGCTGTAGTAACATACCCCTAGTCGCAGGGACCCTGTATTCGTAGTAATGCTACACCATATTGTTTCTGTGTTACATGTTGATGTAAATTCTTCACATTGGATAAAGTTTATGTTTTCTCGTACACACACTTACGCACGCACGCACGCACGCACGCACGCACGCACGCACGCATGCACACACACACATATAAGACAACCTCCACCCTTTCTTCAATTTCTGTCTTTTCTAAAAAACTTTTCACACACACACACACACACACACACACACACACACACACACACACACACACACACACACACACACACACACACACACACACACACACACACACACACACACACACACACACACACACACACACACACACACACACACACACATTGATCCTTTGGATCAATACATTTTTCACCCTTCTCCCGCCTTTCCCTCAGTTCTTTTCTGAGTTCATACTGTTTCTACCGTTCTCTTTTTGTCTGGTCCGCACTGATGAACACATGTTTCCATTCCTCTTTTTCTTGCAGGTTCTTTGCTACCCTTAGCTCTTTCCCTCTCATGCTGCTGTTACTGAGTGCTACTACCATCATTATGTTCCTATCATCCGCTTTTGTTTCTGGGATTCTAGTTGCTGATATTACTTCCGTCTGTTCCAGCACATAATGAATCAATTGGTGTATCAAACTATCGTTGACATTGTTGGATATATATATATATATATATATATATATATATATATATATATATATATATATATATATATATATATATATATATATATATATATATGAGAAAAAGTGATAAATTTACATAAATGACATAGATAAGGTTATATCTGACATAGTTGTGGTAACCGTTTTCGGTACCAGCAGGATTTTTACGTAAGTTGGCATACACCGAGTCCTATTGTTTTGCTTACACAGTGTTCTGCGTATTCGCTAGGTGGCAGTTAGCAAGTATATTATTGTAAAAATTAAATTAAAACCTAAATTATTTTAATTATTTAATAATAAAGTGTTCTTTTGAGCACACACAAAAAACACCATAAACAACATTAATCTAACACAATCTAAATTATGTGATGGCGCCGTCCAAACGATAAAGGCCACCAGGCATTTAGTATGCGGGAGTTGTAGCAACTGTGTAGACTTAGTCAAGTCCGGGTGTGAGAAATCGTGGGCTGAGATTCAGGCGGATAGTTTTAGTTTTGAGTGTAGGGAATGTGCGAAGATGAAGTGACTAGAGGTGGAGATGGAACAGCTGAAGCTCGTTGTGGCATTGGTGGGAAGGGAAGAGGTGGGTTGTGCCAGTAGTTCCAGTGGGGTGGGGTGCAGTGGATGATAAAGAGGGGGGAGGTGATGAGAGAGGTACCAGAGAAAGCTCATGTTGATGGGCGAGAGGGAGACAGAATGCGACGGAAGGGATCCGACGCAAGAGCTATTCTGAGGTAGTGATAGAGGGGTGAGGAGGAAAGCGAGGGTGTCTGTGGGGGTTTTCGACAGTCAGGAAGACTGACAGAGCGCTAGAAAAAGGGGACGACGTGGTGGTTTGCTTTTCAGAGGCAAACATAGAGGCTATCACAGAGAGGGTGGAAAAAATCGTGGGTCCGGGCAAGGGAAGTTCTATTTTAGTACAAAGAGGGACTAACAACGCAGAGAGGGAGGGTACAACTGCCATAGTTAGGAAATGCAGGCAGTTAGTTAGAAGAGTTAAGCAGACACGGGTTGAGCAAATAATTCTGTCAGGGATTCTACCGGTAATGGGAAGCAGAGGACAGGGATATCGAAATTGTCAGAGGATAACAATTAACACATTAGTTTATGTGGATGCTTTGTTGGGAGGGCTGATATATACAAGAGGGATAGGCTTCATCTTAGTGGAAAGGGTGCAGCTGTATTTGCTGATGAACCATCAGCAGCAGTCGACAGTGGCATGGGAAGCATACATTTTTTTATAGCAAACATTGTTTAAATTAGGACTGACAGGATGCGTAATGTTTAGGAGAGACAGAATAGAAAGAAGGGGAGGGGGAGTCATTATATATATATATATATATATATATATATATATATATATATATATATATATATATATATATATATATATTCAGGCTTACGAAATAAAATAAGAAAGGGAAGCAAATTGCGATGAAACTGTTTGATGCAATATAGTTACAGGAAATTCAACATTTACTATTGGATTAGTTTGCCGAAGTCCAAACATAAACGATGAGGATAAAAAATACAGAACGCTATAAAGGAAGTGAGTAAAGGTGAATGTATCATAATAGGATATTTTAGTCACGAACACATACACTAGAAATCTCTAGAGAGTACAGGGGGTGAGGGCCAACATGTTCTACTTTTAATTCAAGATAGGTTTCTTACTCAACACGTGCTAGAATCAACCAGTGGAGAGAATGTATTAGATTTAGCGTTGTCTTCACAAAATGAATTAGTGGACAATGTCAAAATACACGAGCCATTGGGTAACAGTGATCATAATGAAATACATTTTGACATCAAAGTAAAACCAGAAAGAACAAATAAAAAATACAGGAGAAATATCCGCAAAGGTATATATAAAAATATAAGAAAAAACTTAGCAAAGCTAGATTGGAATAACATGCTGAGGAATAAGATCATAATTGAATGTTAGAACATTCTAAAATATGTAATTGAGAGTATTATTGATAAATTTGTTCCCTTGAAAAAAACAAGGAAACGGTCTAGAAAGAAATACTTGTCAAACGAAGCTATTAGAAAGCGTACAAGCAAACTATGTAGAGGGTTTACAGATGTACCAGAAAAGGTTGAAGACTACACAAATTAAAAAGAGGCACTTCATGCAGTTGCGAATGAAATTAGACAGTCTAAAAGAATAATTATAATATCACAAGGTTTTTTAATGGCGGAAGACCTGTATGGATATTTCAGTTCAGTGTTTACCACAGAGGATATTATTTAATTACCAGTTCCAGATGCTATATTTCAGGAGGCTAAATCGGACTATTTATGGCAGTTAATTGTAACTCCAGAAATGGTAGCTAAGAAAATAAAGGCAGTTAACGAAAATAAATCACATAACATTGACGGAATTCCTCCAAAATTATTAATGCTAACAGGAAAGAAACAAATATCATACCATTATTTAAAAAGGGTTCGAGAAATTAGTCAGAGAATTACAGACCAGTGGGTTTAACATCAGTGATTTGTAAATTATTAGAAAGGTTAATTAAAGACCATATGGTGGACTTCCTTGTTAGGCATAAAATATTAAATACATTTCAACATGGATTCTTAAAAGCGAGGTCATGCTTAACAAATATGTTATGTTTTTTTGGAAGAAATTATTAAGTGGATAGACGAGGGATTACCAGTATATATTATATACTTAGATTTTAAGAAAGCTTTTGACAAAGCGCCACATCAAAGATTACTATTTAAATTAAAAGCTCATGGTATCAGGGATGGCATAATCGACTGGATAGAACAATGGCTGACTGACAGAAGACAGCGTGTTGTATTAGATGAGGGGGTTTAAAACTGGAAAACAGTTTTGAGTGGGGCACCACAAGGATCAGTATTAGGACCTTTATTATTCTTAATATATATCAATGACTTGGGCGATAATATAACAAGTAATGTACTGAAATTTGCGGATGACACAAATTTGTTTAGAAGGGTTAACAATGATGGTGATAAACAACATGTACAAAACAATCTAGACAAATTAGTTAAATGGTCCGAGAAATGGCAGATGTTACTAAATTTTGGAAAATGTAAACGCCTACATACAGGACACGGGAACTTGGATGTAAACAATAAAATGGGAGATAATGTTCTATGTACTATTGTAAAATAGAAGGACTTACAATAAGTGCTGATATAAAAGTTTCTAAGAGCTTCAGAGCAGTGTGGTATTGCAGTTTCAAAGGGTAATCACATTCTGAGGTTGATTAGGAGAAATATAACATACAAGAAAAACAAGCTAATCATACCTGTATAAAGCAATAGTTCGGCCTCATTTAGAGTACTGTGTACAAGCTTGGAGACCATATCGTAAGAAGGATACAGATACGCTTGAAAGAATACAGAGGACAGCAACTAAAATTATTCCAGGACTGAGAGACCTTAGGTATGAAGAACGCCTGAGAGGATGTGGTTTAACAACCCTAGAGACAAAGCGGTTAAGAGGAGATCAAATTTAAATTTTAAAGATATTGAATGGATATGA
The DNA here is from genome assembly GCA_033239005.1 of Lamellibrachia satsuma. Taxonomy (NCBI): domain Eukaryota; kingdom Metazoa; phylum Annelida; class Polychaeta; order Sabellida; family Siboglinidae; genus Lamellibrachia; species Lamellibrachia satsuma. The sequence goes on from BSQZ01000005.1 coordinate 3,220,643, forward strand.
AAATATTGATAGCAATGTTTTCTTTACTCAAGATAGATAACAGAACTAGAAGACATCAGGTAACATTAGCAAAGGATCACTGTACATTGGATATCAGGAAGTAGTCTTCATCTCAGAGGACAATCAACGAATAGAACAAATTATCTACAAATTATTTAACTGTTAGCAGCGTGGATATGTTTAAAAACAAGGTTAACGCATTAGTTGGGCGGGTTACAAAGAGATTAAAATTTGTTGGACTCTCCATAAGCCAATGGCTTTCTTGTCCACTTGCCATATGGGCCTTTGCATTGGATGACAATCTTGTTAAATCTTGTTAAACTTCCGTGGGCGTTGTCCATGCAGACGTATGTTGTTCTCCCTGTTCTCTGTGTGTAATGCTCCGTCATCAAGTAGCCCGAATACTCCTTCGTCCACCCATCTGGACAAGTCAGTTTGGCCGGGATCATCAGCTTCGTGTGTTTGCTGTTCACAAGGCACACGACGCAGGGAACGTCGTTGTCGTGCAGGGACTGCGCGTTAGTTTGGAGACCGGGTCGTTTGACTGCATTTCGTACTCAGCGCCGAACAAATGGCCGTCGAACTGGAAGCCTGCCATTGCCATGGTTTTTCCCCATTCAGGGTCTCTTGGCATGCACAGATAGATCGAGCCACCACCGCTTTGTGTATGGTGTGCCCCGGTTACGACACATTCAACAACAATAAATCCGAAGACGTGTAATCGTACAATCTTCAAAAGAATATCAGGTGTGCCTCATAGGGGCCTACATGCATATTTTATCTGATTTGACATGTTAAGACATTGTGAGAGGTGTAAATACACAGACTTAATCAAAAACAGACAACTCTGCATCGCTAAAATGCTTGATCCAGTAGAGCAGCTCCGTGCCATTTAACGAAAACATCTTTCGTCCCCACCGGATGTACACAGCGCCTCCTCTCGGCGACCATTAATTGCCAGTTCCTAAACAGTTAGTTCGAACTACAATGATATTCTCTTAGCATGAGAACATATATATATATATATATATGTGTGTGTGTGTTTGTGTGTGTGTGTGTGTGTGTGTGTGTGTGTGTGTGTGTGTGTGTGTGTGTGTGTGTGTGTGTGTGTGTGTGTGTGTGTGTGTGTGTGTGTGTGTGTGTGTGTGTGTGTGTGTGTGTGTGTGTGTGTGTGTGTGTGTGTGTGTGTGTGTGTGTGTGTGTGTGTGTGTGTGTGTGTGTGTGTGTGTGTGTGTGTGTGTGTGTGTGTGTGTGTGTGTGTGTGTGTGTGTGTGTGTGTGTAATATAATTAAGTTTTTGTCATGCGGTCACTTTTACTGTGTGGCAGCGCTCTGGAAATAAGATTGAAGTCAGGTTTGGGTAGACTGCCACCCAGAAGCGCCGCCGTATAATAATCAAGGTGGGTACACTAGACAAGTTGTCGAAAATACATCGGATGCTGACGCAAAAAGATGTGTGAAAATAATGTCACTGAGACACCAAACTTACAGCACCAAGAGAGCAATGTAGTTAGTAAGAACATGTAGAACACATGGCGCTACCCACCTGTCTCCTTTTGTGCCTTCTCCTTTACGTGATCTATGTTCACTTCTGGTTGTTTCATTGTCGGTACAGCGTAGAAATCTGCCTTCTGCATTGCCATGCAGATTCGTTAAAACCGACATACTCATCTGAGATTAAACGGGGGCTCGAAGCGGGGGTGCCGCAGTGAAAAAGTGGATGCTGGCCCAGGTAGTCCGCCAATGGCTGTGTTGTTCGGCATAACCGATAACAAATAAATATCACCAAGGAGACTGATCTGGATATATCACGTCATGGTGTTTGTCAATGCGACGTTCGTGTCAAGAAGACGCGGGAATATCAAATATGTGCAGAAGAACAACTTGTTCGCCCGACCGAGCCACCTCCTCAGCACCAGGGAGTTGAACCTCCTGATCAGAACAGTGTCAGTCCGATGGTTGGGCACATGGATGGCAATAGTGTCTCCCAGTGTACGATCGCCGCCACGTTACAGTTAATAAACAGTAAACCGCAAAGACGCTTCTCTTGTTTGTTCGATTAAGTGATCACCATTGTGAATAGTACCTGTGGACAATGGATATTGAAACGTGGGTCCGGATTTAGCCTTGGTTGATTTCACTGTGTATTTTTTTTATTAAAAAAGGCGTGTTGTTATGATGTTAGCTAACTTAGTTTATAAGCCTGGAAGGCGATATCAATATGGTGAATTGCAGATAATCGAAACTTTGGAACAGACGACTGAAGTAGATCAGAGCAGAGTGCTACTGTGTCATGATTAAACGTGATTACTTTGTTAAGTCTGCTACTGTCTTCAAGTTAATCAATAAACTTGACATTTACCGAATCATCCGAAGAAATTACTATGTGAATAGATGCGGTCGCGTAAAGCGTACGCGCTCCGATACGAGTTGACAAAAAGTGAAAAGTTAATGAGTTAGAGACAGAAACGTCCCATTAGCCAAATTACACGTGTGAGGTAAAATCTTGAGGTTTAATCGTGACAAGTAAAGAAGAGAAGACTCTGTGACGTTTATATTTGGAGGAATCGTGGAGATTCGCTCCTAAATTCACGCGAACGAGGAACACGGGAAAGAGAGACGCTAATTGTCTAAGTGAAGTCGATGGAGAAAGACGGAGACGGAGACACGTGATGTAGCGTTCGGCAGTTTACGGTGTTGTCTAGAGGTCGATTGTATTACCCGCTTGACTGTTGGCAGTTTATTCGTTCGATTAAGAGTTGTAAACTAAAATCAGTGTGTTGTGGTCATTACAACTTTACAAATGGTTACCAGGATGGGACGCGAATTCATGCACATTTGACAGTTAAGTTACGATTGCACCCGCAATTAATAAATATCCATAATATCGCCCACGCCGGTCGCGATGCCTCGAACAAAAACTGAACACTCAATGATTAGCACATTGCTAATGTGAACTGCATGATATGCATGAGCCTAACAAAGCGATCACACGAGAACGCAGCAATATGCCGACGCTAGACGAACTCATACGTGATCTCAACGGGGCAACAGTACTCAGAAAACTGGATCTGTTCAACGGTTACCACCAGTAATCGTCCAGACACATCACGACGTTCAGAACGCATAATGGCCTATACATATACAAAAGACCGAACTTCGGGATATCGTCAGTGAGTGAAAATGTCCAGAAACACATTAAGAATGCCACCAGTGTGGTGGCGAAGCGAAGCGGTTTCCTAGGCATTATGAACTACCTATCAAGGTTCATTAAAGAATGTTCCACGGTCAGTGAAAGCTTGAAGCGCCTCACCTAGAAAGACATCGACTGGGTATGGACAAGGGATCAGGACATGGCTATTAATTCACTCAAAGAAGCACTGGTGGGAGATGCAGGTGCTGCATACTTCGGTGTCAACAAAACAACAACGACAATAGTTGATGCCAGTCCATTGGGGTTAGGCAGTATATTAACTAAAGACGGTCGTGCAATCGTCTATGCGAGCCGCTCCTTATCGGACGTTGAAAGCCGCTATAGCCAAACTGAGCACGAAGCACTAGGCACAGTGTGGAGGTGTGAACACTTCGATCAGTACTTCCAAGGAGATCCTCAGTTCACGATCATCATTGACCTTGAGCCGCGTCTGACCATATGGAAAAAAACTAGCCGGCCTTTACGCATTGGACGATGGGGCGTGCGACTGTATCCTTACGACTTCACTTTGTAAGGTAAATAAAAACCCAACCGACTACATGTCCAGGAACCCGTCAACCATGGCTGGGACTCGTCGACATCAAAATATGGCTGAAGATGATGTCAACTTTGTCGGACCGTGCAACATGCCCAATACGATGAATATCGAGGATGTCAAACTTGCCACTGAAACATATGACTTTATGCAGACGATCATCACTCTTTGTAGAAACGGGTGATGGTTCGAGATCTGCAAATCGGACGACCCAGTGATGCGAGAGTTCTACAAGGTCAGGAAAGAACTGTCACTGACGACTGTCACTGACGACAACATACTACAACGGGGGATGTGGTCAATCCAGAGTCCCTAAGTCCAATCCGTAGCGCTTGCGCAAGAAGGTCAACAGGGGATTGTCAAAATAAAGGAACTCATAAGATCAAAGGTATGGTTTCCGAAAATGAACGATAAAGCTGCGACAGCAGTACGTCAGTGTTTCGCCTACCAATGCACATATAACGGAAACCCACATATTGAACCCATGCATATGTCAGATATGCCAACAGGACCTTGGAGAAAGTTAAGTGTTGACTTTCTTGGCCCTTTGTCGTCAGGAGAAAAATTCGTGGTCCTGGTAGATGAATATTCAAGATACCGCTAGTAGAGATTGTTCGTTCAGTATCAACAAACACTGAACGAACAAAGTACTGACAATATTTGTGTATCTTAAGGTCATCAAATCTGACAACGGGTCTCCATTTAATTCGGACGCATTCGGTTTGTTTGCAAAGCACAGTGTATTTCATCACAGAAGAGTCACCGAATGTTGGCCTACGTTGGGAAACGCACAAGCTGAAGATTTCAATAAACCCTCGATGAAGGCAATTCGATCAGCTGTGTTGGAGCAGAAAAAACTGGTAACAGGAAATGTACCATTTCCTACGGCAATACCGGGCCACACTACACACATCAACGACGTTTTCCCCACATCACCTTCTGTTTGATAGAGAACCTGTAACAAAACTTACATCACAGTGAACGATGACCATGATGACAACGAGGTCCATGCTGCAGCACGAAGGAACAATAACCACACAAAACGGACCCAAAAGACCTATGCAGATCATAGAAACAGATATGCAGATCACAATGACCCGCAAGTGGGGGACACTGTCTCATGCGTTGTGATAAGAAATCCAACAAGCTATGCACTCCTTTCTGTCCCAAACCCACGGTGATCCCCGACATCAAGGGTACAGCGGTTACCGCAGCGGATGACAGGCACGCTATTCGTCTGATTGCATCCCGTTTCAAGAAGATGTTTAAGCCACTTCCTGTCTTTGAAAAAAGGGTGAAATTGGGAGAAGTCCCGGATACCACAGACACTCCTAAAACAACGACACCAACTGTAAAATGTTCAGATAGGAGACAGCCTGAAGCTCTAAGTAACAACACCCCATGCCCCATGATGTCAACTCATCGCCGAGAACTCCCACGTCACCCAATGATACACCAAAGCGACAACGGCCACATTACGACCCTCGCCATCTCAACGACTACATTCTAGTGGAAATGCACGTATAATCAGGACATTTAGCACGAGTTTAACATTTATACGGTTACAGTAGTATAACATTTGGGACCATGCATAGGATTATATGCGTGTAGTCTTATACGTATAATACAGTATATATTTCAAGAATCAGCAGAAGGATGTAGAACGAACTTTACAACAGTTACGAGCTAACAGTAAAGAGGGGAGGAATGTAGCGTTCGGCAGTTTATTCGTCCGATTACAAACTGTAAAGCCAATGTGTTGTGGTCATTGCAACTTTACGTGTGTGTGTGTGGGGGGGTGCGTGTGCGTGTGCGTGCGTGCGTGCGTGCGTGAGTGAGTGAGTGCGCGCGTGCGTGCGTGTGTGTGGAAAAAATGTGAAGTTCCTTCTCCGGCGTCACGAAGAGTGGGACGAGAACTTGTCGTGCCTGAGCGAGTGCGAGGGACTGTGTCACCGGCGTGGATACGATTGGATATACTTTGTTTACATATGATTAATTTGCCATTATACTTATGTTTTTATTTACCTTTGATTACTATGTCATATACGTACATCCAGTAGTAATCAGGAGTGTGACGTAATATGTTACCGCAAACCAGTCGATAGTATAATTGGAGGGTAGCGATTCGGAACACATAATCAACAGGGGTTTCTACGGGGAGTTACTCCGGATTGTTTGGACTAAGAGCTATGTTTTTGGCAGTATCGAAACATATCTATATATTAAATACATGAATTCATTGTTATGATCTATTGTGCGAACGTCATTTCACGAGCGTTGAATGTAACTTTGCGGCCCGCTCCTAGACAGAGGCATCCACTTAGATCCGTGACACACACCCATAGCATTGTTATATGCCATTTAAACTGTGGGAAAACATTTGTCCAATAACGTGTATCTTAATGATTTGTTTGGATAGTAATATGGTTGGCGCTCATGTGTTCCTAGATTCGAATATTAATGGGTGAGTTTCGTAAATCACATCTTATCAACTGGCAATTAAGTAGGTAGCAGCGTCATATATTCCACGGTTACGACAGCCAAACACATCGTCGTCAGTTGGTATGAAACAGCAGACTTGTTCGTCTTAATGCTTTATTAGCACCTACTCAAATCATGTTCTCTTTACGTTTATACAAAGAAACACATATTTACCTGATAACATTCAGGCAAATAACTTTTATTTCAACAAAGAACATGCATATTGAAATATGTTATTACTACATTACATTACTTTAAATTGTTGAAAAGGCAAGAAGGAGCTTAATACTAATATCACTTGCCCTAATACTTCCATTCATTCAACAACGTTTATTCTTTAGCGTGACTATCTTCGACATCGGTTTGGAGATGTTTACAATGATCAACAATTTAAGGCTGCTTTTGAATATGCATACATTTTCGTTCCATTATCCTGCAGCATTAATAAAAATGATAGATCAACCATATATATATATATATATATATATATATATATATGCACCATCTACATCCCAGTAATATATACGTCCAGGATTTTCTAGGTTATTGTCACGTAAAATGTATTGTAAAGATAATTGACAGTCAGAAAGGAAAACATATGCTGTATGTGTAACTGGTGCAATATTCCATTTTACTTTTGCACATTTGAACAAGGTATTGAATGACAAAAAAACAGCTTGCGTAACATCTACAAGCGCCCTAATAATTAACGACAGCAACACTGCAGTAAGTGCAATTGAATTGCTCATTAGGCTACGTTGTCATTCTGGTATTGAGTCATGTTGCAGATACGACTCAGTGTGGGTGGTTTTCCTGCTTTATTTTGTACACACGACACACGTGATTTCCCATCCTTCTACATAACTGGGACACGGCAGCGCTCCACCGCAAGTAGCCTCGGTGACGTAGAATAGGGCGCCATCCTTATTCGCCCCTCCACCTAGGATAACTTCCGGGGCGTTGTCCATACAGACGTAGGTTGTTCGGCCTTTGTGAGTGTAACGCTCCGCCATCAAGTAGCCCGAATATTCCTTCGTCCACCCGTCTGGACAGGTCAGTTTGGCCGGAATCATCAGTTTCGTTGGTCGGCTGGTCACAAGGCACACGGCACACGGGACGTCGTTGTCGTGCAGCGACTGCGCGTTAACTTTGGAGAACGGGTCGTTTGAATGTATTTCGTATTCAGCGCCGTACAATTGGCCGCCGGACAGGAAGCCTGCCGTGGTTTTCCCCCATTCAGGGTCTCTTGGCATGCAGAGATAGTTCGAGCCACCGCCGCTGTGTGTATAGCGTGACCCGGCTACGACACCTTGAACAACAACAAATTTGCAATCTTCAAAAGAATATCAGGTGTGTTTTATAAATGCTAATTTTATCTGCTTTCGACATTTCTTTAGGTATTTTGAGAGAAGTGCAAAATGTGTACCTTTTTACTACATCCTTTGCTTTTTGACGATATCGAAAACATGTAAGTAGAGTAAAATTATAAAAAAAATGATAATGAATGGCGTAGCATCGTCAGATCTTTCAGAAAGACGTAAACTTCATCAACAACAAAGAATTCTGTATTCGGCTAAAATACTTGCTCCAGTAGAGCAGTTCCGTGCCATTTTCCGAGCACGTCTTCCTTCCCCAGCGGATGTACACAGCGCCGCCTTTCGACGAATGTTGATTGTCATTTGCTGAAAAGTTAGTTCGAACTACAATAATATTTATGGAAGTACTCACTACATGAGTACAATGGCACTATTTAAAATACAATTTATTTCATGTCTGTGTCATGCCGGCTGCTATGGGAATTGGGTACTCGTGTGGCTTGGTTCGATTGCTGATGTAAACTCCACGTAGCTAATCAGTTAATTCTGACCGGTTTGTGTATTGTACTACTTTGTTAATACAAACTAATGTTTGTTATCATTTGTATTGAGACACTACTATATTATTATACAAAATGTCGTAATAACATTGTGATTTCTAGGAGGAAGCCCGTTTCTTCCGACAACATGGGCACTCCGCCGCAAGACGGTGAGTAGTGTAGGTAGAAAGAGATAGTATGTGCCACCAACCTTACAGCACCAGGAGAGAAGTGTCATTAGTAAGAAGGTGTATAACAGATGACGTTACCCACCGATCTCCTCTTGTGTCTTATCTTTTACTTCGTCAATTTTCACTTCCAGTTGTTTCATTGTCGCCCTCAGATCAGGTATAGCGGCGACGACCTTGTTGACCAAAGTGAGCTGTGCCTGTAGATTGTCCACGACAGCTCTCAGTTCCATGACGTCCCGCATACGCTGACTGACACAGACGTCACGGAAGGTGTAGGTGCACAGCCCGTCGTTAGATACTGCTCCTCTCGTGAGCTGACCGAGGGCATCCCCGCCAAAGAAAACGAAGAGAAACGCCAGTTGAACGTACGTCGTCATCATGTTTACCAGTCGCTGAAGTCTGCTGTTTTCGTTCGTATCGTCCCTTTAAGTAAAGCGTTGACCCAATGTTTCACCAGCCACGTCGTAGGAGGTTCTCTACCGATAACAAACTGTATGGGCGTATTGTGTTGCCATATGTTTTTGCTTGCGAAATTTTCGGAAAGTACTTAACAAAAACTCGAATGCCAAACATACACAACACGCTTATCAAACACTTTCATGATTAACTCCCAGGGCTTTTTTAATGTCGGGAGGAAAGACGCAGATAGGCAGGTTTCCGGAGCCACCTGGCGGATATGTATACTCACGATGTATTATCGTCAGATTTCTCAAGTCGACGACAACTTGGTAGGCTTACTTATATTTCCAAAATGAAAGATGAATACACTTTCTAAATGTGCGTACATCATAAGCAAACTATTTTTAAAAACCAACATAATACTCCTTGTGAAAAAAACCAGAATAATATTTTACTTAAATTTGGGACACAATGCGCCATTTTGCCACATGTCCGCAGTCAGCTCACAGTAGGGAGCCTCGACAACAACACACGAAGTGGATCCGGGAATTTGAATCACTCGTTCTACCTCTTAAGTCCACATCCGCCTTGCACATGTTCTAAATTAATGAGAGTATTCTGGATTACACACTAATGTATTTGTGGCGTCGTTTTTTTGTGGCACATATCAAATGGCAAGTACCCGAGTACGAATGTTGCCTAAAGTAGCGAAGGTTAACAGAAAAAGCACACCCATATCATTATCCGACGGCGAAGGACGGAGACATAATTTACATTTAAATTGTAAACAAGCCATATGGTTCTAATCACACATGTCCGACAATGTGAATCATCGTGTTTCACTGGTATGGTAATGCAGAATGGTTTGCGTCTTAGTTTTCTTCGAATCGAAAATATACTTGGGAACATGTGGCAAGCTGACAAATGGGGCAAGTTGCAAATTGCATAATAATGTTAAAACAAGGAACATACGCAATTTTCTAATGAAGTAGACGCACATGCAGTGTGATCAACACGGGAACATCTGCAACTTTACGCAAACTTCAAGCGGTAAAAATAAAATTTGGTTTCTCTTGAAATTACCAAAATAATTTTATTACACCATATAAGGCCTGATAGTACACGTTTATCTGCGAAATTTCAAGCAACTATTTGTGCTTGTGTGTAACATATTTCGTTTGTGCATTGCTGAGTACAATGTCAAAGTCTGACAAATGACCTGAAGGGGCAAGTTGACGAACGAGGAGCGACAGCTATGAAAACTAAAGAGTACAAAAAAGAGCGTATATCTATTATGACAACTTGCCCTTAAGCGCCGAACATCCCAGCGGATAACGACAGACAAGATGTGGTATGTTAGTCGTACAATGTGCTCTTCCTCCTTGTTCCCTGCTGTACAGGGGCGAGGGTCAGGTAAAATATTGTCGAGCCACTCTTTCTGTTATTTCTTCCCATAGTTTTCTATCGGCCGCTCCCTCTCTCCATCTTTCATCCTCCACCGATCTTCTCATGTCCCTCCTCACGCAGTCCTCCCATCTCAGCTGTGGCCTTCCCTTTTTCCTGCTTCCTTGATGTTTTTTCACCTCTGCTCTCTTTGCTAGTTTGCTAGCATCCAATCTTACCCAGTGGCCTGCCCATCTCATCCTGCTTCTCACCAATCTTCCTGTTAGGCTGCATTGCATCCCAACCTCTTTCCTTAGGTCGTTCATCCTTCTTCTGTCCACCCTCTTTGTTCTTGTTATTCGCCGAACCCAGTTATTCTCACACACTTGCAGCTTCTGTTGTTGTTGTTATGTCAACGCCACTGTCTCCAGACCATACAGGCATGCTGGTGTAACACATGTTCTCAGGACTTTCCCTCTACCTTTCTCCAAGCATTCGCTCCCGCTTGTGTCCGACGTTGTACTTCTGCCGCTGAACGCCCATCCTCCGTAGCCATTCCTTCGAGGTACACAAAGCCATCCACCTGCTTGATCTCCTTACCATCCAACCTGATGTTCAACTCCTCTCTCTGGTGTCCAACCCACATCACTTCTGTCTTCTCTAGGCTCATTCTCAGTCCGTGCTTCTCGAACACCCTCTTCCATTCCTCCAACACTTCCTGTAGGTCTTGTTTGCTTTCTGCTATTATGGCCAGATCATCTGCGTACATCATCTTCCTGAGAATATCCTTCGTGCTGATCTTTCTGCTGATTATTTCCATCACCATGATAAACAGTAAAGGGCTAAGGGCACTTCCTTGGCTCAAACCGATGTTAACTGGAAACTCTTCCGACAACCCACATCCAACCACAACTTTTCCTTTCGTTCTCTCATACATTGTTTCCACCATCCTGGCTTCTGCTTCTGGCACTCCCATCCATCTCACTGTTGCCGTCACCATCTCTCTAGGGACTGTATAATATGGAATTAAAAATCCGTCAACCAAGGACTGTATCCTGTGCTGTCAGCGGATCGAAAGTTGGCAAAGGTGGCCTTGAAAGAAAGTACACGTGTTTAAGTGTCCTGTTTAGGTTGTATTGTTACCATATTGCTGATGTTAATAAAAGCCGCATAAATCAATGATCAATGCTTAACGCTGTCAACTTGCCCCAGTTTCCCCTAGATATGCGAGATCCTTCGAAAAGCAATAGAATGCAAGTATTGTTAGAGTGTTCTACGACGACATTTTTACATTTGTAAATATTCCAAAGAAACAACGACATAATCTGTTGGTATGAAATGACAGACGGGCTTGTGTTCATGTTTACCAGTGCTGTTATCTCTAATTGTTATTATTCATGTTATGTTTACGCATACCCGTGTATATCAACATCTATTTACAAGATGAGATTCGAATAGAATAAGGGAAAGCATACGCTGACATTTCCCTTAAGGAAATTGTATTCATCTGGGTCGGACGAACCGATGAAGTCTTCATGATGCTAATTAAGTTAGTTAAATGTTCCTCCTCAATTCAATTTTTTTCGCTAGTTTCATTTCAAGTTAATTTTGCGAACAATCGAACCTACCTAATATCCACTGCAACATACTAGCTCGTTTGTGCAGCTTTTGTGTGTCGTTTTTTTTTTAATCATCAGACAAACTATTAAAGCGAAACAAAAGGTATGGTTTTCCGCCTATGCATATATAAGAGTTAATAAAACATACAACTACAATTAAGAATATCATGCCAGTGGTTTACTAAGAAACATTGTCGAACATACAACATCTTAATTTCATCGACCGCGCCTTACTGTTAAATAACACTACGTCACGAGTGCGGTATTCTGGTTATATTCTCTCGCCAAATGAAAATAAATTCGTATACAATTTCTATTTTGCCAATAGAATATGGCCATGCTATTTGCGTCCAAAATTAACCTATGTTTTGGCATTTGTTTAGTACATTAATCTTCTTTCTGGTAAAATAACATGTTTGTTCGAGGTTTTGCGCTGGTTCTGTGTATGCCGGCCTCCCTTAATACGTCACTTTAGTCTAGGTCACCCCGATTTCATAGAACTGCGCATTCGCTTATCGGTCGCGCTGGTTGACATGTCAGCCCTCGGTCATTCGGAGAAATGACTGGATTGTCCAACTTTTAGAACACATTCTCACTAAACCAATGGCGTGATATTCTTGAGTTTATTTGCACGTGGTTAGTTTTTATTATCTCTTTTAGGTGCGCAAAATCATGCATTTTGTTTCGTTTTAAATTACATAAAGTTTGTTCGAACATTAATTAAAACGAAAATAGAAACGCTAAAAACTCACGAATTTCACATTTGGTCACGTGATCGGCAAGATACTGGAAAGCACGCCCAATATCGGCATTGACCCACATAGTGTTTACCATTTTGGATATCGACTATTTTTAGCCTTACCATCTAACGACTAAAGTCAATTCTTTCGACGATTCGAACAAAAATATGTATTTTTATTAAACCGACAGCGGATAGTACTTAAAATATACACACTACATATTTCGACATAAACGAAAAGGATTTGCGATAGAACAAATCAGTTGAGAATGGTGTTTTAAACATTTATTAATGTCCTTAGAAGTTTGCCACAGACCTGACAATATTATGTGTACAATTAGAACATCACCAACAAGTGGCTGACGCCGTAAACTCGGCAACTTTTCACATCAAATATAAATAAAACGGATAAGGAAGTTCAAGGAACTTCGTATACAATTTCGTCCGTCAGACACATAGACAAACAATGGCTTATCGCATATCCGTTGACAACTTGACACAATAAAGCCAGTTTATGAACGTCCATTGTGCCACGTTGGCGTGTTTTAACGTCGCAGATAGTCAAACAACTTCGGAGCCGTAAATCAGTGGTTATGACTCGGTTGGGATAAGTAGGTAACCGCAGTGGGCGTTGCAGGAGTGTCACACTCACTCGTTGACGTTTTAGTATGTACATCCGGGATCTCTACATTAGCCGTGATATCATACTATCTCAACCAATTCTTCCTGTTTTTAATCGACGTAGTCTCGTTCTTTGTTGTTGATGTCGCTGAATGGAACTGGATGTATTCGTTAGGTGTTATCTTTTTATTTTCAGATTTGGCTGAAGCGATGCATAGGCCGTTGTTGCTACGCGATCGATAAACCGGATCGTTTGAGACAGAAACGTTTGAGGCAAAACCCCCCTCCTCTCCTCCCAAACAAAAGTCAAATATATATTATGTCAAGGCCAGCCTCCCACCTATCACCTATTTTTTGAGGTCAACCTCCCACTTCCCACCATTTTTCAAGATCAACCTCCCATGTGCCAATTCGTGCCACACCCTCTCATTAGCGCGATCACGAGTTCTCTTTCCCGCGGTTCGTTTTAATGTCTTTCCGTAAACGCGATCCGCATTCCTTTGTACGTTTGTATGACGTCTACGCATGGATGTTACAGTAAAACCCCACGAAACGTCGGTGCGCGGACGTCATAGTAAATTGGCATCCTTGTCCACTTGTCATCATCTGTTTAAATCTTGCTGCCTCGGGTTGTGTTGTAAAACTGTTAATGCTATTTACATAATGTGTAATGTTATTTCTATAATTTGTGTTCACAACTCTACCTCAAAATCTCACATTCCACCTCCCACCTATTTTTAAGGTTAACCTGCCACACACCCTCAATTGTGTGGTTTGTGGTAATACATCTCACTGTTTGGGTTACCATGGGAACAAGGCTAAATTCAGAGGTCACGTTTATTTCATTTTACCACAAAATAAATTTCTGAGAAGAAGAAATTAACATTAATAACAATTAATTTACGGTAATTTATTAACCATTTTGGCGCACTGCACAACAATGTCGCCACACAGCGGGCCGAGAACCAACCAAATTGGCACCGTTGTCATGACAGTGGCGCTACATAGTGAGCAGGAAACAACCAACCAGGTAATCTGGTTTCCGGATCGTTCCCTAGAAGCGCTCCGGAAACTACACTTAGGAAATGACCAAATTCGTGGAGGCGCTGACTACTGGGCAGCAGGTTCGTATTAACATATGGATGCTGGCCCAGGTAGTCCGCCATGGTGGTGCATCCCAGTCCTACTGTGTACAGCTTGCCAATGGCAGTGTAGTTCGGCGAAACATATCACAAATAAACACCACCAAGGAGACTGATCTGGATCTCTCACGTCACGACGGTTGTCCAATAAAGCGTTCGTGTTAAGAAGACGCGGGAAGATGAAATATCTGCAGAAGAACAGCTTGTTCGCCCGACCGATCGACCTCCTCAGCACAAGGAAGTCGAACCTCCTGATCAAAACAGTGCCAGTCCGATGGTTGGGCACGGGAATGGTAATAGCGAGTGTCTCCGTATCGTGTCTCCAAACCACCGGGAGTGGATGGGATTCCTCCAAAATTACTAATGGAAAGAGTAGAACAAATCAGTATACCACTTGCAAGAGTATTCAACTTGTCATTAAAAGAGGGAGTTGTTCCGTTTGAATGGAAAGAAGCAAACATCATACCATTATTTAAAAAGGGTTCGAGAAATAAGTCAGAGAATTACAGACCAGTGAATTTAACATCAGTGATTTGTAAATTATTAGAAAGGTTAATTAAAGACCATATGGTGGACTTCCCCTTTAAGCATAAATTATTAAGTTCATCTCAACATGGATTCCTTAAACCGAGGTCATGCTTAACAAATATGTTATGTTTTTTGGAAGAAATCACTAAGTGGATAGACGTGGGATCGCCAGTAGATATTATCTACTTAGATTTTCAGAAAGCTTTTGACAAAGTGCCACATCAAAGATTACTACTTAAATTAAAAGCCCATGGTATCGGGGATAGCATAACTGACTGGATAGAACAACGGCTGAGTGACAGAAAACAACGCGTTGTAGTAGATGGAGAAGTTTCAAATTGGAAATCGGTTTTGAGTGGGGTACCTCAAGGATCAGTATTAGGACCTATATTATTCTTAATTTATACGAGAGTATGACAAGTAACGTACTGAAATTTGCGGATGACACAACACTGTTTAGAAAGGTTAATACTGATGGTGATAAACAACATTTACAAAACGATCTAGACAGATTAGTGAAACGGTCTGAGACATGGCAGATGCTGTTCAATTTTGGGAAATGTAAATGCCTACATACAGGACATGGGAACTTGAATGTAAACTATAAAATGGGAGATACTGTTCTTGGTACTACTGTACAAGAAAAGGACTTAGGAGTTACAATAAGCGCTGATATGAAAGTTTCAGAGCAGTGTGGTATTGCAGCTTCAAAGGGGATTGATTAGAAGAAACATAACATACAAGGGAAAAAGTTAATCATACCTCTTTATAAAGCAATAGACCTCATTTAGAATACTGTATACAAGCATGGAGACCATATCGTAAGAAGAATATAGATACGTTTGAATGCATACAAAGGAGAGCAACTAAAATGATTCCAGAACTTAAAGACCTTAGTTATGAAGAACAAATATTGATAGAATGTCAGACACATAGACAAACAATGGCTTCATCGCACATCCGTTGACAACTTGACACAATAAAACCAGTTTATGAACGTCCATTGTGCCACGTTGGCGTGTTTTAACGTCGCAGATAGTCAAACAACTTCGGAGCCGTAAATCAGTGGTTATGACTCGGTTGGGATAAGTAGGTAACCGCAGTGGGCTTTGCAGGAGTGTCACACTCACTCGTTGACGTTTTAGTATGTACATCCGGGATCTCTACATTAGCCGTGATATCATACTATCTCAACCAATTCTTCCTGTTTTTAATCGACGTAGTCTCGTTCTTTGTTGTTGATGTCGCTGAATGGAACTGGATGTATTCGTTAGGTGTTATCTTTTTATTTTCAGATTTGGCTGAAGCGATGCATAGGCCGTTGTTGCTACGCGATCGATAAACCGGATCGTTTGAGACAGAAACGTTTGAGGCAAAACCCCCCTCCTCTCCTCCCAAACAAAAGTCAAATATATATTATGTCAAGGCCAGCCTCCCACCTATCACCTATTTTTTGAGGTCAACCTCCCACTTCCCACCATTTTTCAAGATCAACCTCCCATGTGCCAATTCGTGCCACACCCTCTCATTAGCGCGATCACGAGTTCTCTTTCCCGCGGTTCGTTTTAATGTCTTTCCGTAAACGCGATCCGCATTCCTTTGTATGTTTGTATGACGTCTACGCATGGATGTCACAGTAAAACCCCACGAAACGTCGGTGCGCGGACGTCATAGTAAATTGGCATCCTTGTCCACTTGTCATCATCTGTTTAAATCTTGCTGCCGCGGGTTGTGTTGTAAAACTGGTAATGCTATTTACATAATGTGTAATGTTATTTCTATAATTTGTGTTCACAACTCCCACCTCAAAATCTCACATTCCACCTCCCACCTATTTTTAAGGTTAACCTGCCACACCCCCTCAATTGTGTGGTTTGTGGTAATACATCTCACTGTTTGGGTTACCATGGGAACAAGGCTAAATTCAGAGGTCACGTTTATTTCATTTTACCACAAAATCCATTTCTGAGAAGAAGAAATTAACATAAGTAACAATTAATTTACGGTAATTTATTAACCATTTTGGCGCACTGCACAACAGTGTCGCCACATAGCGGGCCGAGAACCAACCAAATTGGCATCGTTGTCATGACAGTGGCGCTACATAGTGAGCAGGAAACAACCAACCAGGTAATCTGGTTTCCGGATCGTTCCCTAGAGGCGCTCCGCACACTACACTTAGGAAATGACCTAATTCGTGGAGGCGCTGACTACTGGGCAGCAGGTTCGTATTAGAAAAGATAAAGTTGGATGCTGGCCCAGGTAGTCCGCCATGGTGGTGCATCCCAGTCCTACAGTGTACAGCTTGACAATGGCTGTGTAGTTCGGCGAAACATATCACAAATAAACACCACCAAGGAGACTGATCTGGATCTCTCACGTCACGACGGTTGTCCAATAAAGCGTTCGTGTTAAGAAGACGCGGGAAGATGAAATATCTGCAGAAGAACAGCTTGTTCGCCCGACCGATCGACCTCCTCAGCACAAGGAAGTCGAACCTCCTGATCAAAACAGTGCCAGTCCGATGGTTGGGCACGGGAATGGTAATAGCGAGTGTCTCCGTATCGTGTCTCCAAACCACCGGGAGTGGATGGGATTCCTCCAAAATTACTAATGGAAAGAGTAGAACAAATCAGTATACCACTTGCAAGAGTATTCAACTTGTCATTAAAAGAGGGAGTTGTTCCGTTTGAATGGAAAGAAGCAAACATCATACCATTATTTAAAAAGGGTTCGAGAAATAAGTCAGAGAATTACAGACCAGTGAATTTAACATCAGTGATTTGTAAATTATTAGAAAGGTTAATTAAAGACCATATGGTGGACTTCCCCTTTAAGCATAAATTATTAAGTTCATCTCAACATGGATTCCTTAAACCGAGGTCATGCTTAACAAATATGTTATGTTTTTTGGAAGAAATCACTAAGTGGATAGACGTGGGATCGCCAGTAGATATTATCTACTTAGATTTTCAGAAAGCTTTTGACAAAGTGCCACATCAAAGATTACTACTTAAATTAAAAGCCCATGGTATCGGGGATAGCATAACTGACTGGATAGAACAACGGCTGAGTGACAGAAAACAACGCGTTGTAGTAGATGGAGAAGTTTCAAATTGGAAATCGGTTTTGAGTGGGGTACCTCAAGGATCAGTATTAGGACCTATATTATTCTTAATTTATACGAGAGTATGACAAGTAACGTACTGAAATTTGCGGATGACACAACACTGTTTAGAAAGGTTAATACTGATGGTGATAAACAACATTTACAAAACGATCTAGACAGATTAGTGAAACGGTCTGAGACATGGCAGATGCTGTTCAATTTTGGGAAATGTAAATGCCTACATACAGGACATGGGAACTTGAATGTAAACTATAAAATGGGAGATACTGTTCTTGGTACTACTGTACAAGAAAAGGACTTAGGAGTTACAATAAGCGCTGATATGAAAGTTTCAGAGCAGTGTGGTATTGCAGCTTCAAAGGGGATTGATTAGAAGAAACATAACATACAAGGGAAAAAGTTAATCATACCTCTTTATAAAGCAATAGACCTCATTTAGAATACTGTATACAAGCATGGAGACCATATCGTAAGAAGGATATAGATACGTTTGAACGCATACAAAGGAGAGCAACTAAAATGATTCCAGAACTTAAAGACCTTAGTTATGAAGAACGTCTGAAAGAACGTGGTTTAACAACTCTAGAGACAAGAAGGTTAAGAGGAGATCAGATTGAAGTTTCTAAGATATTGAATGGGTATGAAAATATTGATAGAAATATGTTTTTTTCACTCAAGAAGGATAGCAGAACTAGAGGACATGAGGTAAAATTAGTAAAGGATCAATGTAGATTGGACATCAGGAAGCACTCGTTCTCACAGAAGACAATAAATGAATGGAACAAATTGTCTACAGATTGTGTAACTGCTAGCAACGTGAATATGTTTAAAAACTAGGTTGACACATATCTCAGGAGGGCGGGTTATAAGTAAATGAACATTGTTGGACTTTCGATAAACCAATGGCTTCCTTGTCCACTTGCCATCTGGGCGTTTGGCTTGGATGGCAAATCTTGTTAAATCTTGTTCAATCTAAATCCACGCGAACGAGCAATACGGGAAAGAGAGACGTTAATTTTAAAGTGAAGTCGCTGGAGACGGAGACGGAGACGGACACGGAGACGGAGAAGGAGACGGAGACGCGTGATGTAGCGTACGGCAGTTTACGGTGATGCCTAGCGGTCGACTGTATTAGCCGCTTAACTGTTGGCAGTTTATTCGTTTGATTAAGAGTTGTAAACTAAAATCAATATGTTGTGGTCATTACAACTTTACAAATGGCGACCAGGATGGGATGCGAATTCATGCAAATTTGACAGTTAAGTTACGATTGCTCCCGCAATATTGATGTAATATTCATTGATATCCATAACATCGCCCACGCCAGTCGCGATGACTCGAACAAAAACTGAGCACTCGGTGATTAGCACATTGCTAATGTGAGCTTTATGATGACCACACATTTCTCAGTTGTAAGTACATAAATTATCTGTTTCACAGTCTCTACGCACACACAAGTCAACAGCCTGAGATGTCTAATGACGATCAAGTGACCGCAACACCCTTGCCGCCCGTACACGGAATACGACCGCCGTCTTGAGTCCAAGATAACCGAGAACTGTAAGCTGTTCAAGCAAAAATGGAAGAACTACGCCACGATCACCCATCTCGAGAAACAGCCGGCCGATTATCAGGTTGCATTGCTACTTCACACGGTCGGTGATGGTACTTTGAGAATATATAATTGGTTTACGTTCGACACGGACGCTGACGGCCGATCGGTGGATGATATCCTAGCAAAATTCGACTGTTTCGCAATCGGATAAGCCCATGAATCTTATGAGAGGTTTATCTTCAACAGCCGAAATCAACAACAAGGCGAAACATTCGAACACTCTTTAACAACAATAACAGTACTCATTAAATCCTGCAATGTCTGCGATAACTGCAGAAACTCGCGACAGAATCGTCATGGGTGTCCAAGATCGTGATATCCAGGAAGCACTCCTGAAGGAACGCAACTTATCCTTGGAGTCAACAATTTATGCATGCAGATAAGCACAAAATGCATATTTGCAGAGTTAGGCCATTCGCCCTGAGACTGGCAACAGGGTCAGCAAATCAAAATATGCCCATGAACCAAAACCAGGAAGTCCAAAAAACAATGCACGGGAATACATGAAAGGATACAGAAACAAACATACACCACTGGACCGCGAGAGTCGTCCACAACAACCAGCAAGTGAGATAATCTGTCAACAGTGCGGATTTGATTACCACATTCATGTGTCCTGCAGAGGGAGAGACGGATTCGACAGGTTTAACCAGAGATATGTGTACAACTGAATGGTGACTCCATCGAAGATGAATATACAAGAATGGTTGACAGCCGGCCAACAAAGGGACAAAACAAAGGAAAATCACCTATGACCGTGATCGCTGTAAATGACATCAAAATAAGAATGACGGTTGACACAGACGGATCAGTAAATGTGATGGATGAACGATTGTATGAGAGGATTCAGAAACCAACGTCGCAAAAAACAGAAGACCAAAACTCTTAACCTATGGCGGCGGCAAACCACTGAACATCCTTGGTGTGTGTGTGTGTGTGTGTGTGTGTGTGTGTGTGTGTGTGTGTGTGTGTGTGTGTGTGTGTGTGTGTGTGTGTGTGTGTGTGTGTGTGTGTGTGTGTGTGTGTGTGTGTGTGTGTGTGTGTGTGTGTGTGTGTGTGTGTGTGTGTGTGTGTGTGTGTGTGTGTGTGTGTGTGTGTGTGTGTGTGTGTGTGTGTGTGTGTGTGTGTGTGTGTGTGTGTGTGATGTAACAATCGAATCAAAATCCGCCATTCAATGTCATCATTTCCATGTCGTAAAAGGCGCTCACGGATCTCTGATTGGATTCAACACAACTCAGGAGTTAGGACAAGAGAACATTATAAACAAAATCAACTCCGAGTGGGAAGAAGAATAGCCCGATCTCACAAAAGGTATTGGGAAAATGTGCAAACAAAAACCCGGAAAATCCCGTTCCACGTGAGACCTAAGATTGATGAAGAGGGAACAGCGACTTCTTAGCGAAGACACAATAGAACGGGTACCAGTTGGTGAACCCACTCCATGGGTGTCCCCGATTGTCACTCCGCTAAAGAAGGATGGCTCCATACGTTTGTTCATTGATATGCGTGAGCCTAACAAAGCGATCACACGAGAACGCCGCAACAGTATTCAGTAACCTGGATCTATTCAACGGTTACCACCAGTTGGAGCTTCATCCATCGTCCAGATACATCACGACGTTCAGAACGCATAATGGCCTATACATATGCAAAATACTGAACTGGGATATCGTCAGCGAGTTAAATGTTTTAGAAACACATTAGAAATGCTTAATGCGAAGCGGTTTCCTAGGCATGATGAACTACCAATCAAGGTTCATTAAAGACTTTTCCATGATAAGTGAACACGTGAGGCGTCTAACCCAGAAGACATCGACTGGGTATGGACAAGAGGTCAGTACGTGGCTGTTAATTCACTCAAAGAAGCACAAATACTTTGATGTCAAAAAACAACAACGACAATAGTTGATGCCAGTTCATTGGGGTTCGGAAGCATATTTAACTCAAGACGGTCGAGCAATCGCCTATGCGACATTATTGGACGTTGAAAGCCGCTATAGCCAAACTGAACGCGAAGCTCTGGGCACAGTGTGGAGGTGTGAACACTTCGATCAGTAACTCCAAGGAGATCCTCAGTTCACGATCATCACTGACCATGAGCCGCGTCTGACCATATGGGAAAAACCTAGCCGGCCTTTACTCATTGGACGATGGGGCCTCCGACTGCAACCTTGCAACTTCACTTTGTAAGGTAAATAAAAACCCAACCGACTACATGTCCAGGAACCCGTCACCCACGGCTGGGACTCGTCGACACCAAAATATGGCTGCAGATGATGTGAACTTTGTCGGACAACATACCCAATACGATGAATATCGAGGATGTCAAACTTGCCACTGAAACAGATGACTTTATGCAAAAGATCATCACTCTTTGTAGAAACGGACGATGGTTTGAGATCTGCAAATCGGACGACCCAGTGATGCGAGAGTTCCACAAGGTCAGGAAAGAACTGTCACTGACAACTGTCACTGACGACAACACACCAAGCCGTGGCGCTTGCGCATGAAGGTCAACAGGGAGTTGTCAAAATAAAGGAACTCATAAGATCAAAGGTATGGTTTCCGAAAATGAACGATAAAGTTGAGACAGCAGTACGTCAGTGTTTCCCCTGCCAATGCACATATAACGGAAACCCACATCTTGAACCCATGCAGATGTCAGATATGCCAACAGAACCTTGAAGAAAGTTAAGTGTTGACTTTCTTGGCCCTTTGTCGTCAGGAGAAGAACTCGTGGTTCTGGTAGACGAATATTCAAGATACCGGTAGTAGAGATTGTTCGTTCAGTATCAACAAACACTGAACGAACAAAATACTGACAATGTTTGTGTATCTTAAGGTCATCAAATCTGACAACGGGTCTCCATTTAATTCGGACGCATTCGATTTGTTTTCAAAGCACAATGGATTTCATCACAGAAGAGTCACCGAATGTTGGCCTTCGGGAAACGCACAAGCTGAGGATTTCAATAAACCCTGGATGAAGGCAATTCGATCAGCTGTGTTGGAGCAGAAAACCTGGAAACAGGAAATGGACCGTTTCCTACGGCAATACCGGGCCACACCACACACATCAACGACGTTTTCCCCACATCACCTTCTGTTTGATAGAGAACCTGTAACAAAACTTACATCACAGTGAACGATGACCATGGTGACAACGAGGCCCATGCTGTAGCACGAAGGAACAATAACCACAAAAAACGGACCCAAAAGACCTATGCAGATCATAGAAACAGTAATGCAGATCACAATGACTTGCAAGTGGGGGACACTGTCTCATGCGTTGTGATAAGAAATCCAACAAGCTATGCACTCCTTTCTGTCCCAAACCCACGGTGATCCCCGACATCAAGGGTACAGCGGTTGCCACAGCGGATGACAGGCACGCTATTCGTCTGATTGCATCCCCTTTCAAGAAGATGTTTAAGCCACTTCCTGTCTTTGAAAAAAAGGGTTTAAATTGGGAGAAGTCCCGGATATCACAGACACTCCTAAAACAACGGCACCAACTGTAAAATGTTCAGATAGGAGCCCCATGATGTCAACTCATCGCCGAGAACTCCCATGTCACCCAATGATACACCAATGCGACAACGGCCACATTACGACCCTTGCCATCTCAACGACTACATTCTAGTGGAAATGCACGTATAATCAGGACATTTAGCAGTCTAACATTTATACGGTTACAGTACTATAACATTTGGGACCATGCATAGGATTATATGCGTGTAGTCTTATACGTATAATACAGTATATATTTCAAGAATCAGCATAAGGATGTAGAACGAACTTTACAACAGTTACGAGCTAACAGTAAAGAGGGGAGGAATGTAGTGTACGGCAGTTTATTCGTCCGATTACAAACTGCCAGTGTGTTGTGGTCATTGCAACTTTACGTGTATGTGCGTGTGTGTGTGTGTGTGTGTGTGTGTGTGTGTGTGTGTGTGTGTGCGTGCGTGCGTGCGTGCGTGAGTGCGCGCGCGTGCGTGTGTGTGTGTGGAAAAAATGTGAAGTTCCCTCTCCGGCGTCACGAAGAGTGGGACGAGAACTTGTCGTGCCTGAGCGAGTGCGAGGGACTGTGTCACCGGCGTGGATACGATTGGATATACTTTGTTTACATATGATTAATTTGCCATTATACTTATGTTTTTATTTACCTTTGATTACTGTGTCATATACGTACATCCAGTAGTAATCAGGAGTATGACATAATATGTTACCGCAAACCAGTCGATAGTATAATTGGAGGGTAGCGATTCGGAACACATAATCAACAGGGGTTTCTACGGGGAGTTACTCCGGATTGTTTGGACTAAGAGCTATGTTTTTGGCAGTATCGAAACATATATATATATATATTAAAGACATGAATTCATTGTTATGATCTATTGTGCGAACGTCATTTCACGAGCGTTGAATGTAACTTTGCGGCCCGCTCCTAGACAGAGGCACTTGTGAGCGAAGTTATCCACTTAGATCCGTGACACACACCCATAGCATTGTTATATGCCCCTTAAACTGTGGGAAAACGTATGGTTTTCACCACATTTGTTCAACAACGTGTATCTTAATGATTTGTTTGGATAGTAATGCAATATGGTTGGCGCTTATGTGTTCCTAGATTCGAACATTAAAGGGTGAGTTTCGTAAATCACATCTTATCAACTGGCAATTAAGTAGGTAGCAGCGTCATATATTCCACGGTTACGACAGCCAAACACATCGTCGTCAGTTGGTATGAAACGACAGACTTGTTCGTCTTAATGCTTTATTAGCACCTACTCAAATCATGTTCTCTTTACGTTTAAACAAAGAAACACATATTTACCTGATAACATTCAGGCAAATAACTTTTATTTCAACAAAGAACATGCATATTGAAATAAAGCTGTCATTACTACATTACATAACTGTAAATTGTTCAAAAGGCAAGAAGGAGCTTAATACTAATATCACTTGCCCTAATACTTCCATTCATTCAACAACGTTTATTCAAACAAATTCAAGCAAAATCAGTTAGTAATTAATTCTAAACAGACAACTTGTAAGTGACATGTTTGAAAGGAGGTGAAATTCTTATAAAGTTGTGTTACTCCCTTACTCAAAAAAATAAAATAAAACTTGGTAATACAAAGCCTGCAACCAAAACCTCTATACAATGCACTATTTGTTTTTCGAAGCGTCATTGACGTACACACCAAATCTACTTCTACGCAAGGTGGCGCTGCGAATGAATAACCACTGGCGCCGCCTAGTTGGGTATCTTTAGCGTGACTATCTTCGACATCGGTTTGGAGATGTTTACAATGATCAACAAGTTAAGGCTGCTTTTGAATATGCATACATTTTCGTTCCATTATCTTGCAGCATAACTAAAAATGATAGATCAACCATATATATATATATATATATATATATATATATATATATATATGCACCATCTACATCCCAGTAATATATACGTCCAGGATTTTCTAGGTTATTGTAACGTAAAATGTATTGTAAAGATAATTGACAGTCAGAAAGGAAAACATATGCTGTATGTGTAACTGGTGCAATATTCCATTTTACTTTTGCACATTTGAACAAGGTATTGAATGAAAAAAAACAGTTTGCGTAACATCTACAAGCGCCCTAATAATTAACGACAGCAACACTGCAGTAAGTACAATTGAATTGCTCATTAGGCTACGTTGTCATTCTGGTATTGAGTTATGTTGCAGATACGACTCAGTGTGGGTGGTTTTCCTGCTTTATTTTGTACACACGACACACGTGATTTCCCATCCTTCTACATAACTGGGACACGGCAGCGATCCACCGCATGTAGCCTCGGTGACGTAGAAAAGGGCGCCATCCTTATTCGCCCCTCCACCTAAGATAACTTCCGGGGCGTTGTCCATACAGACGTAGGTTGTTCGGCCTTTGTGTGTGTAATGTTCCGCCATCAAGTAGCCCGAATATTCCTTCGTCCACCCGTCTGGACAGGTCAGTTTGGCCGGGAACATCAGTTTCGTTGGTCGGCTGGTCACAAGGCACACGGCACACGGGACGTCGTTGTCGTGCAGCGACTGCGCGTTAGCTTTGGAGAACGGGTCGTTTGACTGTATTTCGTATTCAGCGCCGTACAAATGGCCGCCGGACTGGAAGCCTGCCGTGGTTTTCCCCCATTCAGGGTCTCTTGGCATGCAGAGATAGTTCGAGCCACCGCCGCTGTGTGTGTAGTGTGACCCGGCTACGACACCTTGAACAACAACAAATTTGCAATCTTCAAAATAATATCAGGTCTGTTTTATAAATGCTAATTTTATCTGCTTTCGACATTTCTTTAGGTATTTTGAGAGAAGTGCAAAATGTGTACGTTTTTACTACATCCTTTGCTTTTTGACGATACCGAAAACATGAAAGTAGAGTAAAATTTGAAAAAAATTATAATGAACGGCGTAGCATCGTCAGATCTTTGAGAAAGACATAAACTTCGTCAACAACAAAGAACTCTGTATTCGGCTAAAATACTTGCCCCAGTAGAGCAGTTCCGTGCCATTTCCCGAACACGTCTTCCTTCCCCAGCGGATGTACACAGCGCCGCCTTTCGACGAATGTTGATTGTCATTTGCTGAAAAGTTAGTTCGAACTACAATAATATTTATGGAAGTACTCACTATATGAGTACAATGGCACTATTTAAAATACAATTTATTTCATGTCTGTGTCATGCCGGCTGCTATGGGAATTGGGTACTCGTGTGGCTTGGGTCGATTGCTGATGTAAACTCCACGTAACTAATCAGTTAATTCTGACCGGTTTGTGTATTTTGTTAATACAAACTATGTTTGTTATCATTTGTATTGAGACACTACTATATTATTATACAAAATGTCGTAATAACATTGTGATTTCTAGGAGGAAGCCCGTTTCTTCCGACAACATGGGCACTCCGCCGCAAGACGGTGAGTAGTGTAGGTAGAAAGAGATAGTATGTGCCACCAACCTTACAGCACCAGGAGAGAAGTGTCATTAGTAAGAAGATGTATAACAGATGACGTTACCCACCGATCTCCTCTTGTGTCTTGTCTTTTACGTCGTCAATTTTCACTTCCAGTTGTTTCATTGTCGCCCTCAGATCAGGTATAGCGGCGACGACCTTGTTGACCAAAGTGAGCTGCGCCTGTAGACTGTCCACGACGGCTCTCAGTTCCATGACGTCCCGCATACGCTGACTGACACAGACGTCACGGAAGGTGTAGGTGCACAGCCCGTCGTTAGATACTGCTCCCCTCGTGAGCTGACCGAGTGCATCCCCGCCAAAGAAAACGAAGAGAAACGCCAGTTGAACGTACGTCGTCATCATGTTTACCAGTTGCTGAAGTCTGCTGTTTTCGTTCGTGTCGTCCCTTTAAGTAACGCGTTGACCCAATGTTTCACCAGCCACGTCGTAGGAGGTTCTCTACCGATAACAAACTGACTGAATGTTAGATTAGTTGTTTGAATAAAAAAAATTATAAATTGTATATGTCGAATCTATGCAATACAAATTTGGGGTGGTGGGAATCGTATGGGCGTATTGTGTTGCCATATGTTTTTGCTTGCGAAATTTTTGGAAAGTACATAACATGTATTGTGTTAATCGCAAAAGTAAACAAAAACTCGAATTCCAAACATACGCAACACGCTTATCAAACTCTTTCATGATTAACTCCCAGGGCTTTTTAATGTCGGGAGGAAAGACGCAGATAGGCAGGTTTCCGGAGCCGCGGATATGTATACTCACGATGTATTATCGTCAGATTTCTCAAGTCGACGACAACTTGGTAGGCCTACTTATATTTCCAAAATGAAAGATGAATACACTTTCTAAATGTGCGTACATCATAAGCAAACTATTTTTTAAAAACCAACATAATACTCCTTGTGAAAAAAACCAGAATAATATTTTACTTAAATTTGGGACACAATGCGCCATTTTGCCACATGTCCGCAGTCAGCTCACCGTAGGGAGCCTCGACAACAACACACGAAGTGGATCCGGGGATTTGAATCACCCGTTCTACCTCTTAAGTCCACATCCGCCTTGCACATGTTCTAAATTAATGAGAGTATTCTGGATTACACACTAATGTATTTGTGGCGTCGTTTTTTTGTGGCACATATCAGATGGCAAGTACCCGAGTACGAATGTCGCCTAAAGTAGCGAAGGTTAACAGAAAAAGCACTCCCATATCATTATCCGACGGCGAAGGACGGAGACATAATTTACATTTAAATTGTAAACAAGCCATATGGTTCTAATCACACATGTCCGACAATGTGAATCATCGTGTTTCACTGGTATGGTAATGCAGAATGGTTTGCGTCTTAGTTTTCTTCGAATCGAAAATATACTGGGGAACATGGGGCAAGCTGACGAATGGGGCAAGTTGCAAATTGCATAATAATGTTAAAACAAGGAACATATGGCAGCACCACGCAATTTTCTAATGAAGTAGACACACATGCAGAGTGATCAACACGGGAACATTTGCAACTTTACGCAAACTGCAAGCGGTAAAAATAAAAGTTGGTTTCTCTTGAAATTGCCAAAATAATTTTATTACACCATATAAGGCCTGATAGTACACGTTTATCTGCGAAATTTCAAGCAACTATTTGTGATTGTGTGTGACATATTTCGTTTGTGCATTGCTGAGTACAATGTCAAAGTCTGACAAATGACCTGAAGGGGCAAGTTGACGAACGAGGAGCGACAGCTATGAAAACTAAAGAGTACAAAAAAGAGCGTATATCTATCAGGACAACTTGCCCTTAAGCGCCGAAGATCCCAGCGGATAACGACAGACAAGATGTGGTATGTTAGTCGTATAATGTGCTCTTCCTCCTTGTTCCCTGCTGTACAGGGGTGAGGGTCAGGTAAAATATTGTCGAGCCACTCTTTCTGTTCTTTCTTTCCATAGTTTTCTATCGGCCGCTCCTTCTCTCCATCTTTCATCCTCCACCGATCTTCTCATGTCCCTCCTCACGCAGTCCTCCCATCTCAGCTGTGGCCTTCCCTTTTTCCTGCTTCCTTGATGTTTTTCCACCGCTGCTCTCTTTGCTAGTTTGCTTGCATCCAATCTTACCCAGTGGCCTGCCCATCTCATCCTGCTTCTCACCAATCTTCCTGTTAGGCTGCATTGCATCCCAACCTCTTTCCTTAGGTCGTTCATCCTTCTTCTGTCCACTCTCTTTGTTCTTGTTATTCGCCGAACCCAGTTATTCTCACACACTTGCAGCTTCTGTTGTTGTTGTTCTGTCAACGCCACTGTCTCCAGACCATACAGGCATGCTGGTTTAACACTTGTTCTCAGGACTTTCCCTTTCAGCTTTTTTGAAATTGTTCTGCCTAACATGACTCTCTCTACCTTTCTCCAAGCATTCGCTCCCGCTTGTGTCCGACGTTGCACTTCTGCCGCTGAATGCCCATCCTATGTAACCATTCCTCTAAGGTACACAAAGCCATCCACCTGCTTGATCTCCTTACCATCCAACCTGATGTTCAACTCCTCTCTCTGGTGTCCAACCCACATCACTTCTGTCTTGTCTAGGCACATTCTCAGTCCGTGCTTCTCGAACACCCCCTTCCATTCCTCCAACACTTCCTGTAGGTCTTGTTTGCTTTCTGCTATTATGGCCAGATCATCTGCGTACATCATCTTCCTGAGAATATCCTTCGTGCTGATCTTTCTGCTGATTATTTCCATCACCATGATAAACAGTAAAGGGTTAAGGGCACTTCCTTGGCTCAAACCGATATTAACTGGAAACTCTTCCGACAACCCAGATCCAACAACAACTCTTCCTTTTGTTCTCTCATACATTGCTCCCACCATCTGGCTTCTGCTTCTGGCACTCCCATCCATCTCACTGTTGCCGTCATCATCTCTCTAGGGACTGTATAATATGGAATTAAAAATCCGTCAACCAAGGACTGTATCCTGTGCTGTCAGTGGATCGAAAGGTGGCAAAGGTGGCCTTGAAAGAAGGTACACGTGTTTAAGTGTCCTGTTTAGGTTGTATTGTTACCATATTGCTGATGTTAATATTGCTGATGTTAATAAAAGCCACATAAATAAACAATCAATGCTTAGCGCTGTCAACTTGCCCCAGTTTCCCCAAGATATGCGAGATCCTTCGAAAAGCAATAGAATGCAAGTATTGGTAGAGTGTTCTACGACGACATTTTTACAAATATATTCCAAAGAAACAACGACATAATCTGTTGGTATGAAATGACAGACGGGCTTGTGTTCATGTTTAACAGTGCTGTTATCTGTAATTGTTATTATTCATGTTATGTTTACGCATACCCGTGTATATCAACATCTATTTACAAGATGAGATTCGAATAGAATAAGGGAAAGCATACGCTGACATTTCCCTTAAGGAAATTGTATTCATCTGGGTCGGACGAACCGATGAAGTCTTCATGATGCTAAGTTAGTTAAATGTTCCTCCTCAATTCAATTTTTTTTGCTAGTTTCATTTCAAGTTAATTTTGCGAACAATCGAACCAACCTAATATCCACAGCAACATACTAGCTCGTTTGTGCAACTTTTGTGTATCGTTTTTTTTAAATCATCAGACAAACTATTAAAGCGAAACAAAAGGTATGGTTTTCCGCGAATGCATCTATAAGAGTTAATAAAACATACAACTACAATTAAGAATATCATGCCAGTGGTTTACTAAGAAACATTGTCGAACATACAACATCTTAATTTCATCGACCGCGCCTTACTGTTAAATAACACTACGTCACGAGTGCGGTATTCTGGCTATATTCTCTCGCCAAATGAAAATAAATTCGTATACAATTTCTATTTTGCCAATAGAATATGGCCATGCTATTTGCGTCCAAAATTAACCTATGTTTTGGCATTTGTTTAGTACATTAATCTTCTTTCTGGTAAAATAACATGTTTGTTCGAGGTTTTGCGCTGGTTCTGTGTATGCCGGCCTCCCTTAATACATCACTTTAGTCTAGGTCACCCCGATTTCATAGAACTGCGCATTCGCTTATCGGTCGCGCTGGTTGACATGTCAGCCCTCGGTCATTCGGAGAAATGACTGGATTCTCCAACTTTTAGAACACATTCTCACTAAACCAATGGCGTGATATTCTTGAGTTTATTTGCACGTGGTTAGTTTTTATTATCTCTTTTAGGTGCGCAAAATCATGCATTTTTGTTTCGTTTTAAATTACATAAAGTTTGTTCGAACATTAATTAAAACGAAAATAGAAACGCTAAAAACTCACGAATTTCACATTTGGTCACGTGATCGGCAAGATACTGGAAAGCACGCCCAATATCGGCATTGACCCACATAGTGTTTACCATTTTGGATATCGACTATTTTTAGCCTTACCATCTAACGACTAAAGTCAATTCTTTCGACGATTCGAACAAAAATATGTATTTTTATTAAACCGACAGCGGATAGTACTTAAAATATACACACTACATATTTCGACATAAACGAAAAGGA
Source organism: Lamellibrachia satsuma (assembly GCA_033239005.1). NCBI lineage: Eukaryota > Metazoa > Annelida > Polychaeta > Sabellida > Siboglinidae > Lamellibrachia > Lamellibrachia satsuma. Next base: position 3,251,627 of record BSQZ01000005.1, read on the forward strand.
TTTGCGATAGAACAAATCAGTTGTGAGTGGTGTTTTAAACATTTATTAATTTCCTTAGAAGTTTGCCATAGACCTGACAATACTATGTGTACAATTGGAACATCACCAACAAGTGGCTAACGCCGTCAACTCGGCAACTTTTCACATCAAATATAAATAAAACGGATAAGGAAGTTCAAGGAACTTCGTATACAATTTCGTCCGTCAGACACATAGACAAACAATGGCTCATCGCATATCCGTTGAAAACTTGACACAATAAAGCCATTTTATGAACGTCCAATGTGCCACGTTGGCGTGTTTTAACGTCGCAGATAGTCAAACAACTTCGGCGCCGTAAATTAGTGATTATGACTCGGTTGGGATAAGTAGGTAACCGCAGTGGGCGTTGCAGGAGTGTCACAAGGCCGATACTCACTCGCTGACGTTTTAGTAGGTACATCCGGGATCATTACATTAGCCGTGATATCATACTATCTCAACCAATTCTTCCTGTTTTTAATCGACGTAGTCTCGTCCTTTGTTGTTGATGTCGCTGAATGGAACTGGATGTATTCGTTAAGTTTAATCTTTTTATTTTCAGATTTGGTTGTGAGCGATGCATAGACCGTTGTTGCTACGCGATCGACAAACCGAATGGTTTGAGACAAAAACGTTTGAGGCAAAACCCCTCTCCTCTCCTCCCAAACAAAAGTCAAATATATATTATGTCAAGGCCAGCCTCCCACCTATCACCTATTTTTAGAGGTCAACCTCCCACTTCCCACCATTTTTTAGGATCAACCTCCCATGTGCCAATTCCTGCCGCACCCTCTCATTAGCGCGATCACAAGTTCTCGTTCCCGCGGTTCGTTTTAGTGTCTTTCCGTAAACGCGATACGCATTCCTTTGTATGTTTGTATGACATCTGCACACGGTTGTCACAGTAAAACGCCACGAAACCTCGGTGCGCGGACGTCATAGTAAATTGGCATCCTTGTCCACTTGTCATCATCTGTTTAAATCTTGCTGCCTCGGGTTGTGTTGTAAAACTGGTAATGCTATTTACATAATGTGTAATGTTATTTATATAATTTGTGTTCACAACTCACACCTCAAAATCTCACATTCAACCTCCCACCTATTTTTAAGGTTAACCTGCCACACCCCCTCAATTGTGTGGTTTGTAGTAATACATCTCACTGTTTTGGCTACCATGGGAACAAGACTAAATTCAGAGGTCACGTTTATTTCATTTTACCACAAAATCCATTTCTGACAAGAAGAAATTAACATTAGTAACAATTAATTTACGGTAATTTATTAACCATTTTGGCACACTGCACAACAGTGTCGCCACACAGCGGGCCGAGAACCAACCAAATTGGCATCGTTGTCATGACAGTGGCGCTACATAGTGAGCAGGAAACAACCAACCAGGTAATCTGGTTTCCGGATCGTTCCCTAGAGGCGCTCCACACACTACGCTTAGGAAATGACCTAATTCGAAACGGTGGAACAGACGACTGAAGTAGATCAGAGTAAGTAAGTAAACATGTGTGCACGCTACTGTGTCATGATTAAACGTGATTACTTTGTTAAGTCTGCTACTGTCTTCAAATTAATCGACGAACTTATATTTACCTGGTCGAATCATCCGAGGAAATGACTATGTGAACAGATGCGGTCGCGTAAAGCGTACGCGCTCCGATACGGGTTGACAAAAAGTCAAAAGTTAATGAGTTAGAGACAGAGGCGTCCCGTTAGCCAAATTACACGTGTCTGGTAAAACCTTGAGGTTTAATCTTGACAAGTAAAGAAGAGAGGACTCTGTGACGTTTATGTTTGGAGGAATCGTGGAGATTCGTTCCTAAATTCACGCGAACGAGCAATACGGGAAAGAGAGACGCTCATTTTAAAGTGAAGTCGATAGAGGGAGACGGAGACGGACATGGAGACGGAGACGGAGACGGAGACGCGTGATGTAGCGTTCGGCAGTTTACGGTGATGCCTAGCGGTCGACTGTATTAGCCGCTTAACTGTTGGCAGTTTATTCGTTCAATTAAAAGTTGTAAACCAAAATCAATATGTTGTGGTCATTACAACTTTAAAAATGGCGACCAGGATGGGATGCGAATTCATGCAAATTTGACAGTTAAGTTACGATTGCTTCCGCAATATTGATGCCTCGAACAAAAACCGAACACTCAGTGATTAGCACATTGCTAATGTGAACTGTATGATGACCACACATTTCTCAGTTGGAAGTACATACATTCTATGTGTCACAGTCTCTACGCACACACAAGTCAACAGCCTGATATGTCTAATGACGATCAAGTGACAGCAGCACCGTTGCCGCCCGTACACGGAATACGACCGCCGTCTTGAGTCCAATATAAACGAGAACTGTAAGCTGTTCAAGCAAAAATGGAAGAACTACGCCACGATCACCCATCTCGAGAAGCAGCCGGCCGATTATCAGGTTGCATTGCTACTTCACACGGTCGGTGATGGTACTTTGAGAATATATAATGGGTTTACGTTCGACACGGACGCTGACGGCCGATCGGTGGATGATATCCTAGCAATATTCGACTGTTTCGTAATCGGATAAGCCAATGAATTTATGAGAGGTTTATCTTCAACAGCCGAAACCAACAACAAGGCGAAACATTCGAACACTTTTTAACAACAATAACAGTATTTCATTAAGTCCTGCAATTTCTGCGATAACTGCAGAAACTCGCGACAGAATCGTAGTGGGCATCCAAGATCGTGATATCCAGGAAGCACTCCTGAAGGAACGCAACATATCCTTGTAGTCAACAATCGACACATGCAGATTAGCAGAAAATGCATGTTTGCAGAGTAAGGCCATTCGCCCTGAGACTGGCAACAGGGTCAGCAAATCAAAATATGCCCATGAACTAAAACCAGGAAGTCAAAAAAACAATGCACGGGAATACATGAAAGGATACAGAAACAAACATACACCACTGGACCGCGAGAGTCGTCCACAACAACCAGCAAGTGAGATAATCTGTCAACAGTGCGGATTTGATTACCACATTGATGGAGTGTTTCCTGCAGAGGGAGAGACGGATTCGACAGGTTTAACCAGAGATACGTGTACAACTGAATGGTGACTCCATCGAAGATGAATATACAAGGATGGTTGACAGCCGACAAAGGGACAAAACAAAGGAAAATCACCTATGACCGTGATCGCTGTAAATGACATCAAAATAAGAATGACGGTTGACACAGGCGGGTCAGTAAATGTGATGGATGAACGATTGTATGAGAGGATTCAAAAACCAACGTCGCAAAAAACAAAATCCAAAACTCTTACCCTATGGCGGCGGCAAACCACTGAACATCCTTGGTGTGTGCGATGTGACAATCGAATCAAAATCCGCCATTCAATGTCATCATTTCCATGTCGTAAAAGGCGCTCACGGATCTCTGATTGGATTCAACACAACTCAGGAGTTAGGACTAGAGAACATTGTAAACAAAATCAACTCCGAGTGAGAAGAAGAATAGCCCGATCTCACAAAGGGTATTGGGAAAATGTGCAAACAAAAACCCGGAAAATCCCGGTCCACGTTAAACCTATAAGATTGATGAAGAGGGAACAGCGACTTCTTAGCGAAGACACAATAGAACGGGTACCAGTTGGTGAACCCACTCCATGGGTGTCCCCGATTGTCACTCCGCTGAAGAAGGATGGCTCCATACGTTTGTTCATTGATATGCGTGAGCCTAACAAAGCGATCACACGAGAACGCCGCAACAGTATTCAGTAACCTGGATCTATTCAACGGTTACCACCAGTTTGAGCTTCATCCATCGTCCAGATACATCACGACGTTCAGAACGCATAATGGCCTATACATATACAAAATACAGAACTGGGATATCGTCAGCGAGTTACATTTTTTAGAAACATATTAGAAATGCTTAATGCGAAGCGGTTTCCTAGGCATGATGAACTACCAATCAAGGTTCAATAAAGACTTTTCCATGATCAGTGAACACGTGAGGCGTCTAACCCAGAAGACATCGACTGGGTTTGGACAAGAGGTCAGGACGTGGCTATTAATTCACTCAAAGAAGCACAAATACTTCGATGTCAACAAAACAACAACGACAATAGTTGATGCCAGTTCATTGGGGTTCGGCAGCATATTTAACTCAAGACGGTCGAGCAATCGCCTATGCGACGTTATCGGACGTTGAAAGCCGCTATAGCCAAACTAAACGCGAAGCTCTGGGCACAGTGTGGAGGTGTGAACACTTCGATCAGTAACTCCAAGGAGATCCTCAGTTCACGATCATCACTGACCATGAGCCGCGTCTGACCATATGGAAAAAACCTAGCCGGCCTTTACTCATTGGACGATGGGGCCTGCGACTGCAACCTTACAACTTCACTTTGTAAGGTAAATAAAAACCCAACCGACTACATGTCCAGGAACCCGTCACCCATGGCTGGGACTCGTCGACACCAAAATATGGCTGCAGATGATGTGAACTTTGTCGGACCGTGCAACATACCCAATACGATGAATATCGAGGATGTCAAACTTGCCACTGAAACATATGACTTTATGCAGACGATCATCACTCTTTATTGAAACGGACGATGGTTGGAGATCTGCAAATCGGACGACCCAGTGATGCGAGAGTTCCACAAGGTCAGGAAAGAACTGTCACTGACGACTGTCACTGACGACAACATACTAAAACGGGGGATATGGTCATCCCAGAGTCTCTAAGAGACCAAGCCGTGGCGCTTGCGCATGAAGGCCAACAGGGAGTTGTCAAAATAAAGGAATTCATAAGATCAAAGGTATGGTTTCCGAAAATGAACGATAAAGTTGAGACAGCAGTACGTTAGTGTTTCGCCTGCCAATGCACATATAACGGAAACCCACATATTGATCCCATGCATATGTCAGGTATGCCTTGGAGAAAGGACCTTGGAGAAAGTTAAGAGTTGACTTTCTTGGCCATTTGTCGTCAAGAAAAGTACTCGTGGTCCTTGTAGATGAATATTCAAGATACCGCTAGTAGAGATTGTTCGTTCAGTGTCAACAAATACTGAATGAACAAAGTACTGACAACGTTTGTGTATCTTAAGGTCATCAAATCAGACAACGGGTCTCCATTTAATTCGGACGCATTCTATTTGTTTGCAAAGTACACTGGATTTCATCACAAAAGAGTCACCGAATGTTGGCCTTCGTGAAACGCACAAGCTGAAGATTTCAATAAACCCTTGATGAAGGCAATTCGATCAGCTGTGTTGGAGCAGAAAACCTGGAAACAGGAAATGTACCGTTTCCTACGTTTCACACACATCAACGACGTTTTCCCCACATCACCTTCTGTTTGATAGAGAACCTGTAACAAAACTTACATCACAGTGAACGATGATCATGATGACAACGAGGTCCATGCTGCAGCACAAAGGAACGATAAGCACACAAAACGGACCCAAAAGACCTATGCAGATCATACAAACAGGGCCGCTCACAATGACCTGCAAGTGGGGGACACTGTCTCATGCGTTGTGATAAGAAATCCAACAAGCTATGCACTCAGTAAACCACTTGCAAGAGTATTCAACTTGTCATTAAAAGAGGGAGTTGTTCCGTTTGAATGGAAAGAAGCAAACATCATACCATTATTTAAAAAAGGTTCGAGAAATAAGTCAGAGAATTACAGACCAATGAGTTTAACGTCAGTGATTTGTAAATTATTAGAAAGGTTAGCTAAAGACAATATGGTGGACTTCTTCGTTAAGCATAAATTATTAAATTCATCTCAACATGGATTCCTTAAAGCGAGGTCATGCTTAACAAATATGTTATGTTTTTTGGAAGAAATCACTAAGTGGATAGACGAGGGATCGCCAGTATATATTATCTACCTTTGATTACTGTGTCATATACGTACATCCAGTAGTAATCAGCAGTGTGATGTAATATGTTACCGCAAACTAGTCGATAGCATAATTGGAGGGTAGCAATTCGAAACACATAATCAAAAGGGTTTCTACGGGGAGTTACTCCGGAGTGTTTGTAATAAGAGCTATGTTTTGGGAGTATCAAAACATATCTATATATTAAATACATGAATTCATTGTTGTGATCTATTGTGCGAACGCCATTTCACGAGCGTTGAATGTAACTTTGCGGCCCCCTCCTAAACAGAGCGAAGTTATCCACTTAGATCCGTGACACACACCCATAGCATTGTTATATGCCCCTTAAACTGTGGGAATACGTATGGTTTTCATCACATTTGTCAAACACCATGTATCTTAATGATCTGTTGGTATAGTAATGCAATATGGTTGGCGCTGATGTGTTCCTAGATTCGAACATTAAAGGGTGAGTTTCGTAAATCACATCTTATCAACTGGCAATTAACTAGGTAGCAGCGTCATATATTCCACGGTTACGACAGCCAAACATATCGTCGTCAGTTGGTATGAAACGACAGACTTGTTCGTCCTGATGTTTTATTAGCGCCTACTCAAACCATGTTCTCTTTACGTTTATACAAAGAAACACATATTTACCTGGTAACATTCAGGCAATTAACTTTTATTTCAACAAAGAACATGCATATTGAAATAAAGATGTCATTACTACATTACATAACTTTAAATTGTTGAAAAGGCAAGAAGGAGCTTAATACTAATATCACTTGCCCTAATACTTCCATTCATTCAACAACGTTTATTCAAACAAATTCTAGCAAAATCAGTTAGTAATTAATTATAACAGACAACTTGTAAGTGAAATGTTTGAAAGGAGGTGAAATACTTATAAAGTTGTGTTACTCCCTTACTCAAAAAAATAAAATAAAACTTGGTAATACAAAGCCTGCAACCAAAACCTCTATACAATGCATTATTTGTTTTTCGAAGCGTCATTGACGTACACACCAAATCTACTTCTACGCAAGGTGGCGCTGCGAATGAACAATAACCACTGGCACCGCCTAGTTGGGTATCTTTAGCGTGACTATCTTTGACATCGGTTTGGAGATGTTTACAATCATCAACAAGTTAAGGCTGCTTTTGAATATGCATACATTTTCGTGAGATTATCCTGCATCATTACTAAAAATGATAGATTAACAGGCAACCATATATATATATATATATATGCACTATCTCACATCCCAGTAATATATACGTCCAGGTTTTTCTAGGTTATTGTAATGTAAAATGTATTGTAAAGATAATTGACAGTCAGAAAGGAAAACATATGCTGTATGTGTAACTGGTGCAATATTCCATTCTACTTTTGCACATTTTAACAAGGTATTAAATGGAAAAAAAACAGTTTGCGTAAAGCTACAAGCGCCCTAATAGTTAACGACAACAACACTGCAGTAAGTGCAATTGAATTGCTCATTAGGCTACGTTGTCATTTTGGTACTGAGTTATGTTGCAGATACGACTCAGTGTGGGTGGTTTTCCTGCTTTATTTTGTACACACGACACACGTAATTTCCCATCCTTCTACATAATTGGGACACGGCAGCGCTCCACCGCAAGTAGCCTCGGTGACGTGGAAAAGGACGCCATCCTTATCCAGCCCTCCACCTAGGATAACTTCCGGGGCGTTGTCCATACAGACGTAGGTTGTTCGGCCTTTGTGTGTGTAATGTTCCGCCATCAAGTAGCCCGAATACTCCTTCGTCCACCCGTCTGGACAGGTCAGTTTGGCCGGAATCATCAGTTTTGTTGGTCGGCTGGTCATAAGGCACACGGCACACGGGACGTCGTTGTCGTGCAGCGACTGCGCGTTAGCTTTGGAGAACGGGTCGTTTGTCTGTATTTCGTATTCAGCGCCGTACAAATAGCCGCCGGACTGGAAGCCTGCCGTGATTTTCGGTCCCCATTCAGGGTCTCTTGGCATGCAGAGATAGTTCGAGCCACCGCCGCTGTGTGTATAGTGTGAACCGGCTACGACACCTTGAACAACAACACATTTGTAATCTTCAAAAGAATGTCAGGTGTGTTTTATAAATGCTCATTTTATCTGCTTTCGACATTTCTTTAGGTATTTTGAGAGAAGGGCAAAATGTGCACCTTTTTACTACATCCTTTGCTTTTTGACGATACCGAAAACATGTAAGTAGCGTAAAATTATGAAAAAATTATAATGAACGGCGTAGCATCGTCAGATCTTTGAGAAAGACATAAACTTCATCAATAACAAAGAACTCTGTATTCGGCTAAAATACTTGCCCCAGTAGAGCAGTTCTGTGCCATTTCCCGAACACGTCTTCCGTCCCCAGCGGATGTACACAGCGCCGCCTCTCGACGAATGTCGTAATAACATTGTGATTTCTAGGAGGAAGCCCGTTTCTTCCGACAACATGGGCACTCCGCCGCAAGACGGTGAGTAGTGTAGGTAGAAAGAGATAGTATGTGCCACCAACCTTACAGCACCAGGAGAGAAGTGTCATTAGTAAGAACATATACAACATGTGACGTTACCCACCGGTCTCCTCTTGTGTCTTGTCTTGTCAAATTTACTTGCTTTAAATTACATAAAGTTTGTTCAAACATTAATTGAAATGAAAATGGAACCGCTAAAAACGAAACGCTAAAAACGAATTTCACCTTTGGTGAAATTTCGTAACTTTGTCATATGATCTGCGAGAAACTGGAAATCACGCCTATTATCGGTATTGACCCACATAGTGTTTACCATTTTGGATATCGACTATTTTTAGTCTTACCATCTAACGACTAAATTCAATTCTTTCGACGATTCCAACAAAAATGTGCATATTTATTAAACCGACTGCGGATAGTACTTAAAATATTCACACACTACATATTATTTTCAACATCAACGAACCGGATTTGCGATAGAACAAATCAGTTGAGGATGGTATTTTAAACATTGATTAATTTCCTTAGAAGTTTACCATATTCCTGACAATACCATGTGTACAATTGAAACATGACCAACAAGTGGTTGACGCCGTAAAGTCGGCAACTTTTCACATCAAATATAAAGAAAACGGATAAGGAAGTTCAAGGAACTTCGTATAAAATTTCATCCGTCAGACACATAGACAAACAATGGCTCATCGCATATCAGTTGACAACTTGACACAATAAAGCCAGTTTATGAACGTCCAATGTGCCACGTTGGCGTGTTTTAACGTCGCAGATAGTCAAACAACTTCGGCGCCGTAAATCAGTTGTTATGACTCGGTTGGGATAAGTAGGTAACCGCAGTTGGCGTTGCAGGAGTGTCACAAGGCCGATACTCACTCGCCGACGTTTTAGTAGGTACATCCGGGATCATTACATTAGCCGTGATATCATACTATCTCAACCAATTCTTCATGTTTTTAATCGACGTAGTCTCGTTCTTTGTTGTTGGTGTCGCTGAATGGAACTGGATGTATTCGTTAGGTGTTATCTTTTTATTTTCAGATTTGGCTGAAGCGATGCATAGACCGTTGTTGCTACGCGATCGATAAACCGGATCGTTTGAGACAAAAACGTTTGAGGCAAAACCCCCTTCCTCTCCTCCCAAACAAAAGTCAAATATATATTATGTCAAGGCCAGCCACCCACCTATCACCTATTTTTAGAGGTCAACCTCCCACTTCCCACCATTTTTCAGGATCAACCTCCCATGTGCCAATTCCTGCCGCACCCTCTCATTAGCGCAATCAAGAGTTCTCGTTCCCGCGGTTCGTTTTAGTGTGTTTCCGTAAACGCGATCCGCATTCCTTTGTATGTTTGTATGACGTCTGCGCACGGATGTCACAGTAAAACGCCACGAAACCTCGGTGCGCGGACGTCATAGTAAATTGGCATCCTTATCCACTTGTCATCATCTGTTTAAATCTGTTTAGGAAAATGACCAAATTCGTTGTGGCGCTGACTACTGGGCAGCAGGTTCGTATTAGAAAAGACACATTTGGATGCTGGCCCAGGTAGTCCGCCATGGTGGTGCATCCCAGTCCTACAGTGTATAGCTTGACAATGGCCGTGTAGTTCGGCGAAACAGATGACAAATAAACACCACTAAAGAGACTGATCTGGATTTCTCATGTCACGACGGTTGACCAATAAAACGTTCTTGTTTAAAAGACGCGGGAAGATGAAATATCTGCAGAAGAACACCTTGTTCGCCCGACCGAGCCACCTCCTCACTATTTAAACACATGTATTCAACACAGGACAATCGTCCTTACTCATCTGGATGTGGGTAGTTTGTTTACATTCTTGACACGACAATACCTGATGATGCAATCAGTGACTAGATTTAGTAATGGCCAGTGGGTGGTCACTTGATAGTGAATGTTTTTAGAGTACTAAAGCTGATCATAGCAACAACCCAACTCTCCGTTACACATGTTAAGACTCCATTTAATTATGACAAATTCATTACCCTAATATGATTCCAAAGTAATGTTGTGCTAAAATATGAAACTGGCCGTGATTTTTTTTGGAAACTGGCTAATATAACACATACCTGTATGCCTGTGTGTAAAAACAAGTTAACAGAAACAATCGATATATGAAAACAACTGTACAGGTCTTTATCCAAAAAAAGATACAACAGAATATATACAGTAATTAGCAGCACTGAACTACGTAAGGTTAACTATGCAAAAAAAATTTGTCTGCACGTTAGTTTGTTTCCCAAGTCAGTAGAAATTACACAAACTTATCTATTTACAGGTTTCGCAGAATTAAAAAAAAACGAGTTTCAGTTGTAGTTGTAGGAGTTTCAATTGTTGTAGTTGTTGGAGCTTCAGTTGTTGAAGTTGTAGGAGTTTCAATTGTTATTTTGATCTCGTAGTACGGCTTACAGCTGGATAGAAACACACACTGCAGATTGATAGAAACCGTAAACGGAAGTCCATCGTGCACATGGTCACTGGATTTGCTGATTAGGGTTAGTCGCCAGGGATCGCTCAGGAGTTAGGGTTAGCTCCAGTCGCCAGGGCGCTGATAAAGTCGCCAGGTGGCGCTCAAGCACAAGAAACCGGAAACGGAAGTCAATCGTGCCGCCGCCGTCGCCGTTTCCATTTTGTTGGTTTGTTCATCATTTTGTTAGTTTGTACGTTGTTGTGTGATTTTGTGTGTTTGTTGTGTGTGTGTTGTTTGTGTTGTGTGTGTATTGTGTGTGTGTGTGTGTGCGTGTGCGTGTGCGTGTGCGCGAGCGCGTGCGCGTGCGCGTGCACGTGCGCGTGCGCGTGCGTGTGTGTTTGTGCGTGTGTTAGTTAAGGGATCATATTAAAAAGTGTACCTAATGATTACAAATGAACCAGCTGATTGTCTCAATAAATTAAGGGATCATTTAATAAAATAGTGTGGTCTTCCCACGCGGTCACTTCATATAATTAAGGGAAATCTAAACATGTAAGGATTTATAGCAAAACACAAACTTGAGGGGTCATCAAAAATTATGGGGTCACATCGAAAATGTAAGGGGTTATTTCAAATAAATTAAACTGATTTTTTAAGTAAATTAAGGAATCATTTTGATAAATGTAAGGGTCATTTAACAAAGTAACTAGCTCATCATTTGAAAAAAGTTAAGTGGGCCATCAGAACATTAAGGAGTCATCCAAAAATGTAGTAAGAGGGTCATCTAAAAAAATCAGCCTCTTATTTTACGTTTTGATGTGACCGCTTTTAATTTAAAGATACCCTTTACATATACCCTTTTGGGATTACCTCTAAATTTCGTACGTTTTAAATGTGCCCCTTAATTTTACATTTTTCTTGATTATCCCTTAAATGGGAACAAAAGGCAATTTTTTGTATGTTATCCACCTAAAACAATGAATACAAACTAACCATTTGCAACTACAATCAACAATATCACGCCAATGGTTTATTAGAAAAGTTTATTGAACACACAGCAACCATATTTCATGGGCCGCGCCATTGTTGTCGATAAACCTATGTAGCGAGTTCCTGCTTATCTCTACAACTAGTTTTCCACACTTCCGACAGATGACGCTTGTTCTTTTCATTGAATTTTTTTTTAATTACCCCTTAACTTTCTTTATTTTATGAGATGTCCACTTAATGTTTTGAGATGATCCCCTAACGATCAGCCAGTTCTTTTTAATCAACACGTCTATTTTTGAAAAGATCCATTTTATGAAATGACACTTTAATGTTTTAAAATGATTTTTGTATTTATTGAGACGATCAGCTAGTTCTTTTTTAATGAATATTTACGTTTTTTAAATGATTATTTGATTTTTTAGAAGACCCCCTTTATTGTATGAGGTGACCTTTTAATGTTTTAAGATGATCCCTTAATGTATTGAGACGATCAGCTAGTTTATTATTAATGACCACTTGCATGTTTTGTGATCCCATAGCTTCTTCGAGAATGAGATGATCCCATATTTTTTCAGACAATCAACTACATCAGTTGTTAAATGATCTCTCACACTTTTTTAAATCACCATTTAGTTTTGTAGAATTATATTATATGATTTCTGTTGAGATGATCACCTTTTTGCAATGACCCCTTACCTTTTTTTAAATGTCCCCTTCACTTTTTTGGAAGACCTCTTAATTTTAGAATGTGACACCTTAATTTGTTTGAGACGATCGGCTAGTTATTTTGTTTAAATGATACCTTACATTTGAGATGAGCGTTTATTTTTTAAAGGACCCATTCCTTTTCGTCTTCCCTGCTACCCTGCATGATTCAAACCCATCGTTTGCCCACATCAATTATTATTATTGCCGTATGCTATCTAGGAAGATATATAAACGGCAGTACATATGTCCTCCCAGAAAACAAGCCGCTGAATCGTTCTAAGAATCTGAGTTTAAGTATGTTTTAGTGAACGTCGAGTGGTTGTCAGCATGAGTAGCCATGATACGGGTGAACATGAGGATGTTGAGAAGGAGGAGGAGCAGGACGATGAGGCTGATGAGGATGACAAAGTTGTCTTCATCATCGTAATAATTATCATCCTCATAATCACCTGCACTAAGATAAACCCTTAATTATCTTCGTCTTTCTCCTCCTATTTATCATCATCAGTACAATTTATCATCTTCATCATCATCGTCATTATAATCATCTTCATCGCTTTTATTATATTACTGGTCGATTATTACATTACTGGTCGATTATTACGTTACTGGTTGTAACAGGCGCCATTGACATATACGATAAATCTACTTCTAACGAACCGCCGTTCGCGTGGTGGCGATGCGATCGTACAATAACCATTATCACCGCCGAGTTAGATATATTTAGTCAAACTCTCTGTCAGTAGAGCCATAACCATGACACCACTGCCACAACTTATATTTGATGTACAGATTCTGCATATCTCTATTTCATTTGTTAAACTCCTAATTTTGTTCCGTGTCTAGAAACAAAATAATGTTTGTTTTTGTTTGAAATTATGTTAAGTTACTCAGTTGCCTGTTGCAATGACGTAGCAAGTCGTAAACAACAAGGACGTTACACAGCCAAACAATTATCCATGCATGATTTATCGATACTAAATATGACAGATCAACAAAAAAACTTATAATACATCTCTCAACCCAGTAATATAATACGTCCAGGATTTCCTATGTTTTTGTAACGTACGATGAAACTCAAGCATATGCAAAGTATCCATAATAGAACGAAGAGTATGGTAAGTTGTACTTCTTAAATTACTGTAAGGATCATGTCGATATACAATAAATCAAAAAAGATAAAACATATGCCATATGTGTACCTGATATAATATTCTATTTTACTTTTTGCATACTTGAACAAGGTTTAAATTATAAAAAAGTGTTTGCTTAAAACTACGAGCACCCTAATAATGAAAGACAACAACACTGCAGTAAGTGCAGTTAATTTGCCCAGTAGGCTACGTTGTCATTCTGATATTGAGTCGTATCTGATATATTGAAGAGAGGACTCAGTATGAGTGCGATTATGCTTTATTTTGTACACACGACACACGTGATTTCCCATCCTTCTACATAATTGGGACACGGCAGTGGTCCACCGCAAGTAGCTTCGATGACGTAGAAAAGGACGCCACCCTTACCCACCCCTCCTCCTGGGATGACTTCCGGGGCATTGTCCATACAGACGTAGGTCGTTCGGCCTTTGTATGCGTAATACCCCGCCATCAAGTAGCCCGAATATTCCTTCGTCCACCCGTCTGGGCAGGTCAGTTTGGCCGGAATCATCAGCTTCGTTGGTCGGCTGGTCACAAGACACACGGCACACGGGACGTCGTTGTCGTGCAGCGACTGCGCGTTAGCGTTGGAGAACGGGTCGTTTGACTGTATTTCGTATTCAGCGCCGTACAATTGGCCGCCGGACTGGAAGCCTGCCGTGGTTTTCCCCCATTCAGGGTCTCTTGGCATGCAGAGATGGTTCGAGCCACCGCCGCTGTGTGTGTAGTGTGACCCGGCTACGACACCTTGAACAACAACAAATTTGCAATCTTCAAAAGAATATCAGGTGTGTTTTATAAATGCTAATTTTATCTGCTTTCGACATTTCTTTAGGTATTTTGAGAGAAGTGCAAAATGTGTACCTTTTTACTACATCCTTTGTTTTTGACGATACCGAAAACATGTAAGTAGAGTAAAATTATAAAAAAATTATAATGAACGGCGTAGCATCGTCAGATCTTTCAGAAAGACGTAAACTTCATCAACAACAAAGAACTCTGTATTCGGCTAAAATACTTGCCCCAGTAGAGCAGTTCCGTGCCATTTTCCGAGCACGTCTTCCTTCCCCAGCGGATGTACACAGCGCCGCCTTTCGACGAATGTTGATTGTCATTTGCTGAAAAGTTAGTTCGAACTACAATACTATTTATGGAAGTACTCACTATATGAGTACAATGGCACTATTTAAAATACAATTTATTTCATGTCTGTGTCATGCCGGATGCTATGGGAATTGGGTACTCGTGTGGCTTGGGTCGATTGCTGATGTAAACTCCACGTAACTAATCAGTTAGTTCTGACCGGTTTGTGTATTTTGTTAATACAAACTAATGTTTGTTATCATTTGTATTGAGACACTATTATATTATTATACAAAATGTCGTAATAACATTGTGATTTCTAGGAGGAAGCCCGTTTCTTCCGACAACATGGGCACTCCGCCGCAAGACGGTGAGTAGTGTAGGTAGAAAGAGATAGTATGTGCCACCAACCTTACAGCACCAGGAGAGAAGTGTCATTAGTAAGAAGATGTATAACAGATGACGTTACCCACCGATCTCCTCTTGTGTCTTGTCTTTTACGTCGTCAATTTTCACTTCCAGTTGTTTCATTGTCGCCCTCAGATCAGGTATAGCGGCGACGACCTTGTTGACCAAAGTGAGCTGCGCCTGTAGACTGTCCACGACGGCTCTCAGTTCCATGACGTCCCGCATACGCTGACTGACACAGACGTCACGGAAGGTGTAGGTGCACAGCCCGTCGTTAGATACTGCTCCCCTCGTGAGCTGACCGAGGGCATCCCCGCCAAAGAAGACGAAGAGAAACGCCAGTTGAACGTACGTCGTCATCATGTTTACCAGTTGCTGAAGTCTGCTGTTTTCGTTCGTGTCGTCCCTTTAAGTAACGCGTTGACCCAATGTTTCACCAGCCACGTCGTAGGAGGTTCTCTACCGATAACAAACTGACTGAATGTTAGATTAGTTGTTTGAATAAAAAAATTATAAATTGTATATGTCGAATCTATGCAATACAAATTTGGGGTGGTGGGAGTCGTATGGGCGTATTGTGTTGCCATATGTTTTCGCTTGCGAAATTTTCGGAAAGTACATAACATGTATTGTGTTAATCGCAAAAGTAAACAAAAACTCGAATGCCAAACATACACAACACGCTTATCAAACACTTTCATGATTAACTCCCAGGGCTTTTTTAATGTCGGGAGGAAAGACGCAGATAGGCAGGTTTCCGGAGCCACCTGGCGGATATGTATACTCACGATGTATTATCGTCAGATTTCTCAAGTCGACGACAACTTGGTAGGCCTACTTATATTTCCAAAATGAAAGATGAATACACTTTCTAAATGTGCGTACATCATAAGCAAACTATTTTTAAAAACCAACATAATACTCCTTGTGAAAAAAACCAGAATAATATTTTACTTAAATTTGGGACACAATGCGCCATTTTGCCACATGTCCGCAGTCAGCTCACCGTAGGGAGCCTCGACAACAACACACGAAGTGGATCCGGGGATTTGAATCACCCGTTCTACCTCTTAAGTCCACATCCGCCTTACACATGTTCTAAATTAATGAGAGTATTCTAGATTACACACTAATGTATTTGTGGCGTTGTTTTTTGTGGCACATATCAGATGGCAAGTACCCGAGTACGAATGTCGCTTAAAGTAGTGAAGGTTAACAGAAAAAGCACACCATATCATTATCCGACGGCGAAGGACGGAGACATAATTTACATTTAAATTGTAAACAAGCCATATGGTTCTAATCACACATGTCCGACAATGTGAATCATCGTGTTTCACTGGTATGGTAATGCAGAATAGTTTACGTCTTAGTTTTCTTCGAATCGAAAATATACTGGGGAACATGGGGCAAGCTGACGAATGGGGCAAGTTGCTAATTGCATAATAATGTTAAAACAAGGAACATATGGCAGCACCACGCAATTTTCTAATGAAGTAGAAACACATGCAGAGTGATCAACACGGGAACATTTTCAACTTTACGCAAACTGCAAGCGGTAAAAATAAAAGTTGGTTTCTCTTGAAATTACCAAAATAATTTTATTACACCATATAAGGCCTGATAGTACACGTTTATCTGCGAAATTTCAAGCAATTATTTGTGCTTGTGTAACATATTTCGTTTGTGCATTGCTGAGTACAATGTCAAAGTCTGACAAATGACCTGAAGGAGCAAGTTGACGAACGAGGAGCGACAGCTATGAAAACTAAAGAGTACAAAAAAAGCGTATATCTATTAGGACAACTTGCCCTTAAGCGCCGAAGATCCCAGCGGATAACGAAAGACAAGATGTGGTATGTTAGTCGTATAATGTGCTCTTCCTCCTTGTTCCCTGCTGTACAGGGGCGAGGGTCAGGTAAAATATTGTCGAGCCACTCTTTCTGTTCTTTCTTTCCATAGTTTTCTATCGGCCGCTCCTTCTCTCCATCTTTCATCCTCCACCGATCTTCTCATGTCCCTCCTCACGCAGTCCTCCCATCTCAGCTGTGGCTTTCCCCTTTTCCTGCGTCCTTGATGTTTTCCACCTCTGCTCTCTTTGCTAGTTTGCTTGCATCAATCTTACCAAGTGGCCTGCCCATCTCATCCTGCTTCTCACCAATCTTCCTGTTAGGCTGCATTGCATCCTAACCTCTTTCCTTAGGTCGTTCATCCTTCTTCTGTCCACCCTCTTTGTTCTTGTTATTCGCCGAACCCAGTTATTCTCACACACTTGCAGCTTCTGTTGTTGTTGTTCTGTCAACGCCACTGTCTCCAGACCATACAGGCATGCTGGTGTATTGTTCTCAGGACTTTCCCTCTACCTTTCTCCAAGCATTCGCTCCCGCTTGTGTCCGACGTTGTACTTCTGCCGCTGAACGCCCATCCTCCGTAGCCATTCCTTCGAGGTACACAAAGCCATCCACCTGCTTGATCTCCTTACCATCCAACCTGATGTTCAACTCCTCTCTCTGGTGTCCAACCCACATCACTTCTGTCTTCTCTAGGCTCATTCTCAGTCCGTGCTTCTCGAACACCCCCTTCCATTCCTCCAACACTTCCTGTAGGTCTTGTTTGCTTTCTGCTATTATGGCCAGATCATCTGCGTACATCATCTTCCTGAAAATATCCTTCGTGCTGATCTTTCTGCTGATTATTTCCATCACCATGATAAACAGTAAAGGGCTAAGGGCACTTCCTTGGCTCAAACCGATATTAACTGGAAACTCTTCCGACAACCCAGATCCAACAACAACTCTTCCATTTGTTCTCTCATATATTGCTTCCACCATCCTGGCTTCTGCTTCTGGCACTCCCATCCATCTCACTGTTGCCGTCACCATCTCTCTAGGGACTGTATAATATGGAATTAAAAATCCGTCAACCAAGGACTGTATCCTGTGCTGTCAGTGGATCGAAAGTTGGCAAAGGTGGCCTTGAAAGAAGGTACACGTGTTTAAGTGTCCTGTTTAGGTTGTATTGTTACCACATTGCTGATGTTAATATTGCTGATGTTAATAAAAGCCACATAAATAAACAATCAATGCTTAGCGCTGTCAACTTGCCCATTTTCCCCAAGATATGCGAGATCCTTCGAAAAGCAATAGAATGCAAGTATTGGTAGAGTGTTCTACGACGACATTTTTACAAATATATTCCAAAGAAACAACGACATAATCTGTTGGTATGAAATGACAGACGGGCTTGTGTTCATGTTTACCAGTGCTGTTATCTCTAATTGTTATTATTCATGTTATGTTTACGCATACCCGTGTATATCAACATCTATTTACAAGATGAGATTCGAATAGAATAAGGAAAGCATACGCTGATATTTCCCTTAAGGAAATTGTATTCATCTGGGTCGGACGAACCAATGAAGTCTTCATACTGCTAATTAAGTTAGTTAAATGTTCCTCCTCAATTCAAATTTTTTCGCTAGTTTCATTTCAAGTTAATTTTGCGAACAATCGAACCTACCTAATATCCACTGCAACATACTAGCTCGTTTGTGCAGCTTTTGTGTGTCGTTTTTTTAATCATCAGACAAACTATTAAAGCGAAACAAAAGGTATGGTTTTCCGCCTATGCATATATAACAGTTAATAAAACATACAACTACAATTAAGAATATCATGCCAGTGGTTTACTAAGAAACATTGTCGAACATACATCTTATTTCATCGACCGCGCCTTACTGTTAAATAACACTATGTCACGAGTGCGGTATTCTGGCTATATTCTCTCGCCAAATGAAAATAAATTCGTATACAATTTCTATTTTGCCAATAGAATATGGCCATGCTATTTGCGTCCAATATTAACCTATGTTTTGGCATTTGTTTAGTACATTAATCTTCTTTCTGGTAAAATAACACGTTTGTTCGAGGTTTTGCGCTGGTTCTGTGAATGCCAGCCTCCCTTAATACGTCACTTTAGTCTAGGTCACCCCGATTTCATAGAACTGCGCATGCGCTTATCGGTCGCGCTGGTTGACATGTCAGCCCTCGGTCATTCGGAGAAATGACTGGATTCTCCAACTTTTAGAACACATTCTCACTAAACCAATGGCGTGATATTCTTGAGTTTATTTGCACGTGGTTAGTTTTTATTATCTCTTTTAGGTGCGCAAAATCATGCATTTTTGTTTCGTTTTAAATTACATAAAGTTTGTTCAAACATTAATTGAAATGAAAATGGAAACGCTAAAAACTCACGAATTTCACATTTGGTCACGTGATCGGCCAGATACTGGAAAGCACGCCCAATATCGGCATTGACCCACATAGTGTTTACCATTTTGGATTTTAGCCTTACCATCTAACGACTAAAGTCAATTCTTTCGACGATTCGAATAAAAATATGTATTTTGATTAAACCGACAGCGGATAGTACTTAAAATATTCACACACTACATATTTCGACATAAACGAAAAGGATTTGCGATAGAACAAATCAGTTGAGAGTGGTGTTTTAAACATTTATTAATGTCCTTAGAAGTTTGCCATAGACCTGACAATATTATGTGTACAATTAGAACATTACCAACAAGTGGCTAACGCCGTAAACTCGGCAACTTTTCACATCAAATATAAACAAAACGAATAAGGAAGTTCAAGGAACTTCGTATACAATTTCGTCCGTCAGACACATAGACAAACAATGGCTCATCGCATATCCGTTGACAACTTGACACAATAAAGCCATTTTATAAACGTCCATTGTGCCACGTTGGCGTGTTTTAACGTCGCAGATAGTCAAACAACTTCGGCGCCGTAAATTAGTGATTATGACTCGGTTGGGATAAGTAGGTAAACGTAGTGGGCGTTGCAGGAGTGTCACAAGGCCGATACTCACTGGCTGACGTTTTAGTAGGTACATCCGGATTCATTTACATTAGCCGTGATATCATACTATCTCAACCAATTCTTCCTGTTTTTAATCGACGTAGTCTCGTTCTTTGTTGGTGGTGTCGCTGAATGGAACTGGATGTATTCGTTACGTGTTATCTTTTTATTTTCAGATTTGGTTGAAGCGATGCATAGACCGTTGTTGCTACGCGATCGACAAACCGAATGGTTTGAGACAAAAACGTTTGAGGCAAAACCCCCCTCCTCTCCTCCCAAACAAAAGTCAAATATATATTATATCAAGGCCAGCCTCCCACCTATCACCTATTTTTAGAGGTCGACCTCCCACTTCCCACCATTTTTAGGATCAACCTCCCATGTGCCAATTCCTGTCGGTGCGCGGACGTCATAGTAAATTGGCATCCTTGTCCACTTGTCATCATCTGTTTAAATCTTGCGGGTTGTGTTGTAAAACTGGTAATGCTATTTACATAATGTGTAAAGTTATTTATATAATTTGTGTTCACAACTCACACCTCATATTCAACCTCCCACCTATTTTTAAGGTTAACCTGCCACACCCCCTCAATTGTGTGGTTTGTGGTAACACATCTCACTGTTTGGGTTACCATGGGAACAAGGCTAAATTCAGAGGTCACGTTTATTTAATTTTACCACAAAATCCATTTCTGAGATGAAGAAATTAACATTAGTAACAATTAATTTACGGTAATTTATTAACCATTTTGGCGCACTGCACAACAGTTTCGCCACACAGCGGACC
>BSQZ01000005.1:3277500-3562500 GCA_033239005.1 Lamellibrachia satsuma
GGCAGAAAACCTGATAACGGAAGGAGAAGACAAGAACACAGAGGTGGACCACATCAAGAAAGTGCTGAAAGCAAACGGTTACAAAACTTGGATGTTTAACACCACGCAATCAACGAGAAGGAAGGAGAACACTACCACAGAAACCAACAGAAGACAACATGCCATAGGACTGCCCTACATTAGTAAACTATCACAACAAGTAGCAAGGATTTTCATGTCCTATAACATCCCGGTTTACCACAAACCTATCAACACAATGAGGTCACTGTTGGTACACCCAAAAGATAGAACAGCAAAGGCAGCAAAGTGTGGGTTAGTATATGATATACAATGCCCAGAATGTGACCAACACTATATAGGAGAAACAGCCAGAACACTTGGCACAAGAATC
The DNA here is from genome assembly GCA_033239005.1 of Lamellibrachia satsuma. Classification (NCBI taxonomy): domain Eukaryota; kingdom Metazoa; phylum Annelida; class Polychaeta; order Sabellida; family Siboglinidae; genus Lamellibrachia; species Lamellibrachia satsuma. Next base: position 3,277,892 of record BSQZ01000005.1, read on the forward strand.
AAAGAACATCTATCTTGTCGCCAACCCCTATCAGCTATAAGTGAACACAAACTGAACACAGGTCATCAGTGCTCTATGAAGGACGTCAATATTCTAGACCACGAGGAGAACTGGCACAGGAGAAAAATAAAGGAGGCGATTAACATCCACAGAAACAAACCTACGCTGAACCGAGACGTCGGCCAGGAACTCCCACCAGTCCTACTCCAGCTTGTGTCACATGACATTGGTCATGTGACACATCCGTAACTTCAGTCTGCTGAAGAAGACTGCGAGATGCAGTCGAAATATCCAAAACAAACTGCAAGTTTCTTGAGAGGTAATTATGATTAATATTGTCTACCGTTGGTTTACGTTGTTTTTAAGCCCGCCATACACATACCGACTTTTAGTCGCCAACAGATTGTCAACCGACAACTACCCATCGGCCGTCCGTCTGCCGACCGATTTATCAAATGCCAGATGTCCACAAAAAGTGTTGCCAACTGTTGGTGGGTGGAGAACGTACACATAACAACTACATTGAGTTGCCAAATGAAAAAGTAGTCGCGAACATGTTGGCAACTGAAGAATCGGTATGTCTATGGCGGGGTTAACACATACGAACCGCAATGTCGATCTGGGAGCGGTTTGTGCTGAAGCGGACGACGTTGTCTGTATTAAAATGTTAAAACTACGGACGAATTAAAACGTTGTTTCCGTGGTTCTGTTCTTGCACCAGTTCTCCTCAACATCCACATCTACGACTTACGGCGGAGCACAGGCCAGCAAGGAATCCTTACACTTACACATACAGGTTAATGGGTTATTTTAGGCCATCGGCCTTTGTTGGTACCCAATACTACCCACATCCCAGGCTATCCCATTGCTGATCTAGTCTGGCTTTGAACTGAATGACTGTCTTGGCATCCACCACATTTTGCGGGAGTCCGTTCCACACTCTGATCTTAAAGAATCTCTGCCTAGTCAACAGTCTGACTCTCGGTTTGAACATCTTCATTGTGTGCCCTCTGGTACGTCCAGGCTGTCTAATTTCGAAGAATGTACGAGCTTCTACGTTTTCCAGTCCGTTGAATATTTTTCCATGGGACACGGTTTTGGGGCTTCCGGCTCTCTCCATTTGTATTCTGCTTTTGACATATCTGCTTCTACTTCTCTGCACCAGGTGTTTCTTTGCCTACCAATGTTCCCTTTGTCCTGAAGGTTCCACGTGAGCATCTCGTCTCGTGATGTGCTAAGTTGGCTTCCTGAGACCTGCCCCAAAATACCCAGCTCCACTGCTTCCTTCTAGTTTGATGTTCGATTTTTCCCGATTTTTTTCTATCCTATACTGCTTCATTGCTAATTGTTTCCGGCCATCATATCCTTAGAAATCTACTTCAACGACCTGCCCCAAACTATCTCAATGAAGTACGGATGTGCGGCGAAGCGTCAAATAAAAACTTACAAAAACAACAACTAGGACCTACCTCTGCGCATGCGTAAAAACGGATCATATTTATCATATGGTGGCGCCACTGTCGGGAGTGTGAACCAGAACTGAGTCAACGCGCGCGGGGTATTTGGGGAAACATCGATGAATAATTTTGTGGGGTTTGTATTTGGATGCCATTATCTAAACATATAGCTTAGTATATAATGTAACATATTGAGTATACCGATAAAGATATACATTGAAGGTATGACAGAAGCATTGGTGTAGAGGTACTACAATAACTTTATTAAAGGATAATCAAGCAGAACTTTATTAAAAGAGCGAGAAATGACAAACCAAACCAACCAAACGTTAATCACCGAGAGCGTCATAGAGAATATTCCTTCTGGCCAAGTTCCCAGCGACATTCAATGTTCAAAGTGACGCTTTCTCAGCGAACGTAGAATGTTCAACGGCTCAACACCAAGTTTCGCGGCGTGATCTTCGCCTTGATCGACGTCGATCGGGTTTCGTTCGGAGTCCGAGAGCGTTCATTCATGTCCACGACAGATGTTTTGGAAGAACGAGCGCCTCAATCGGCGTCAAACGTTTTGTGACGACCGCCCGTCGTCCGAGACCGTTTTGTCTGCGGCCACGATGGATGATCTTCGCCTCGATCGGCGTCGATCGCGTAACGTTCTCTGTGAGAGCGCGTTCACCAGCGACCAGACAGTAGACACTTCCGGTGACGCTGCACAGGTCAAGAAGCGCCTCGATCGGTTTAAACGATGAATGATTTGAGTGGCGTTCGCCCGTGTCGGTGTTAACGTTGCTGGAGACTTTTGCCAATCAGAAGATCTCGATCGCCTCGCTCGCGCTTGGAATCCTCCCAAACACGAACTAGGCACTGAGCAAATTTAATATTACCAAACGTGATAAGAAATACAATACAACATAAGAGATAATAAAATAAAATCAGCCACATGTCGTCACATCCAAAGCAGTCGTCCTCTGGATAAATCATAAACGCTCGGTAACACCGTACACGTGTGCATCTCCCCGGAGGTTCCCCGGTCCCTCGGGGCAACTTCTCGTCATAAAATTAAACAATATAAATCAATAAAACTAAAAGCGAAACTTATTACCAGAGCGTCGTGTCGTCTGCAGCCGCAACAGTGATCGGTCAAACCGGAAGCACGCGTGAGGCACCTGAAATGAAAGATCACCGACGACGATTAGCCGATTACCGTTTAAATAACTTTACCGGTTATCTATCTACATACGACCTGGTTACACTAATGTCATTAACGTGGACACACACAGTATTGCACACATGCAGACACACTTATAACACAGTTATACACATCAGAGGGCTCTGTTAGGCTTACCTCGGAGTAGAGGGCGTCCCTCCCGACCACCCCGACGGGCAGTCTTGACTGCAGGACACCCCCAACCGTGCAGTGCCTGCACGCGTCACTTCCAGTACCGTGTGATCATCTGTTGCGCTTGAAGACGACGTGATAATGTTTATGCTCAGTGCCGAGTCGCGAGCGAAGTGTTCCGCAGACTCCAGGAGCTCTGGAATCTGTTTGCGTTGTGAACCCGTAGACAGACACAGCTTCAGTTTGTCTTCCTTTGACTTGCTGGTGATGTAGCGTTTCACGTCATCGCATGGGTTGTGTACAGTCCAATCAACGAGTTGGAATTACCCCCAAGATTGTTCACCCTTCGGTGTGACGTAAGCCAATATCTATCGAACAACAAAAACAATAATACGATTTATTATCTAACATTATACAACGGTGCGGGATATAATTTTATAAGTATACATTGTGGAATATTAGTTTAAGTATTATAGTAATAAAACTTCCATAGCCTTGGCTTTAGGCATAGCGCGTAAATCCTCAAAGCCCCGAGCTCAGACGTGCAAGAACCAGAATCGTTAAGTATAAGACATTGGACTGCTTCTTGTTCTTCCTATGTTGAACATACAGGCGGGTCGGTAGGAGAACACATCAAAAATAACGTGTATACAGTGCAATTAGGCCTAGTCTACTCATCACATATTTGGGTAAGAAGATTAGGCAATGTTTTTTAAACTTACCAATTATAATATTGATCCATCGTGAAGCATTGCTGTCTCTGGTAGACGATAACGTGTCCAGATACCTTCGAACATTAACGCTCGCAACTCGTTCAAAACGCGTCAGTTTTCTTTGACATCTAGTTTTTAAATGATTGCTACGAGTTACCGCGTGATGACGTGACAATATCGACGCATTTCATTGCCCAATATACTTGACTTACATCAAAGAACAATCGTCGTTCGAAATGTGTAGAAACCGTTAGCGGAAAACTAAATTATGTGATGGCGCCGTGCAAGCGGGCAAGTAAAGGCCACCAGGCATTTAATATGCATGAGTTGTAGCAACTGGGTGGAATCGTCAGACCCGGGTGTGAGAAGTCCTGGGCTGAGGTTCAGGCGGACAGTTTTAGCTTTTGAGTGTAGGGGTGCGAAGATGAAGCAATTACAGGTAGGGATGGAACTGCTGAGGCAGCTTGTTGTGGCATTGGTGGGAAGGGAAGAGGTGGGTTGTGCCAGTGGTTCCGGAGGGGGGACAGTGGATGGCAAAGTGATGGAAGACGATGAGATAGATGCTAGGGTGAGCTCACCTCAGCCTAGGAGGGGGCTGGACGTAAGGAGAGAAGACGTAAGGAAGCAGGACGTAAGGAGATCGGACGAAAGGAGAAAGGATGGAAGGAAATGGGAATGACTTTAACGGTAGAAGAGATAACGGGAGAGATGGAGAAGGGAGGGAAGGAGACGCGAGGAAAGCCGATGGTAGCGAAGGAGACGGGAGGGAAGGCGGAAGGAACGGAGGCGTCAGGACTGAAGGCGACAGGAGCGCAAGAGAAAAAGGACGGAAAAGTGATATGTTGATGGACGAGAGGGAGATGGACAGCTGGCTGCCAGGTGACACGATTGCATGACAGAATGCGACGAAAGCAATCCAACGCAAGAGCTACTCCGATGTAGTGATAGACGGGGCGAGGAGGAGCGAGCGGGAGTGTTTGTGGGAGACTCGATAGTTAGGAATTATATTCTGTTTTGTACTGAAATGTGTTTTGTGTAAAACAAATAACGGCCACATACCTGCAGTATATTCTTATTTCTTTTGTTATGGTATGTGATGTACAAAAGTAAAGCCGTGAATACCCTCTTTATTCTCAGTTTACATGAGTTTTTATTAATTATGATTACTGTAAATTAAAATAGTTATGTAAAAATGTAAATTAAAATAGATAGGATTTTGATGGACACCCTTTATTCCTTTATAAAATACAGTTTATCTAGCATTATAATTATGGTTAAGTAAATAAAATTCCACACGATAAATCAAACAGCAATCTGTATAGATAATAAATATTATTGTACTGGACATTGTCAGTGACACTTAGTCTATAGTTGATTATCCTAACGTTAGGCGTCACCCTTCTTTCTTGCCCCTCCCTGGAAAAATTCCTGCGGACGCCCCTACTTTTGTAATATACACTATATCATCGTAAATGACAAGGTGAACAAATTTAGTCTTTACTTTAGACATGTGCGAAATAATCGATGCGTACGCAACCAAATATGTTTTCTTCAGAATAAACAGTCATAGAGTCGTATAACAATGCGCGAATGTTTACGCAAAGGAGCATCGAAAAACCTAGGTGGCGCTTCAGTCGCGCCATAACAGAAATCATATTGGACCCTGTGAAATGATCCGATATTGGCCAATCCAAAATGGCGCGCTACACAGCTGTTCTTTGCTTAACAGTAACTGAAACCAACTAATTTATCATATATAATCAGTAAATGTGAATGGGTTGTTGAATCAAACTAAATGGCTAAGATATTTGTCTTACAAAATTCGTAGTGAATGTGACATGACAACGTTTCGGCATTGAATTGGGAGGCTGTGACACCACCGTTGAGGATATCGTTGCCAAGCTGCACGGCGCAAAGATGTTTACGACAAGCGGGTATTGATAAGTGAAGCTGGACGAGAAGAACTCCCTGTTAAATACCTTTAACACGCCTTCGGACGATACCGATTCACCGATTGCCTTTTCGAGTGAATTCGGCACAGGATGTCTTCCAAATAAGAGATTGATCTTACATACGAGGGGTTGCCCTTAGTCTACGGCAAGGACCGGAAAGACCATGACGCTAAGCTTGATGTCGTGTTACGCAGGACCCGGGAACGAGGGATCAAGTTAAATCCGGACAAGTGTGTCTTTCGGCCCATCAAGTCACCTACTTTGGACACATACTATCAGCTGATGGCCTACGACCTGATCCAGTAAAGATCCAGGGCATTCATGACATGCCTCCACCGACCCAAAGGGACGATCTGGAGACCGTACTTGGCATGACCACGTACTTGGGGAAGTTTGCGTCAAACTTATCGGATATAACCGCCCTCTTAAGAGACCTGACGAAGGACAACGAGTTCATTTGGGACGCCGTGAGGGAGAAGGGTTGCTCGTGGTGGTGTTTGCCTGTGAGCGATTTCACCAATGCACATACGGTCGTGACGTGAATGGTGAGTCTGATTACAAGCCCCTGGAGGCCATCTCGAGCAATCCATTAGCCTGTGCGCCATCATGGTTACAAAGAATGCTTCTGAAACTCCAGAGATAAAATGTACATATAACATACGTACCGGGGAAGCAGAGTCCGTTGGCAAAGAGATTGGTCACCGACAGTGAACCACAGAATTCACGAAATTCGCAAATACTTGGGATTCGCGCATTCAACCTGTGTTACACGGTCACACAATGGTCGTGTATATATTATAATACCCTTGAAACTGTAACAGCCATTTAACGTGTTTAATTAACATACAATATTGAATATATGATGAATTAACAATGAAAACAATTCACGCATCGCTTGAAAACGATTCACATATCACTCAACGACAAGTATTCCTCGACAGTCTGTTTCCCTGTTTCCCTGTTTCCCTGCCGTTTATGTCCTCCACGCATTCGCGTAACGTCCCAGTTCGTCGACGTCCCAGTTCGTCGTTCCGTTGTGTACGTCTCCCGACAAGTCGGCACGAACTGTTTGTCGGTCGCTTCTGGCAATGTTCAAAACGTGCTAAGTCACACTATTTATTATATATGCCAACGGTGATAACAACCCATGTTGGAAGGCCATTGAGGGCTCCAGTGAAACTTAAGGAATATGTGTGTTAGAGACAGTAGTTGAACAGAATGGACGCTCGGACAATAATTTGTATTTTTTTATTTTGTCTTGAAAAAGCTCAGATGTGGAATTGAGACATTTAAAAGGCGGGAAGTGTTAAGTCTGTACCGTTGTATGAGTCACCGGACGGTGTTATAACGCCACGGCTAATCACGTGGGCCTGTGGGGCCAATCACTGTTCCAGAAGATTATGTCAATGTCCGTCGTTCCGTTCTTATTAAAAGTCTGTTCACCAACGTTGTTTGTTGTTTGCTGTGAAGTCAGTATGCTACAAGTTTATTGTTAAAAGACGTAACCATTATCTACTTAGATTTTCAGAAAACGTGATAGTGCCACATCAAAGATTGCTACTTAAATTAAAAGCCCATGGTATCTGGGACGGCATAACCGACTGGGTTGAACAATGGCTGACTGACAGAAGCGTGTTGTAGTAGATGTGGTATGAGCATGGTCAATAGATATATTGGGGAGAAAATGCGAGATGCGTCACTGAGTGGAGAGGGAGAGAGACGGGAAATAAATGATGTGTCTGATGAACATGTGTCTCTCATTCGCTGAATAGAAACCAGTACATGGTGTCAAGAAGTGGACCATGGCTGTAAATCCATCGTATCAGATAACACTGCCGTAGCCAATGGATTGTAGGAATCCAGTAGAATGACCGAAATGGATCAGAAGATTCGAGCGGTTTAGACAAACGTCAGAGCTGTCCACGAAACCTAAAAACGACCACGTAAACACGCAGATCTACAGTATGGGCGATGAGGCAGATTGTATACTAGCATCACTCAGTGTGACTGACGAAGAAATACAGGCATATGGCACTGTTAAGGGAAAACTGGATAGCTATTTCACCGAAAGCCGAAACGTGATATATGAAAAGGTAACGTTTAACCAGAGAAAACAGCGAAAACTAAAGTCCGGCGAAACTATCAATTGTTTCATCACGTCACTCTATAAGTTTTGGCAGAACACTGTGGTTAAGGGGCGTTATGAGACGATATTGTGATGAACAGATTGGTTGTCGGAATAAGAGACGAACAATTGTCTGTAAAACAACTTGACGCAACATTGGCTCTGAAAAGGCTGTCGACCAAGCACGCCAGAAAGAGGGCGTAAGAAAACAGCAGACGGTTGTGCGAAGTAGTCCGCAAAGGGCGCCACTGACGTTGATGCGGAAAAGGCCATGTCAAAAAGTTGGGAAATCAAAACCTGTTTTTCAATAAACAAGGCAAAACTGGAACAGACCAACTTCGCATCACACTCAGAAGACATGCAGACGGTGTGGCAAGGAACCGCACTCGAAATAACGTTGCTCAGCAAAAGACGTGAAGTGTCACAAATGTGCAAAAGTGGGACATTTTGTATCAGTTTATTTGTCCAGCCAACAAATCGGAACAGTGCGCGATTACAGCAATGGTGCTGATTACGCATTTATGGACACCGTGGAGGACAAAACGAGCACTAAACAATGGCTGATAACACTACATTTGGGAAATTCAAACGTTCAGTTTCGCATTGACACTGGAAGTGTACAAGGAACTGCAAGATGTTAATCCTCTCAAAGTACCAGACAAAAAACTCTTTGGTGTTGGCGAAACAAGCGTTCTAACAGTTATGGGCATGTTCACATCCGTCCTATGGGGAAAGACCAGGGCAGTAACCCAGAACATATATGTTGTCAAAGGGGTACGCAAGTCATTGCATGACAACCCAGCAATATAGACACTGCAGTTGATCAGAAGAGCTGAGTCTGTCGAAGACAAAACTGATTATCAGAACGAGTTCTTTGAAGGACCCGGCAATATGGAAGGTTCTTACACAATCACCTGAAGGAAGATGCCCAGTCTATCGCCATCACCGCACCACGAAGACTACCTCTACCACTGGTGGCCAAAACAAAGAAAGAGCTGAAAAAGATGGAAGAAATGGAAGTGATAATGAGAATCGAACAACCTACTGATTGGTGTACGCCGATGGTCGTAGTCCCGAAGAAAGACGATGTCAAGATCTGCATTGACCTGACGAAGATCAACAAAAGCGTACTTCGCGAAATGCCGTCGGTTGAATATACACTAGAACAGTTGGCAGGAGCGAAAAGCCCCACATGGAACGCTGAAACATTAATGTCTGCGAGCTCTCATGAGAAAGGAGGAAGTGGCATGTGCATGATCATTAGATATATCGGGGAGACAATGCGATATGCGACACCGTGGGGAGAGGGAGAGAGACGGCGAAATAAACAATGTGTCTCATGAACCTCTGGATAGAAATCAGTACAGTAGATAGGGAGGTTTCAAACTGGAAATAAGTTATATGTGGGGTAGCACAAGGATCAGTATTGGGACTTTTATTAATCTTAATATAAAATCAATGACTTGGACGATAATATAACAAACAACGTACTAAAATTTGCGTATGACATAAAAATGTTTAGAAAGGTTAAAATGATGGTGATGAACAATGTTTACAAAACGATCTAGGCAAATTATGGAAATGTAAATGCCTACATATAGGACACTGGAACTTGGATGTAAACTATAAAATGAAAGATACTGTTTAAGGGACTAATGCAAAAAAGGGCTTAGGAGTACAATAAGTGCTGATATGAAAGTTTCTGAACAGTGTGGTATTGCAGCTTCAAAGTGTAATCAACTTCTTGGGTTGATTAGAAGAAATATAACATACAAGGAAAAAAGCTCATTATATCTCTGTATAAAGCAATAGTTAGGCCTCATTTAGAATACTGCATACAAGCGTGGATACCATATCGTATGAAGGATATAGATACGCTTGAACGAATACAGAGGAGAGCAACTAAAATTTTCCAGAACTGGAGGACCTTAGTTATGAAGAACGCCTATAAGAATGTGGTTTAACAACCCTAGAGACAAGGAGGTTAAGAGGAGACCAAATTGAAGTTTTTAAAATATTTAATGGTTATGAAAATATTGATAAAATATATTCTCTCACCCAAGAAAGATAGTAGAACTAGAGGACATGAGGTAACTCTTGCAATGTGACTGAGTGGCACCACCTAGCGGAATCTCCCCTGCTGTACTTCTATACTGTATTGTGGCAGCGGTGGGATTACACTTTAACCCACGAACTCTGAAACTACTGTAGCGACGCACGAAAAAAAATTCGAATGTGGTGTTTTAAGACAGTCGGGCGATAATAGAACCAAATAAGTCAAATCATGATGACGATGCAAACCAAGGCCAGGTCAGAGTCAACCCACCCCAGTCACTGTCTCTTCGAGATGGTCCTGAAGACCAAGAGAACATGACGTTGTGGCAGCAAGAATGACCAATTATGCCAAAATCACAAAGCTGGAACAACATCCACCGGATGTAAAAAAATCCGTATTTATTCATTGTGCGGGAGATCAGTGCTCAACATATTCAATGCTCTAGAATTTGGACCCAATGAGTCCAACGATGATCTGCATACAGTGATACAGAAATTAGAGGCATATTTTATTGGGGAAATTTCAACAAGCGTGACAAACAACTCCAAGAGAACATTGATGACTTCGTGACATGTCTCCGGAACCTCGCAAAGACAATATAAATATCAATGGTTTCTACGCTTGCAATGGGTGTCTGATAGTCTGATCCGGAATAGAGTTATCCTTCGCATTCGGTTTGATGGTTATCAACAAAATACACAAGAACTTTTGAAGATTAGACAGCTTGATCTGAAAAGCTGTACACTTGCAGAAGTGCAAATGCCAGCAAGCAGATGACAGTAGACATAAAGAAGGTATATCCTGACAAAGAAGAGATCAGTAAGGTTTATGTCCTCCGCAGATAGAAAGATGGAGGTCGTCCAAAGACGCAATGGCAAAGCATCTAAAGAAGGTGCACATTTTTGTGACCAAATACACTTCTCCCGGAAATCGTCGTGCCATACACCAAGTGCAAGCGTAGAAACCACTTTGCTGTGGTATGCAGAACTGGAAAGAATGGAGTACACAGCAAACAGTCACGAGTGTATGCTGTCGGAGAGGAGGAGAGCAGCGAATCAGAATGCGAGATCATCAGCACAGTCAGAGAAACTGTCAATGCTGTGTCAGACGACAAGAAACTAATATACACACACATTGAAATACACAAGCAGACAGTTACATTCCAAGTAGATCCTGGTGAAACAATAAACGTTGTCCTTTGAGGGTGGTGAAGAATATCGCATTGTCCCCCACCGACGTCACACTAGAAATGTGGAACGGCACAACAACCCGTCCTGTGGGTAAATGTCGACTGAAAATAAGAAATCCCTCGAGTCGTCGCAATTACAGTGTCGAATTCACAGTAGTAGACAGCGACTGCACGCCACTGTTAAGTCAGAAAGTTGCAGAATACATGCAACTGAGCACAGTAAACTACGAGAATCTGGCACAGATTCACTCCACTCACGAACCTGAGGAACCTGATGTATTGTCGGACTATCCTGAGGTATTTGATGGTGGTCTGGGAACACTACCTGGAACAGTTCGTTTCCATGTCGACGAAACTGTCCCACCTTGGATCAGTAGACCAAGGAAGGTACATGTGTCATTTGAGAAAAATGTATCCCAGGAACTGGACAATGTAGTGAAGCAAGGTATAATCACAGAAATATGCCGCGTGTTTGGTAGGATATTATCATTCCGTATTAATTGCATTGTATTTAAAAAAAACAATGAAAGAGGGATGTTATAATATGACTGAGTGCCAGTCTGGTGACTACAGTGGCACCACCTAGCGGGTTTGTTCGCGGATGCCATCACGCAAAACAAACAATACGAACAATACAGGACAAAACTTCACACAGAACATCACCTGATGGTGGCATAAAAAATCAATTTTAAACGACACCGCCCCTTTCGGAATTATTGGCATTGGTCGACTGTTTGTCTCCAGAAGGTGGTGACACTTGTCATGAACGAGCCGGTGATTGTCACCACTGATGTAAGGACATCAACCTCCGACATCCCACCTGTTTTGGGGACAACCTACAATTTCCAACCTTCACCATTTGTTAGAGTCCACTTCCCACCAATCCCACATTTTGAGGCCAACTCACCAATTCTTACGACCAACATTCCACCCCCAACTTCCCTGCCACAACCCCTCACGAGGGCGGATCTAGACCCTGAAACGGGGGTGCCCAGTTTCCAAAAATACACACCAGCTAGGTAGCAGGACTTCTGGAGCACGTACGCGCGCACGCACGCACACACGCATGCACGCGCGCACGCACGCGCATATTTTTTTGTGAGGGGGAATTGTCAAGGAAAAGCCTTATTTCTGCATGGCTAGGTGGCCTCTGATGAGTGATAAGTGGTGGACTATTGTATGCCAGGGGAGACCGGGGCTAGTTGTTACAAGTTTCAGTTAAAGTCACTGTTTGTGAATTGTATGTTAGATGTATTATTTCTTATATCAACGTATACATTCAATTTATTGTTCGTGTTAATAAAATGTACCATACCATTGATAATGTAGTTAGGTGGATATGTGAAGTTTCTCAGGCGTGGTCCACTGTAACAACTAGCCCAGTATGCGGGGCAAGTTGTTACATCATACGGGGTATGTTGCTACAGCAAAGAACGCGTGGATCGCAAAGCAAGTGTAACTCGTACATGTTACTTTTGTTATACATGTTATATACAGTGTGCATAACAATGTAGGTGTTCACAGCTTCGTATTTTAAGCTTTTCATTTTTAGTTATAGTTAGAAATAGTGAATGGCAATATATATATATATATATATATATATATCACTGCACGGTGTATATTTTCACGTTCAAGAGACTTGAAATTGTATGATTTTCCCCTAGATGCTGGCGTTGATCAGCAGTCGACATTATGTTTTCAACGACAGTTGTGTTCAACGCCAGTTATTTTGTTCAACGATGAGCTCAAGTATTTCGTCCACTCAGATACGGTTTCTTGTGCATTCTTGGGGGAAGATCACCGGTCATCTTCGCCTAGACTTTCTGTTTTTTTCTTGCTAACTAGACACGCTCGCGCACGGTCAATGCCCTCGTCAACGCACGCACGCACGCACGTCCATTGAAACGTAGTTCATTCGACGAGTACTCCACGTCTACATCTCAAACTGCACAGACAATGTAGTTGCTTCGTATTTATGCGCAGTCGCAATTTTATGCTAATAGAGTTTTCTATACAGGCCCAGCGATTTAACAGGATTCCCAGTTGTGATGACGTCTCAATGGGATGACTCGAGCGGGGGACACTGGGCAACAGTATATGGCAAGACTATGTATAGACGCTGTATAGTTGCAGTGCTTAGCCGTTGAGCATTGCAGTGGGTTTGTTGCAAAAATAAGGGTATGTTTGCGTCCACTTCACTATGCAAGTATGTCCAATCGAGAAAAATAATAAAAATGCATAATGTTAGTACACGCGTTTTGAGCGGAGCCCCGTAGATGGTTATAAAAAGAAAACATGTAAAAAAATAAAAAAAAATTAAGTATACAACACCCGGTAATCCCAGGCGGTCACCCATCAAATAAACGGTGCGTTCAACATCATATGGCCGTAGACATTTTATAGACGTTTTTGCTCAATAGTATTAGTGTTTCCTTTACCGGCCTGAGATAGCAAGGTTCCCGATTGTGGTGACGTCACAGTGGGATGACTCGCGATGATTTGAGGGAGCCCCTGCTGAGAACGAAAACAGAAATAAGCGTCTTTAAATTCTTGATATACTTATGAAATAACTGTCAGGATCATGCAAATATATAATAAATGACAGTCAGAACATATTAAAAGCATATGCCGTATGTGTAATTGATACAATATTTTACTTTTGCAAAATTTAACAAGGTTTACATTGAAAAAATACGTTGGGTAAAACAGCAAGTACCCTAATAATTAACGATAACAACATTGCAGTAAGTACATTTAAATTGCTCACTAGGCTACGTTGTCATACCGATGTTGCAGATACGACTCAGCGTTTGTGCGTTGCTGCTTTATTTTGTACATACGACACACGTGATTTCCCATCCTTCTACATAATTGGGACACGGCAGTGGTCCACCGCAAGTAGCCTCGATGTTGTAGAAAAGGACGCCATCTTTGCTCTGTGCTCCGCCTAAGATAACTTCCGGGGCGTTATCCATACAGACGTAGGTTGTTCGGCCTTTGTGTGTGTAATGTTCCGCCATCAAGTAGCCAGAATACTCCTTCGTCCACCCGTCTGGACATGTCAGTTTAGCCGGAATCATCAGCTTCGTCGGTCGGCTGGTCACAAGGCACACGGCGCACGGAACGTCGTTGTCGTGCAGCGACTGCGCGTTAGCTTTGGAGAACGGGTCGTTTGACTGTATTTCGTATTCAGCGCCGTACAAATGGCCGCCGGACTGGAAGCCTGCCGTGGTTTTCGGTCCCCATTCAGGATCTCTTGGCATGCAGAGATAGTTCGAACCACCACCGCTGTGTGTATGGTGTGACCCGGCTACGACACCTTGAAGAACAATAAATCCGAGGATGTTTAATCGTACACTGTTCAAAAGAATATCAGGTGTGCCTCATAGTGGCCTACATGCATATTTTATCTGCTTTCGTCATTTCTCAAGACATTGTGAGAGGTGCAAAATAGACGCTGTCTAACTACATACTATGCTTGTTGACGATACGGAACTTCGGAAGACATATGAATACAATAAAAATATTGATAGAAATATGTTTTTCTCTCCAAAGAAAGATAGCAGAACTAGAGGACATGAGGTAAAGTTAGTAAAGGATCAGTGTAGATTGGATATTAGGAAGTACTCATTCTCACAGAGGACAGTAAATGAATGGAACAAATTATCTACGGATTGTATAACCGCTAGCAGCGTGAATATGTTTAAAAACAAGTTGGATACATATTTCATTAGAGCGGGTTACACTTAGACGAACACTGCTGGACTCTCGATAAGACAATGGCTTCCTTGTCCACTTGCCATCTAGGCCTTTGGCTTGGATGGCAAATCTTGTTAAATCTTGTTAAATAAAAATATGAAATAATATAATAAACATCGTAGCTTCATCGGGTTTACTAGAAATACATAGACTTAATCAACAACAGAGAACACTGCAGCGCTAAAATACTTGCCCCAGTAGAGTAGCTGTGAGCCAGTTCCCGAACACATCTTCCGTCCCCACCGGATGTACACAGCGCCTCCTCTCTGCGACCGTTGATTGTCAGTGCCTGAAGAGTTAGTTCGTGCAACAATAATATTCTCTGAAGTACTCGCTGTATGATGACTATTATATATTTTCAGATATCATTTATTTCAAGACTTAAATATTTTGTTGACTGCTTTCATGTATTTAGTGTTATGTCATGCGGTTACTTTTACGGTGTCACGTGGGCAGATCTGGAAATAAGATTCTAGTCAGGCTTGGGTAGACTGCGATCCAAAAATGTCGCCGTATAATCATCAAGGTTAGACAAGTTGGAGAAAAATACAACGGATGCTGACGAAAAGAGATATGTGAAAATATTTACACTGAAACACCAAGCTTACATCACCAGGAGAGAATTGTTATTAGTAAGAACATGTAAAACAGATGGCGATACCCACCGGTCTCCTCTTGTGTCTTGTCTTTTACGTCGTCGATTTTCACTTCCAGTTGTTTCATGGTCGTTCTCAGATCAGGTATAGCGGCGACGACCTTGTTGACCAAAGTGAGCTGCGCCTGTAGACTGTCCACGACGGCTCTCAGTTCCACGACGTCCCGCATTCGCTGACTGACACAGACGTCACGGAAGGTGTAGGTGCACAGCCCGTCGTTAGACACTGCTCCCCTCGTGAGCTGACCGAGGGCGTCCCCGCCAAAGACGGCGAAGAGAAACGCCAGTTGAACGTACGTCGTCATCATGTTTACCAGTTGCTGAAGTCTGCTGTTTTCGTTCGTGTCGTCCCTTTAAGTATCGCGTTGACCCGATGTGTCACCAGCCACGTCGTAGGAGGTTCTCTACCGATAACAACTGACTGAATGTTACCCAGAGAAATCGAGTACAGGGTGA
This sequence comes from Lamellibrachia satsuma, assembly GCA_033239005.1. NCBI lineage: Eukaryota > Metazoa > Annelida > Polychaeta > Sabellida > Siboglinidae > Lamellibrachia > Lamellibrachia satsuma. The sequence goes on from BSQZ01000005.1 coordinate 3,293,593, forward strand.
TGAGTAATATTCTTCAAGCGGTCCTAAGCACAGGAATCTGGATACCGCACTATAAAACTTTCCTTTTAACATTTGATAGGGCGCTGATGCTAGCTATGATAATTTAAATTCTACTATTAAATAACAGTTGCACTGATTTGAAACATTTACTAAAGCATGCAGAATTGCTGTGCGTCACAATACGATAATAAATGCAATTTCGTAAATGTATAAATACTTCATGATTTGAGATGTGTTGCTTGTAATCGACAGTGCACATTTGAGCAAAGTATATGTGACATGTTTTGTAAGTCGAAACAAAATAATAAATTGAAAGATGAATACACTTTCTAAATGTGCGAACATCATAAGCAAACACGTTGTGAAAAAACAAAAGAATACTCGCGAAAAAAAACATAATAATATTTACCTTAAATTTTGCACAATTTTGCCACATGTCCGCAGTCACCTCACCGTAGGGAGCCTCGACAACAACACACGAAGAGGATCTGGGAATGTTGAATCAACCGTTCTATTTCTTAGGCCCACATCCGCCTAGCACGTGTTTCAGCAAAGTAATTTATTTATGGCCTTGTGTATACAGTCGTAAACAGCACATATCAGATGGCAAGTACCCGAGTACGAATGTCACCTAAAGTAGTGAATAGGAAGGGCACACCCATATCACTGTTATCCGACGGCGAAGGACGGAAATACGATATACATCTCGATTGTAAACAAAACGTACGGTTCTAACCAAACATGTCCGACAATGCGAATAATCGTGTTTCACTGGTATGGTAATGCAGCATGGTTTGCGTCTTAGTTTACTTTACCCACATTCGCCTTGCAAATATTTCAAATGCTATGAGTGCATTCTAGATAACACAGTAATTTATTTGTGGCGTCGTGTATACAGTCGTAAACAGGGTGTATAGAGTCGTAAACAGCACATATCAGATGGCAAATACCCGAGTACGAATGTCACCTAAAGTAGCGAAAGTTAACAGAAAGGGCACAACCATCACTGTTATCCGACAGCGAAGGTCGGAGACAGAATATACATTCAAATAAAAAAGTGTATGTGTTTCAACTGGTATAGTAATGCAGCATGCATGGTTGGCGGCTTGGTCATCCTGCAATCGAATATGTGTGTGTGTGTGTGTGTGTGTGTGTGTGTGTGTGTGTGTGTGTGTGTGTGTGTGTGTGTGTGTGTGTGTGTGTGTGTGTGTGTGTGTGTGTGTGTGGGGGGGGGAAGTATGGTTCTATGACGACATTTTTACAAAACATTTAAAGTAATCAGCGACATCATGCTTTTGGCCGAGCGAACCGGCGTTCAAAACCACCTGTTGCCGTTTTGAAACTTGTGCAATTTCGTTCACCCTCCCTTTGCCTATGTCTTTCGGAAGAGACACTTAGGGTCGTTGGTCCATCCCTTCTATATGGTGTCTGTGCCAGTTAAACATTTAGTTAAACATTTATTCATTTCCTTAAAAGTTTACCGCAGACTTGACAATGTGTGTACAATTTTACACAATCGGTTAAATACTATGTAGCTGGAAAATCACCAACAAGTGATTGTCGATGTAAACTCTGTCACTTTTCACATGGAATGTAAACAAAACGGATAAGGAAGTTCAAGGAATTTCGTATACAAACACATCCGTCAGACACATAGAGAAACAATGGCTCATCGCGTATCCGTTGACACTATAAAGGCATTTTATATGCGTTCAATGTGGCACGTTGGCGTGTTTTAACGTCAGTTGCAGGAGTGTCTGCGCCCTAAATTAATGGCAGTGATCCGGTTGGGATAAGTAGGTAAACGCAGTGAGTGTCACAAGGCCGATCCTCACTCGCTGACGTTTTAGTTGGTACATCCGGGATCATTACATTAGCCGCGATGTCATATTATCCCAACCAATACTTCCTGCTTTTAATCGACGTAGTCTCGTGCTTTGTTGTTGGTATCGCTGAATGGAACTCTATGTATTCATTAGGTTTGATCTTTTTATTTCCAGAATTGATTGAAACGGTGCACGTACCGTTGTTACGCGACCCACAAAACGGATCGTTTGAGGCAAAAACGTTTGAGGCAAAACCTCCCTCCTCTCGTCCCAAACAAAAGTCAAATATATATTATGTCAAGGCCAGCCTCCCACCTATTACCTATTTTAGAGGTCAACCTCCCACTTCCCACTATTTTTAAGGATCTACCTCCCATGTGCCAATTCCTGCCGCACCCTCTCATTAGCGAGATCACAAGTTCTCGTACTCGCGGTTATTTTTAGTGGCTTTCCGTAAACGCGATGTGCATTCCTGTGTATGTTTGTATGACGTCTGCGCACGGTTGTCACAGTAAAACGCCACGAAACGTCCGCACACTACGCTTAGGAAATGACCTAATTCGTGGAGGCGCTGACTACTGGGCAGCAGGTTCGTATTAGAAAAGAAAAAATTGGATGCTGGCCCAGGTAGTCCGCCATGGTGGTGCATCCCAGTCCTACAGTGTACAGCTTGACAATGGCTGTGTAGTTCGGCGAAACATATCACAAATAAACGCCACCAAGGAGGCTGATCTGGATCTCTCACGTCACGATGTTTGTCCAATACAATGTTCGTGTCAGGAAGACGTGAGAAGATCAAAGATCAGCAGAAGAACAACTTGTTCGCCCGCCCGAGCCACTTCCTCAGCACCAAGAAGTCGAACCTCCTGACCAGAACAGTGCCAGTCCGATGGTTGGGCACGGGGATGGCAATAGCGTCTCCCGACCGCCGCTAGGTTACAGTGAATAAACAGTAATTCGCAAAGACGCTTTTCTTTTTTGTTCGATTAAGTGATCACCATTATGAATAGTACCTGTGGACAGTGGACATTGAGTGGAACAGACGACTGAAGTAGACCAAAACAAATGTGTGTACGCTACTGTGTCATGATTAAACGTAATGACTTTGTTAAGTCTGCTACTGTCTTCAAGTTAATCAATAAACTTGACATTTACTTGGTCGAATCATCCGAGGAAAATAATATGTAAATAGATGCGTGTCGTTTAAAGCGTACGCGCTCCGGTACGAGTTGACAAAAAGTCAAAAGTTAATGAGTTAGAGACTGAAGCGTCCCGTTAGCCAAATTACATGTGTCGTAAAACCTTGAGGTTTAATCTTGACAAGTAAAGAAGAGAGGACCCTGTGACGTTTATGTTTGGAGGAATCGTGGAGATTCGCTCCTAAATACACGGGAACGAGGAACGCGGGAAAGAGAGACGTTAATTTTCTAAGTGAAGTCGATGGAGGGAGACGGAGAAGGAGATGGAGATGGAGACTGAAGACGGAGACGTGTGATGGAGCGTTCGGCAGTTTACGGTAATGCCTAGCGGTCGACTGTATTAGCCGCTTGACTGTTGGCAGTTTATTCGTTCGATTAAGAGTTGTAGACTAAAATCAATGTGTTGTTATCATTACAACTTTAGAAATGGCGACCAGGATGGTGAGTGAGTGAGTGGGTGCGTGCGTGCGTGCGTGTGTGTGGAAAATGTGAAGTTCCTTTCCCGGCATCACGAAAAGTGGGACGAGAACTTGTCGTGCTTGAGCGAGGGCGAGGGACTGTGTCACCGGCGTGGATACGATTGGATATACTTTGTTTAAATATGATTAATTTGCCATTATACTTATGTTTTTATTTACCTTTGATTACTGCGTCATATACGTACATCCAGTAGTAATCAGGAGTGTGACGTAATATGTTACCTCAAACCAGTCGATAGTATAATTGGAGGGTAGCGATTCGAAACACATACTCAAAAGGGTTTCTACGGGGAGTTACTCCGGATTGTTTGGACTAACTACTATGTTTTTGGGAGTATCGAAACATATCTATATATTAAATACATCAATTCATTGTTGTGATCTATTGTGCGAACGTCATTTCACGAGCGTTGAATGTAACTTTGCGGCCCGCTCCTAGACAGAGGAACTTGTGAGCGAAGTTATCCACTTAGATCCGTGACACACACCCATAGCATTGTTATATGCCCCTTAAAATGTGGGAAAACGTAAGGTTTTCACCACATTTGTTCAACAACGTGTATCTTCTTCCGGCTACTTGGACTTGGTGCAGCGACTTGAATTTGGTGTAGATCATTTACAGAAATACGCGGAATATCAAATAGAATAAGTATTACTATTGCATATATATTATACACAAATGTATTGTAGACATATATTAGGAAACAGGTTTTGTTAATTATTAGTCAGAGGGAGTATTTTAGAGTAAGTTAGTTTCGGATTCTGTCAGGGAATTCAGCGAGCGTTAATAAGGGTGTTTACAATTCGAAAATTAAGATAACATAGTGAATAGTCAGTAACATTGAATATTGGTTAGAATAAGTATTAGTATTATACATATATTGTTCACCAACTTCTTGTAGACATATATTAAGAAACCGTTGTTGTTAACAGAGGTAGTATTTTTTTTCCCGGATTCAAACTCAACGAGTGATAAAAGGGACTTTGTTTACAGGTCATTCAACCCGTGCATCGAGCTATCGTTTACATTGGCTAATATATATATATATAAGATAAAGTGATTTATTTACTTAAATTACATACATAAGGTAATATCTGACATAGTGGTAGTCAACGTTTTCGGTAAAAAGGAATTAACAGCAGGATTTTAGCGTAAATTAGTACACACTGACTTCGTTGTTTTGTTACACAGTGTTCTCCGTATTCGCTAGGTGGCAGGATTTTTAGCCTAAAGTGTTCTTTTGATCACAAAAACAGCCTTATTCAAGGCTAACGTAGCAAACTAATTAAAACTAAATTGTATGATGGCGCCGTGTAAACGGCAGTTAAAGGCCACAAGGCACTTAATTTGTGGCAGTTGCAGTAACTGGGTGGATTTCGTCAAGTCTGGGTGCGAGAAGTCCTGGACTGAGGTCCAGGCAGATAGTTTTAGTTTTGAGTGTAGGGGATGCGCAAGGATGAAGGAAGGCTGAGGCTGCTCGTTGTGGCAATGGTGGGAAGGGAACAGGGGAGTTGTGCCAGTTGTTCCGGTGGGGGAACTGTAGACGATAAAGTGGGGAAAGACACAAGAGATGCTAGGGAGAGCTCACCTCAGCCTGGGAGGAAGCTGAGAGGAGGGAAGGTGACAGGTCATAGGGAGACAGGACGTAAGGAGACGGGAAGGAAAGGAACGGGAGGGAAGACAACCAGAGTGAAGGAGAGGGGAGTAGGGGAGACGGAAGGGAAAACAACCGGAGTGAAGGAGAGGGGAGTGGGAGAGACAAGAGCAAAGGAGTGGGAAGTGGGGGAGACAGGAGGTAAGGGGTCAGGACAGAATGTGATGGAGGGGATCGAAAGGAAGAGTTATTCTGCAGCAGTGATAGAGGGGGTGAGGAAGAGAGCGAGGGTGTTTGTGGGGGATTCGATAGTTAGGAAGACCAACAGAGTCTTAAACAAGGGAGATGATGTGGTGGTCTGCTTGCCTGGAGCCAAAATAGAGGCGATAACTGAGAGGGTAAAAAACATCGTAGGCTCGAGTAAGGGTGGATCTGTTTTAGTACACGTAGGGACAAATAACGTAGAGAGGGAGGGTACAACTGCCATAGTTAGGAAATATAGGCAGTTGGTCAGAACACTAAAACAGACGCGGGTTGAGCAGGTAATACTGTCATGGATTTTACCTGTAATGGGCAGGAGGGGTCACAAATATCGAAATTGTCGGGGGATGGCAATTAACATGTTAGTCCAGAGGCTGTGTAGGGAAGATTTGTGGATTTATGGGGAAGTTTTGTTGGGAGGGCAAATATGTACATGAAGGATGGGCTTCATTTAAGTGGAAAGGGGGCGGCAGTATTTGCGGACAAACTTTCAGCAGCAGTAGATAGCGACTTGGGTACAATGACAAATATTTTTTGAAGTAAACATTCTTTAAACTAGAAGTGCAGGGGGGTTACCTAGAGGTGTCTCAAGCAGAACAAGAGGCCACTAGCACAGATAAACCAATATCAAATCATCCGAAAAACATCTTTGAAAAAGGTTATAGATGCGTATGTTTAAATGCAAGGAGCATAGTAAATAAGAAAAACGAATTAAACATTATGGTAGAAGATATTGACCCTCACATAATTGGTATAACTGAATCATGGGCCAACATATATATAACAGATGCTGAATTAGGACTGACAGGATACGTAATGTTTAGGAAAGATCGAATAGGAAGAAGGGGCGGGGGAGTTATTTTATATGTTAAAGAATCTATTCAGGCTTATGAAATAAAACTAGAAAGGGAAGCAGATTGCGATGAAGCTGTTTGGTACAAAATTGTTTCAGGAAATTCAAAATTAACTATTGGATTAGTTTACCGAAGTCCAAACATAAACGAAGAGGACAACACAAAAATAAAAAACGCTATAAAGGAAGTTAGTAAAGGGGAATGTATCATAATGGGAGATTTTAACCATGGACAATGGAATTCTCTAGAGAGCACAGGGATTGAGGATCAACAATTTCTATGTTTAATCCAGGATAGCTTTCTTACTCAGCACGTACTAGAACCAACCAGGGGAGAAAATGTATTAGATATAGTTTTGTCATCACAAAAAGAATAGGTGGACAATGTAAAACTATTTGAACCATTGGGTAATAGTGACCATAATCAAATACATTTTGACATCAATGTAAAATCAGAAAGTCAAAATAAGAAAACGTACAAGAGAAACTTCCACAAAGGTAACTACAAAGATATGAGAAAATACTTAGCACAGCTAGATTGGAATAACATGCTGATGAATAAGACCGCAATTGAATGTTGGAATATTCTAAAATATGAAATTGAGAGTATCATCGATAAATTTGTTCCCTTCCGAAAACAAGGAAAACGATGTAGAAAGAAACACTTGTCAAAAGAGGCTATTAGAAAAATAATGCTAAAACAAACTATGTGGAGGGTTTATAGGCGTACCAGAAAGGAAGAAGACTATGCAAAATACAAAGAGGCACTTAATGCAGCTACAACTGAAATCAGGCAATCTAAAAGAAGCTATGAGCAAAAACTGGCATGTAACATAAAAAATGACAGCAAGAGTTTTTATGCATATGTCAGGAGTAAACAAAACGTACAAGACAAGGTTGGACCTCTAGAAGACAGTGCTGGAAATATAATATCACAGGGAAGACCTAAATGGTTACTTCAGTTTAGTGTTTACCAAAGAAGATATTAGTTTATTACCAGTTGCTGATGCTAAATTTCAGGGGGCTAAATCTGAATATTTAGGACCGTTAGTTGTAACTCCAGAATTGGTAGCTAAGAAAATAAAGGCAATGGAAGATAACAAATCACCGGGAGTGGAAGGGATTCCTCCAAAATTACTAATGGAAACAGTAGATCAAATCAGTATACCACTTGCAAGAGTATTCAACTTGTCATTAAAAGAGGGAGTTGTTCCGTTTGAATGGAAAGAAGCAAACATCATACCATTATTTAAAAAGGGTTCGAGAAATAAGTCAGAGAATTACAGACCAGTGAGTTTAATGTCAGTGATTTGTAAATTATTAGAAAGGTTAATTAAAGACCATATGGTGGACTTCCTCGTTAAGCATAAATTATTAAATTCATCTCAACATGGATTCCTTAAAGCGAGGTCATGCTTAACAAATATGTTATGTTTTTTGGATGAAATCACTAAGTGGATAGACGTGGGATCGCCAGTAGATATTATCTACTTAGATTTTCAGAAAGCTTTTGACAAAGTGCCACATCAAAGATTGCTACTTAAATTAAAAGCCCATGGTATCGGGGATAGCATAACTGACTGGATAGAGCAATGGCTGACTGACAGAAGACAACGAGTTGTAGTAGATGGAGAAGTGTCAAATTGGAAATCGGTTTTGAGTGGGGTACCTCAAGGATCAGTATTAGGACCTATATTATTCTTAATTTATATCAATGACTTGGACGACAGTATAACAAGTAACGTACTGAAATTTGCGGATGACACAAAACTGTTTAGAAAGGTTAATACTGATGGTGATAAACAACATTTACAAAACGATCTAGACAGATTAGTGAAATAGTCTGAGAAATGGCAGATGCTGTTCAATTTTGGGAAATGTAAATGCCTACATACAGGACATGGGAACTTGAATGTAAACTATAAAATGGGAGATACTGTTCTGGGTACTACTGTAAAAGAAAAGGACTTAGGAGTTACAATAAGCGCTGATATGAAAGTTTCAGAGCAGTGTGGTATTGCAGCTTCAAAGGGTAATCAAATTCTTGGATTGATTAGAAGAAACATAACATACAAGGGAAAAAAGTTAATTATACCTCTTTATAAAGCAATAGTTAGACCTCATTTAGAATACTGTATACATGCGTGGAGACCATATCGTAAGAAGGATATAGATACGCTTGAACGCATACAAAGGAGAGCAACTAAAATGATTCCAGAACTTAGAGACCTTAGTTATGAAGAACGCCTGAAAGAATGTGGTTTAACAACTCTAGAGACAAGGAGGTTAAGAGGAGATCAGACTGAAGTTTTTAAGATATTGAATGGGTATGAAAATATTGATAGAAATATGTTTTTCTCACTCAAGAAGGATAGCAGAACTAGAGGACATGAGGTAAAATTAGTAAAGGATCAATGTAGATTGGACATCAGGAAGCACTCGTTCTCACAGAAGACAATAAATGAATGGAACAAATTGTCTACATATTGTGTAACTGCTAGCAGCGTGAATATGTTTAAAAACAAGGTTGACACATATATCAGGAGGGCGGGTTATAAGTAGGTGAACATTGTTGGACTCTCGATAAGCCAATGGCTTCCTTGTCCACTTGCCATCTGGGCCTTTAGCTTGGATGGCAAATCTTGTTAAATCTTAATGATTTGTTTGGATAGTAATGCAATATGTTAGCATTGTTACCTACCTACCTACCTATCCTCTTCGGGCCCAGTGGCCCATAAGGCCGAAGTGAATCTCCTCCATCTTGTTCTGTCAGCTGCTACACGTCTGGCTTCGCTCCAGCTATTCCACCCCAGTATACGTCTTTCACCCTCAATAGTCGATCGCCACCTTGTCTTTGGTCGCCCAACCTTTCTTTTACCTTCAGGCGTCCAGGTCAGTGCAGTCTCACAGTTGCTGTTTTTCTCCATTCGTAGGATATGTCCTACCCACTTCCATCTTTTTAACTTGACCTCAGTGCTGATTGTTTTCAATTTTGTTTTTGCCAGAATATCTTGATTTGATACAACGTATAGCCATCGAATTTGTAGGATTCGTCTTATACACTTGAAAAAAAATTTATCTAACTTTCTGTTGTCTCCTTCGTTAATTTTCCATGTTTCACTTCCATACAACAACACTGGTTTAACAAGTGTGTTAAAAGCCTCAATTTCGATCTAAATGTGTATATATTTGAACTCCATATCTGCTTTAGTTTCATGAAGGATACCCTCGCTTTACAAATTCTGTTAACAATGTCATCGCCGCCTCCTCCTTGCTTACTAACGTTCGCACCAAGGTAGTTATACTTGTCCACTTCCCTTAGCTCTTGTTCATTGATTAGAACTCTGTTTTCGCACTTGCTGTTTATCCTCAATATTTGAGTTTTCTTTTTATTTATTCTTATTCCTGTCCTTGCTGCAAATTGATTCAGTTGTCTTGTCTTTGTTTGCATGATGACATGAGTGCTATGTCGTCGGCAAAGTCCAGGTCCTCTAGTTTTGACGTGAAGTTCCATCTTATTCCTTAATAGCATTGTTAGATGCCCCTTAAACTGTGGGAAAACGTGTAGTTTTCACCACATTTGTTCAACAACGTGTATCTTAATGATTTGTTTGGACAGTAATGCAATATGGTTGGGGCTAGATTCGAACATTAATGGGTGAGTTTCGTAAATCACATCTTATCAACTGGCAATTAAGTGGGTCGCAGCGTCATATATTCCATGGTAACGGCAGCTAAACACATCATCGTCAGTTGGTATGAAACGACAGACTTGTTCGTCTTAATGCTTTATTAGCGCCTAGTCTCTTTACGTGTATACAAAGAAACATATATTTTCCTGATAACATTCAGGCAATTAACTTTTATTTTCAACAAAGAACATGCATATTGAAATAGAGATGTTATTACTACATTACATAATTTTAATTGTTGAAAAGGCAAGAAGGAGCGTAATACTAATATTACTTGCCCTAATACTTCCACCCATTCAAGAATGTTCATTCAAACAAATTCAAGCAAAATCAGTTAGTAATTCATTATAAAAAATAAAATAACACTTGGTAATACAAAGCCTGCAACCAAAACCTCTATACAGTGCACTATTTGTTTTTCGAAGCGTCATTGACTTACACAGTAAATCTACTTTTACGCAAGGTGGCGCTGCGAATGTACAATAACCACTGGAACCGCCTAGCTGGGTATCTTTAGCGTGACTATCTTTGACATCGGTTTGGAGATGTTTACAATCATCAACAAGTTAAGGCTGCTTTTGAATATGCATACATATTCGTGAGATTATCCCGCATCATTACTAAAAATGATAGACCAACAGGCAACCAAAAAAAAAAAAAAATATATATATATATATATATATATATATATATATATATATATATATATATATATATATATATATATATATATATATATATATATATATATATATATATATATATATATATATATATATATATATAATATATATTATATATATATATATATATATATATATATATATATATATATATATATATATATATATATATATATATATATATATATATATATATATATATATATATATATATATATATATATATATATATATATATATATATATATATATATATGCACCATCTCACATCCCAGTAATATATACGTCCAGGTTTTTCTAGGTTATTGTAATGTAAAATGTATTGTAAAGATGATAATTGACAGTCAGAAAGGAAAATATATGCCGTATGTGTAACTGGTGCAATATTCCATTCTACTTTTGCACATTTGAACAAGGTATTAATTGAGAAATAATTGAGAAATAAACAGGCAACAATATATATATATATATATATATATATATATATATATATATATATATATATATATATATATATATATATATATATATATATATATATATATATATATATATATATATATATATACATATATATAATATATATACATATATTGTAAAGATTATTGACAGTCAGAAAGGAAAACATATGCCGTATGTGTAACTGGTGCAATAGTCCATTTACTTTTGGACATTTGAACAAAGTATTAATTGAGAAAAAAAACAGTTTGCGTAAAGCAACAAGCGCATAATTAACGACAACAACACTGCAGTAAATGCAATTGAATTGCTCATTAGACTACGTTGTCATTCTGGTATTGAGTCATGTTGCCGATACGACTCAGTGAGGGTGGTTTTCCTGCTTTATTTTGTATACACGACACACGTAATTTCCCATCCTTCTACATAACTGGGACACGGCAGCGATCCACCGCATGTAGCCTCGGTGATGTAGAAAAGGACGCCATCCTTGTCCGCCCCTCCACCTAGGATAACTTCCGGGGCGTTGTCCATACAGACGTAGGTTGTTCGGCCTTTGTGTGTGTAACGTTCCGCCATCAAGTAGCCAGAATATTCTTTCGTCCACCCGGCTGGACAAGTCAGTTTGGCCGGGAACATCAGTTTCGTTGGTCGGCTGGTCACAAGGCACACGGCACACGGGACATCGTTGTTATGCAGCGACTGCGCGTTAGCTTTGGAGAACGGGTCATTTGAATGTATTCCGTATTCATCGCCGTACAAAAGGCCTCCGGACTGGAAACCTGTCGTGGTTTTTCGACATTTCTTTAGGTATTTTGAGAGAAGTGCAAAATGTGTACGTTTTTACTACATCCTTTGCTTTTTGACGATACCGAAAACATGAAAGTAGAGTAAAATTTGAAAAAAATATAATGAACGGCGTAGCATCGTCAGATCTTTGAGAAAGACATAAACTTCGTCAACAACAAAGAACTCTGTATTCGGCTAAAATACTTGCCCTAGTAGAGCAGTTCCGTGCCATTTCCCGAACACGTCTTCCTTCCCCAGCGGATGTACACAGCGCCGCCTTTCGACGAATGTTGATTGTCATTTGCTGAAAAGTTAGTTCGAACTACAATAATATTTAAGGAAGTACTCACTATATGAGTACAATGGCACTATTGAAAATACAATTTATTTCATGTCTGTGTCATGCCAGCTGCTATGGGAATTGGGTACTGGTGGGGCTTGGGTCGATTGCTGATGTAAACTCCATGTAACTAATCAGTTAATTCTGACCGGTTTGTGTATTTTGTTAGTACAAACTATGTTTGTTATCATTTGTATTGAGACACTACTATATTATTATACAAAATGTCGTAATAACATTGTGATTTCTAGGAGGAAGCCCGTTTCTTCCGACAACATGGGCACTCCGCCGCAAGACGGTGAGTAGTGTAGGTAGAAAGAGATAGTGTGCCACCAACCTTACAGCACCAGGAGAGAAGTGTCATTAGTAAGAAGATGTATAACATATGACGTTACCCACCGATCTCCTCTTGTGTCTTGTCTTTTACGTCGTCAATTTTCACTTCCAGTTGTTTCATTGTCGCCCTCAGATCAGGTATAGCGGCGACGACCTTGTTGACCAAAGTGAGCTGCGCCTGTAGACTGTCCACGACGGCTCTCAGTTCCATGACGTCCCGCATACGCTGACTGACACAGACGTCACGGAAGGTGTAGGTGCACAGCCCGTCGTTAGATACTGCTCCCCTCGTGAGCTGACCGAGTGCATCCCCGCCAAAGAAAACGAAGAGAAACGCCAGTTGAACGTACGTCGTCATCATGTTTACCAGTTGCTCAAGTCTGCTGTTTTCGTTCGTGTCGTCCCTTTAAGTAACGCGTTGACCCAATGTTTCACCAGCCACGTCGTAGGAGGTTCTCTACCGATAACAAACTGACTGAATGTTAGATTAGTTGTTTGAATAAAAAAAATTATAAATTGTATATGTCGAATCTATGCAATACAAATTTGGGGTGGTGGGAGTCGTATGGGCGTATTGTGTTGCCATATGTTTTTGCTTGCGAAATTTTTGGAAAGTACATAACATGTATTGTGTTAATCGCAAAAGTAAACAAAAACTCGAATTCCAAACATACACAACACGCTTATCAAACACTTTCATGATTAACTCCCAGGGCTTTTTAATGTCGGGAGGAAAGACGCAAATAGGCACGTTTCCGGAGCCGCGGATATGTATACTCACGATGTATTATCGTCAGATTTCTCAAGTCGACGACAACTTGGTAGGCCTACTTATATTTCCAAAATGAAAGATGAATACACTTTCTAAATGTGCGTACATCATAAGCAAACTATTTTTTAAAAACCAACATAATACTCCTTGTGAAAAAACCAGAATAATATTTTACTTAAATTTGGGACACAATGCGCCATTTTGCCATATGTCCGCAGTCAGCTCACCGTAGGGAGCCTCGACAACAACACACGAAGTGGATCCGGGGATTTGAATCACCCGTTCTACCTCTTAAGTCCACATCCGCCTTACACATGTTCTAAATTAATGAGAGTATTCTGGATTACACACTAATGCATTTGTGGCGTCGTTTTTTTGTGGCACATATCAGATGGCAAGTACCCGAGTACGAATGTCGCCTAAAGTAGTGAAGGTTAACAGAAAAAGCACTCCCATATCATTATCCGACGGCGAAGGACGGAGACATAATTTTCATTTCAATTGTAAACGAGCCATATGGTTCTAATCACACATGTCCGACAATGTGAATCATCGTGTTTCACTGGTATGGTAATGCAGAATGGTTTGCGTCTTAGTTTTCTTCGAATCGAAAATATACCGGGGAACATGTGGCAAGCTGACGAATGGGGCAAGTTGCAAATTGCATAATAATGTTAAAACAAGGAACATATAGCAGCACCACGCAATTTTCTAATGAAGTAGACGCACATGCAGAGTGATCAACACGGGAACATCTGCAACTTTACGCAAACTGGAAGCGGTAAAAATAAAAGTTGGTTTCTCTTGAAATTGCCAAAATAATTTTATTACACTATATAAGGCCTGATAGTACACGTTTATCTGCGAAATTTCAAGCAACTATTTGTGCTTGTGTGTAACATATTTCGTTTGTGCATTGCTGAGTACAATGTCAAAGTCTGACAAATGACCTGAAGGGGCAAGTTGACTGGGCAAGTTGACGAACGAGGAGCGACAGCTATGAAAACTAAAGAGTACAAAAAAGAGCGTATATCTATTAGGACAACTTGCCCTTAAGCGCCGAAGATCCCAGCGGATAACGACAGACAAGATGTGGTATGTTAGTCGTATAATGTGCTCTTCCTCCTTGTTCCCTGCTGTACAGGGGCGAGGGTCAGGTAAAATATTGTCGAGCCACTCTTTCTGTTCTTTCTTTCCATAGTTTTCTATCGGCCGCTCCCTCTCTCCATCTTTCATCCTCCACCGATCTTCTCATGTCCCTCCTCACGCAGTCCTCCCATCTCAGCTGTGGCCTTCCCTTTTTCCTGCTTCCTTGATGTTTTTTCACCTCTGCTCTCTTTGCTAGCTTGCTTGCATCCAATCTTACCCAGTGGCCTGCCCATCTCATCCTGCTTCTCACCAATCTTCCTGTTAGGCTGCATTGCATCCCAACCTCTTTCCTTAGGTCGTTCATCCTTCTTCTGTCCACCCTCTTTGTTCTTGTTATTCGCCGAACCCAGTTATTCTCACACACTTGCAGCTTCTGTTGTTGTTGTTATGTCAACGCCACTGTCTCCAGACCATACAGGCATGCTGGTGTAACACATGTTCTCAGGACTTTCCCTCTACCTTTCTCCAAGCATTCGCTCCCGCTTGTGTCCGACGTTGTACTTCTGCCGCTGAACGCCCATCCTCCGTAGCCATTCCTCCGAGGTACACAAAGCCATCCACCTTCTTGATCTCCTTACCATCCAACCTGATGTTCAACTCTCTCTGGTGTCCGTGCTTCTCGAACACCCCCTTCCATTCCTCCAAAACTTCCTGTAGGTCTTGTTTGCTTTCTGCTATTATGGCCAGATCATCTGCGTACATCATCTTCCTGAGAATATCCTTCGTGCTGATCTTTCTGCTGATTATTTCCATCACCATTATAAACAGTAAAGGGCTAAGGGCACTTCCTTGGCTCAAACCGATGTTAACTGGAAACTCTTCCGACAACCCAGATCCAACCACAACTTTTCCTTTCGTTCTCTCATACATTGCTTCCACCATCCTGGTTTCTGCTTCTGGCACTCCCATCCATCTCACTGTCACCATCTCTCTAGGGACTGTATAATATGGAATTAAAAATCCGTCAACCAAGGACTGTATCCTGTGCTGTCAGCGGATCGAAAGTTGGCAAAGGTGGCCTTGAAAGAAAGTACACGTGTTTAAGTGTCCTGTTTAGGTTGTATTGTTACCATATTGCTGATGTTAATAAAAGCCGCATAAATCAATGATCAATGCTTAACGCTGTCAACTTGCCCCAGTTTCCCCTAGATATGCGAGATCCTTCGAAAAGCAATAGAATGCAAGTATTGTTAGAGTGTTCTACGACGACATTTTTACATTTGTAAATATTCCAAAGAAACAACGACATAATATGTTGGTATGAAATGACAGACGGGCTTGTGTTCATGTTTACCAGTGCTGTTATCTCTAATTTTATTATTCATGTTATGTTTACGCGTACCCGTGTATATCAACATCTATTTACAAGATGAGATTCGAATAGAATAAGGGAAAGCATACGCTGACATTTCTCTTAAGGAAATTGTATTCATCTGGGTCGGACGAACCGATGAAGTCTTCATGATGCTAAGTTAGTTAAATGTTCCTCCTCAATTAAATTTTTTTCGCTAGTTTCATTTCAAGTTAATTTTGCGAACAATCGAACCTACCTAATATCCACTGCAACATACTAGCTCGTTTGTGCAGCTTTTGTGTGTCGTTTTTTTTATAAATCAGCAGAAAAACTATTAAAGGGAAACAAAAGGTATGGTTTTCCGCCTATGCATATATAAGAGTTAATAAAACATACAACTACAATTAAGAATATCATGCCAGTGGTTTACTAAGAAACATTGTCGAACATACATCTTAATTTCATCGACCGCGCATTACTGTTAAATAACACTACGTCACGAGTGCGGTATTCTGGTTATATTCTCTCGCCAAATGAAAATAAATTCGTATACAATTTCTATTTTGCCAATAGAATATGGCCATGCTATTTGCGTCCAAAATTAACCTATGTTTTGGCATTTGTTTAGTACATTAATCTTCTTTCTGGTAAAATAACACGTTTGTTCGAGGTTTTTCGCTGGGTCTGTGTATGCCGGCCTCCCTTAATACGTCACTTTAGTCTAGGTCACCCCGATTTCATAGAACTGCGCATGCGCTTATCGGTCGCGCTGGTTGACATGTCAGCCCTCGGTCATTCGGAGAAATGACTGCATTCTCCAACTTTTAGAACACATTCTCACTAAACCAATGGCGTGATATTCTTGAGTTTATTTGCACGTGGTTAGTTTTTATTATCTCTTTTAGGTGCGCAAAATCATGCATTTTGTTTCGTTTTAAATTACATAAAGTTTGTTCAAACATTAATTGAAATGAAAATGGAAACGCTAAAAACTCACGAATTTCACATTTGGTCACGTGATCGGCCAGATACTGGAAAGCACGCCCAATATCGGCATTGACCCACATAGTGTTTACCATTTTGGATTTTAGCCTTACCATCTAACGACTAAAGCCAATTCTTTCGACGATTCGAACAAAAATATGTATTTTTATTAAACCGACAGCGGATAGTACTTAAAATATTCACACACTACATATTTCGACATAAACGAAAAGGATTTGCGATAGAACAAATCAGTTGAGAGTGGTGTTTTAAACATTTATTAATGTCCTTAGAAGTTTGCCACAGACCTGACAATATTATGTGTACAATTAGAACATCACCAACAAGTGGCTGACGCCGTAAACTCGGCAACTTTTCACATCAAATATAAATAAAACGGATAAGGAAGTTCAAGGAACTTCGTATACAATTTCGTCCGTCAGACACATAGACAAACAATGGCTCATCGCATACCCGTTGACAACTTGACACAATAAAGCCATTTTATAAACGTCCAATGTGCCACGTTGGCGTGTTTTAACGTCGCAGATAGTCAAACAACTTCGGCGCCGTAAATTAGTGATTATGACTCGGTTGGGATAAGTAGGTAACCGCAGTGGGCGTTGCAGGGTGTCACAAGGCCGATACTCACTCGCTGACGTTTTAGTAGGTACATCCGGGATCACTACATTAGGCGTGATAGCATACTATCTCAACCAATTCTTCCTGTTTTTAATCGACGTAGTCTCGTCCTTTGTTGTTGGTGTCGCTGAATGGGACTGGATGTATTCGTTAGGTGTTATCTTTTTATTTTCAGATTTGGCTGAAGCGATGCATAGACCGTTGTTGCTACGCGATCGATAAACCGGATCGTTTGAGACAAAAACGTTTGAGGCAAAACCCCCCTCCTCTCCTCCCAAACAAAAGTCAAATATATACTATGTCAAGGCCAGCCTCCCACCTATCACCTATTTTTTGAGGTCAACCTCCCACTTCCCACCATTTTTCAAGATCAACCTCCCATGTGCCAATTCGTGCCGCACCCTCTCATTAGCGCGATCACGAGTTCTCTTTCCCGCGGTTCGTTTTAGTGTCTTTCCGTAAACGCGATCCGCATTCCTTTGTATGTTTGTATGACGTCTACGCATGGATGTCACAGTAAAACCCCACGAAACGTCGGTGCGCGGACGTCATAGTAAATTGGCATCCTTGTCCACTTGTCATCATCTGTTTAAATCTTGCTGCCGCGGGTTGTGTTGTAAAACTGGTAATGCTATTTGCATAATGTGTAAAGTTATTTATATAATTTGTGTTCACAACTCACACCTCATAATCTCACATTCAACCTCCCACCTATTTTTAAGGTTAACCTGCCACACCCCCTCAATTGTGTGGTTTGTGGTAACACATCTCACTGTTTGGGTTACCATGGGAACAAGGCTAAATTCAGAGGTCACGTTTATTTAATTTTACCACAAAATCCATTTCTGAGATGAAGAAATTAACATTAGTAACAATTAATTTACGGTAATTTATTAACCATTTTGGCGCACTGCACAACAGTTTCGCCACACAGCGGACCGAGAACCAACCAAATTGGCACCGTTATCATGACAGTGGCGCTACATAGTGAGCAGGAAACAACCAACTAGGTAATCTGGTTTCTGGATCATTCCCTAGAGGCGCACATTACGCTTAGGAAAATGACCAAATTCGTTGTGGCGCTGACTACTGGGCAGCAGGTTCGTATTAGAAAAGACACATTTGGATGCTGGCCCAGGTAGTCCGCCATGGTGGTGCATCCCAGTCCAACGGTGTACAGCTTGACAATGGCCGTGTAGTTCGGCGAAACAGATCACAAATAAACACCACTACGGAGACTGATCCACTGACCACTCTCATGTCACGACGGTTATCTAATAAAACGTGTTTGTTAAAAAGACGCGGGAAGATTAAATATCTGCAGAAGAACAACTTGTTCGCCCGACCGAGCCACCTCCTCACTATTTAAACACATGTATTCAACACAGGACAATCGTCCTTACTCATCTGGATGTGGGTAATTTGTTTACATTCTTGACATGACAATACCTGATGATGCAAGCCGTGACTAGAGTTAAAATCGGGCAGTGGGTGGTCACTTGATAGTGAATGTTTTTAAAGTACTAAAGCTGTTCATAGCAACAACCCAACTCTCCGTTACACATGTTAAGACTCCATTTAATTATGACAAATTCATTACCCTAATATTATTCCAAAGTAATGTTGTGCTAAAATATGAAACTGGTCGTGGAGGCGCTGACTACTGGGCAGCAGGTTCGTATTAGAAAAGATAACATTGGATGCTGGCCCAGGTAGTCCGCCATGGTGGTGTATCCCAGTCCTACAGTGTACAGCTTGACAATGGCTGTGTAGTTCGGCGAAACATATCACAAATAAACACCACCAAGGAGACTGATCTGGATCTCTCACGTCACGACGGTTGTCCAATAAAACGTTCGTGTTAAGAAGACGTGGGAAGATGAAATATCTGCAGAAGAACAGCTTGTTCGACCGACCGATCGACCTCCTCAGCACAAGGAAGTCGAACCTCCTGATCAAAACAGTGCCAGTCCGATGGTTGGGCACGGGGATGGCAATAGTGTCTCCGTACCGCCGCCACGTTACGGTGAATAAACAGTAATTCGCAAAGACGCTTTTCTTGTTTGTTCGATTAAGTGATCACCATTATGAATAGTACCTGTCGACAATGGACATTGAAACATGGGTCCGGATTTAGCCTTGGTTTATTTCACTGTGTATTTTTTATACTAAACAAGGGGCGTGTCGTTATGATGTTAGCTAACTATTTTTATAAGCCTAGAAGGCGATGTCAATACTGTAGATTGCAGATAATCGAAACGGTGGAACAGACGACTGAAGTAGATCAGAGTAAGTAAGTAAACACGAGTGTACGCTACTGTGTCATGATTAAACGTGATTACTTTGTTAAGTCTGCTACTGTCTTCAAATTAATCAACAAACTTAATATTTACCTGGTCGAATCATCCGAGGAAATGACTATGTGAACAGATGCAGTCGCGTAAAGCGTACGCGCTCCGATACGGGTTGACAAAAAGTCAAAAGTTAATGAGTTAGAGACAGAGGCGTCCCGTTAGCCAAATTACACGTGTCTGGTAAAACCTTGAGGTTTAATCTTGACAAGTAAAGAAGAGAGGACTCTCTTTATGTTTGGAGGAATCGTGGAGATTCGTTCCTAAATCCACGCGAACGAGCAATACGGGAAAGAGAGACGTTAATTTTAAAGTGAAGTCGCTGGAGACGGAGACGGAGCGTACGGCAGTTTACGATGATGCCTAGCGGTCGACTGTATTAGCCGCTTAACTGTTGGCAGTTTATTCGTTCGATTAAGAGTTGTAAACTAAAATCAATATGTTGTGGTCATTACAACTTTACAAATGGCGACCAGGATGGGATGCGAATTCATGCAAATTTGACAGTTAAGTTACGATTGCTCCCGCAATATTGATGTAATATTCATAGATATCCATAACATCGCCCACGCCAGTCGCGATGACTCGAACAAAAACTGAACACTCAGTGATTAGCACATTGCTAATGTGAACTGTATTATGACCACACATTTCTCAGTTGTAAGTACATAAATTCTCTGTGTCACAGTCTCTATACGCACACACAAGTCAACAGCCTGAGATGTCTAATGACGATCAAGTGACCGCAGCACCGTTGCCGCCCGTACACGGAATACGACCGCCGTCTTGAGTCCAATATAAACGAGAACTGTAAGCTGTTCAAGCAAAAATGGAAGAACTACGCCACGATCACCCATCTCGAGAAGCAGCCGGCCGATTATCAGGTTGCATTGCTACTTCACACGGTCGGTGATGGTACTTTGAGAATATACAATGGGTTTACGTTCGACACGGACGCTGACGGCCGATCGGTGGATGATATCCTAGCAAAATTCGACTGTTTCGCAATCGGATAAGCCTATGAATCTTATGAGAGGTTTATCTTCAACAGCCGAAACCAACAACAAGGCGAAACATTCGAACACTTTTTAACAACAATAACAGTACTCATTAAGTCCTGCAAGTTCTGCGATAACTGCAGAAACTCGCGACAGAATCGTCATGGGTGTCCAAGATCGTGATATCCAGGAAGCACTCCTGAAGGAACGCAACATATCCTTGGAGTCAACAATTTATACATGCAGATCAGCGCAAAATGCATGTTTGCAGAGTAAGGCCATTCGCCCTGAGACTCAAATCAAAATATGCCCATGAACCAAAACCAGGAAGTCCAAAAAACGGGACGGGAATACATGAAAGGATACAGAAACAAACATACACCACTGGACCGCGGGAGTCGTCCACAACAACCAGCAAGTGAGATAATCTGTCAACAGTGCGGATTTGATTACCACATTCATGGAGTGTGTCCTGCAGAGGGAGAGACGGATTCGACAGGTTTAACCAGAGATATGTGTACAAATGAATGGTGACTCCATCGAATATGAGTATACAAGGATGGTTGACAGCCGGCCGACAAAGGGACAAAACATAGGAAAATCACCTATGATCGTGATCGCTGTAAATGACATCAAAATAAGAATGACGGTTGACACAGGCGGGTCAGTAAATGTGATGGATGAACGATTGTATGAGAGGATCCAGAAACCAACGTCGCAAAAACAGAAGACCAAAACTCTTACCCTATGGCGGCGGCAAACCTCTGAACATCCTTGGTGTGTGTGTGATGTGACAATCGAATAAAAATCCGCCATTCAATGTCATCATTTCCATGTCGTACAAGGCGCTCACATATCTCTGATTGGATTCAACACAACTCAGGAGTTAGGACTAGAGATATTGTAAACAAAATCAACTCCGAGTGGGAAGAAGAATAGCCCGATCTCACAAAGGGTATTGGGAAAATGTGCAAACAAAAACCCGGAAAATCCCGTTCCACGTGAGACCTAAGATTGATGAAGAGGGAACAGCGACTTCTCAGCGAAGACACAATACAACGGGTACCAGTTGGTGAACCCACTCCGTGGTTGTCCCCGATTGTCACTCCGCTGAAGAAGTCTGGCTCCATACGTTTGTTCATTGATATGCGTGAGCCTAACAAAGCGATCACACGAGAACGCCGCAACAGTATTCAGTAACCTGGATCTATTCAACGGTTACCACCAGTTGGAGCTTCATCCATCGTCCAGATACATCACGACGTTCAGAACGCATAATGGCCTATACATATACAAAATACTGAACTGGGATATCGTCAGCGAGTTTAATTTTTTAGAAACACATTAGAAATGCTTAATGCGAAGCGGTTTCCTAGGCATGATGAACTACCAATCAAGGTTCATTAAAGACTTTTCCATGATCAGTGAACACGTGAGGCGCCTAACCCAGAAGACATCGACTGGGTATGGACAAGAGGTCAGTACGTGGCTGTTAATTCACTCAAAGAAGCACAAATACTTCGATGTCAACAAAACAACAACGACAATAGTTGATGCCAGTTCATTGGGGTTCGGCAGCATATTTAACTCAAGACGGTCGTGCAATCGCCTATTCGACGTTATTGGACGTTTAAAGCAGCTATAGCCAAACTGAACGCGAAGCTCTGGGCACAGTGTGGAGGTGTGAACACTTCGATCAGTAACTCCAAGGAGATCCTCAGTTCAAGATCATCACTGACCATGAGCCGCGTCTGACCATATGGAAAAAACCTCACCGGCCTTTACTCATTGGACGAAGGGAACTGCGACTGCATCCTTATAACTTCACTTTGTAAGGTAAATAAAAACCCAACCGACTACATGTCCAGGAACCCGTCACCCACGGCTAGAACTCGTCGACACCAAAATATGGCTGCAGATGATGTGAACTTTGTCGGACCGTGCAACATACCCAATACAATGAATATCGAGGATGTCAAACTTGCCACTGAAACATATGACTTTATGCAGACGATCATCAATCTTTGTAGAATGGTTCGAGATCTGCAAATCGGACGACCCAGTGATGCGAAAGTTCCACAAGGTCAGGAAAGAACTGTCACTGACGATTGTCACTGACGACAACACACTACAACGGGGGATGTGGTCATCCCTGAGTCCCTAAGAGACCAAGCCGTGGCGCTTGCGCATGAAGGTCAACAGGGGATTGTCAAAATAAAGGAACTCATAAGATGAAAGGTATGGTTTCCGAAAATGAACGATAAAGTTGAGACAGCAGTACGTTAGTGTTTCGCCTGCCAATGCACATATAACGGAAACCCACATATTGATCCCATGCATATGTCAGGTATGCCTTGGAGAAAGGACCTTGGAGAAAGTTAAGAGTTGACTTTCTTGGCCATTTGTCGTCAAGAAAAGTACTCGTGGTCCTTGTAGATGAATATTCAAGATACCGCTAGTAGAGATTGTTCGTTCAGTGTCAACAAATACTGAATGAACAAAGTACTGACAACGTTTGTGTATCTTAAGGTCATCAAATCAGACAACGGGTCTCCATTTAATTCGGACGCATTCTATTTGTTTGCAAAGTACACTGGATTTCATCACAAAAGAGTCACCGAATGTTGGCCTTCGGGAAACGCACAAGCTGAAGATTTCAATAAACCCTTGATGAAGGCAATTCGATCAGCTGTGTTGGAGCAGAAAACCTGGAAACAGGAAATGTACCGTTTCCTACGTTTCACACACATCAACGACGTTTTCCCCACATCACCTTCTGTTTGATAGAGAACCTGTAACAAAACTTACATCACAGTGAACGATGATCATGATGACAACGATGTCCATGCTGCAGCACAAAGGAACGATAAGCACACAAAACGGACCCAAAAGACCTATGCAGATCATACAAACAGGGCCGCTCACAATGACCTGCAAGTGGGGGACACTATCTCATGCGTTGTGATAAGAAATCCAACAAGCTATGCACTCAGTAAACCACTTGCAAGAGTATTCAACTTGTCATTAAAAGAGGGAGTTGTTCCGTTTGAATGGAAAGAAGCAAACATCATACCATTATTTAAAAAAGGTTCGAGAAATAAGTCAGAGAATTACAGACCAATGAGTTTAACGTCAGTGATTTGTAAATTATTAGAAAGGTTAGCTAAAGACAATATGGTGGACTTCTTCGTTAAGCATAAATTATTAAATTCATCTCAACATGGATTCCTTAAAGCGAGGTCATGCTTAACAAATATGTTATGTTTTTTGGAAGAAATCACTAAGTGGATAGACGAGGGATCGCCAGTAGATATTATCTACCTTTGATTAATGTGTCATATACGTACATCCAGTAGTAATCAGCAGTGTGATGTAATATGTTACCGCAAACTAGTCGATAGCATAATTGGAGGATAGCAATTCGGAACACATAATCAAAAGGGTTTCTACGGGGAGTTACTCCGGAGTGTTTGTAATAAGAGCTATGTTTTGGGAGTATCAAAACATATATATATATTAAATACATGAATTCATTGTTGTGATCTATTGTGCGAACGCCATTTCACGAGCGTTGAATGTAACTTTGCGGCCCCCTCCTAAACAGAGGCACTTGTGAGCGAAGCTATCCACTTAGATCCGTGACACACACCCATAGCATTGTTATATGCCCCTTAAACTGTGGGAAAACGTATGGTTTTCACCACATTTGTTCAACAACGTGTATCTTAATGATTTGTTTGGATAGTAATGCAATATGGTTGGCGCTGATGTGTTCCTAGATTCGAACATTAATGGGTGAGTTTTGTAAATCACATCTTATCAACTGGCAATTAAGTAGGTAGCAGCGTCATATATTCCATGGTTACGACAGCCAAACACATCGTCGTCAGTTGGTATGAAACGACAGACTTGTTCGTCCTGATGTTTTATTAGCGCCTACTCAAACCATGTTCTCTTTACGTTTATACAAAGAAACACATATTTACCTGGTAACATTCAGGCAATTAACTTTTATTTCAACAAAGAACATGCATATTGAAATAAAGATGTCATTACTACATTACATAACTTTAAATTGTTGAAAAGGCAAGAAGGAGCTTAATACTAATATCACTTGCCCTAATACTTCCATTCATTCAACAACGTTTATTCAAACAAATTCTAGCAAAATCAGTTAGTAATTAATTATAACAGACAACTTGTAAGTGAAATGTTTGAAAGGAGGTGAAATACTTATAAAGTTGTGTTACTCCCTTACTCAAAAAAATAAAATAACACTTGGTAATACAAAGCCTGCAACCAAAACCTCTATACAATGCATTATTTGTTTTTCGAAGCGTCATTGACGTACACACCAAATCTACTTCTACGCAAGGTGGCGCTGCGAATGAACAATAACCACTGGCACCGCCTAGCTGGGTATCTTTAGCGTGACTATCTTTGACATCGGTTTGGAGATGTTTACAATCATCAACAAGTTAAGGCTGCTTTTGAATATGCATACATTTAACAAGATTTAACAAGATTTGCCATCCAAGCCAAAGGCCCAGATGGCAAGTGGACAAGGAAGCCATTGGCTTATCGAGAGTCCAACAATGTTCACCTACTTATAACCCGCCCTCCTGATATATGTGTCAACCTTGTTTTTAAACATATTCACGCTGCTAGCAGTTACACAATCTGTAGACAGTTTGTTCCATTCATTTACTGTCCTCTGTGAGAACGAGTGCTTCCTGATGTCCAATCTACATTGATCCTTTACTAATTTTACCTCATGTCCTCTAGTTCTGCTATCCTTCTTGAGTGAGAAAAACATATTTCTATCAATATTTTCATACCCATTCAATATCTTAAAAACTTCAATCTGATCTCCTCTTAACCTCCTTGTCTCTAGAGTTGTTAAACCACATTCTTTCAGGCGTTCTTCATAACTAAGGTCTCTAAGTTCTGGAATCATTTTAGTTGCTCTCCTTTGTATGCGTTCAAGCGTATCTATATCCTTCTTACGATATGGTCTCCATGCTTGTATACAGTATTCTAAATGAGGTCTAACTATTGCTTTATAAAGAGGTATAATTAACTTTTTTCCCTTGTATGTTATGTTTCTTCTAATCAATCCAAGAATTTGATTACCCTTTGAAGCTGCAATACCACACTGCTCTGAAACTTTCATATCAGCGCTTATTGTAACTCCTAAGTCCTTTTCTTTTACAGTAGTACCAAGAACAGTAGCTCCCATTTTATAGTTTACATTCAAGTTCCCATGTCCTGTATGTAGGCATTTACATTTCCCAAAATTGAACAGCATCTGCCATTTCTCAGACCATTTCACTAATCTGTCTAGATCGTTTTGTAAATGTTGTTTATCACCATCAGTATTAACCTTTCTAAACAGTTTTGTGTCGTCCGCAAATTTCAGTACGTTACTTGTTATACTGTCGTCCAAGTCATTGATATAAATTAAGAATAATATAGGTCCTAATACTGATCCTTGAGGTACCCCACTCAAAACCGATTTCCAATTTGAAACTTCGCCATCTACTACAACTCGTTGTCTTCTGTCAGTCAGCCATTGTTCTATCCAGTCAGTTATGCTATCCCCGATACCATGGGCTTTTAATTTAAGTAGCAATCTTTGATGTGGCACTTTGTCAAAAGCTTTCTGAAAATCTAAGTAGATAATATCTACTGGCGATCCCTCGTCTATCCACTTAGTGATTTCTTCCAAAAAACATAACACATTTGTTAAGCATGACCTCGCTTTAAGGAATCCATGTTGAGATGAATTTAATAATTTATGCTTAACGAGGAAGTCCACCATATGGTCTTTAATTAACCTTTCTAATAATTTACAAATCACTGACGTTAAACTCACTGGTCTGTAATTCTCTGACTTATTTCTCGAACCCTTTTTAAATAATGGTATGATGTTTGCTTCTTTCCATTCAAACGGAACAACTCCCTCTTTTAATGACAAGTTGAATACTCTTGCAAGTGGTATACTGATTTGATCTACTGTTTCCATTAGTAATTTTGGAGGAATCCCATCCACTCCCGGTGATTTGTTATCCTTCATTGCCTTTATTTTCCTAGCTACCAATTCTGGAGTTACAACTAACGGTCCTAAATAGTCAGATTTAGTCCCCTGAAATTTAGCATCAGCAACTGGTAATGAACTAATATCTTCTTTTGTAAACACTGAACTGAAGTAACCATTTAGGTCTTCCGCCATTAAAAACCCCTGTGATATTATATTTCCAGCCCTGTCTTCTAGAGGTCCAACCTTGTCTTGTACGTTTTGTTTACTCCTGACATATGCATAAAACTCTTGCTGTCAGTTTTTATGTTACATGCCAGTTTTTGCTCATAGCTTCTTTTAGATTGTCTGATTTCAGTTGTAGCTGCATTAAGTGCCTCTTTGTATTTTGCATAGTCTTCTTCCTTTCTGGTACGCCTATAAACCCTCCACATAGTTTGTTTTAGCATTATTTTTCTAATTGCCTCTTTTGACACATGTTTCTTTCTACACCGTTTTCCTTGTTTTCGGAAGGGAACAAATTTATCAATGATACTCTCAATTTCATATTTTAGAATATTCCAACATTCAATTGCAGTCTTATTCATCAGCATGTTATTCCAATCTAGCTGTGCTAAGTATTTTCTCATATCTTTGTAGTTACCTTTGTGGAAGTTTCTCTTGTACGTTTTCTTATTTTTACTTTCTGATTTTACATTGATGTCAAAATGTATTTGATTATGGTCACTATTACACAATGGTTCAAATATTTTTACATTGTCCACTAATTCTTTTTGTGATGACAAAACTATATCTAATACATTTTCTCCCCTGGTTGGTTCTAGTACGTGCTGAGTAAGAAAGCTATCCTGGATTAAACATAGAAATTGTTGATCCTCAATCCCTGTGCTCTCTAGAGAATTCCATTGTATGTGTCCATGGTTAAAATCTCCCATTATGATACATTCCCCTTTACTAACTTCCTTTATAGCGTTTTTTATTTTTGTGTTGTCCTCTTCGTTTATGTTTGGACTTCGGTAAACTAATCCAACAGTTAATTTTGAATTTCCTGAAACAATTTTGCACCAAACAGCTTCATCGCAATCTGCTTCCCTTTCTAGTTTCATTTCATAAGCCTGAATAGATTCTTTAACATATAAAATAACTCCCCCGCCCCTTCTTCCTATTCGATCTTTCCTAAACATTACGTATCCTGTCAGTCCTAATTCAGCATCTGTTATATCTATGTTGGCCCATGATTCAGTTATACCAATTATGTGAGGGTCAATATCTTCTACCATAATGTTTAATTCGTTTTTCTTATTTACTATGCTCCTTGCATTTAAACATACGCATCTATAACCTTTTTCAGAGATGTTTTTCGGATGATTTGATATTGGTTTATCTGTGCTAGTGGTCTCTTGTTCTGCTTGAGACACCTCTAGGTAACCCCCTGCACTTCTAGTTTAAAGAATGTTTACTTCCAAAATATTTGTCATTGTACCCAAGTCGCTATCTACTGCTGCTGAAAGTTTGTCCGCGAATACTGCCGCCCCCTTTCCACTTAAATGAAGCCCATCCTTCATGTACATATCACCCCTCCCAACAAAACTTTCCCATAAATCCACAAATCCAACTTCCTCTTCCCTACACAGCCTCTGGACTAACATGTTAATTGCCATCCCCGACAATTTCGATATTTATGACCCCTCCTGCCCATCACAGGTAAAATCCCTGACCGTATTACCTGCTCAACCCGCGTCTGTTTTAGTGTTCTGACCAACTGCCTATATTTCCTAACTATGGCAGTTGTACCCTCCCTCTCTACGTTCTTTGTCCCTACATGTACTAAAACAGATCCACCCTTACCCGAGCCTACGATGTTTTTTACCCTCTCAGTTATCGCCTCTATTTTGGCTCCAGGCAAGCAGACCACCACATCATCTCCCTTGTTTAAGACTCTGTCGGTCTTCCTAACTATCGAATCCCCCACAAACACCCTCGCTCTCTTCCTCACCCCCTCTATCACTGCTGCAGAATAACTCTTCCTTTCGATCCCCTCCATCACATTCTGTCCTGACCCCTTCCCTTCAGTCTCCCCCACTCCCGTCTCCTTCCCTCCTGTCTCCCCTACTCCCCCTCTCCTTCCCCCACTCCGGTTGGTTTTCCCTCCCGTCTCCCCCACTCCCTTCTCCTTCCCTCCTGTCTCCGCTACTCTCCCTCTCCTTCACCCCGGTTGTCTTCCCTCCCGTCTCCCCACTCCCTTCTCCTTCCCTCCTGTCTCCCCTACTCCCCTCTCCTTCACCCCGGTTGTCTTCCCTCCCGTTCCTTTCCTTCCCGTCTCCTTACGTCCTGTCTCCCTATGACCTGTCACCTTCCCTCCTCTCAGCTTCCTCCCAGGCTGAGGTGAGCTCTCCCTAGCATCTCTTGTGTCTTTCCCCACTTTATCGTCTACTGTTCCCTCACCGGAACTACTGGCACAACTCCCCTGATCCCTTCCCACCATTGCCACAACGAGCAGTCTCAGCTCTTTCAACTCCACCTCTATTTCCTTCATCCTTGCGCATCCCCTACACTCAAAATTAAAACTATCTGCCTGGACCTCAGCCCAGGACTTTTCGCACCCAGACTTGACGAAATCTACCCAGTTACTACAACTGCCACAAATTACGTGCCTTGTGGCCTTTAACTGTCGTTTGCACGGGGCCATCATACAATTTAGTTTTAATTAGTGTGCTACGGTAGCCTTGAATAAGGCTGTTTTTGTGATCAAAAGAACACTTTAGGCTAAAAATCCTGCCACCTAGCGAATACGGAGAACACTGTGTAACAAAACAACGAAGTGAGTGTGTACTAATTTACGCTAAAGTCCTGCTGTTAATTCCTTTTTACCGAAAACGTTGACTACCACTATGTCAGATATTACCTTATGTATGTAATTTAAGTAAATAAATCACTTTATCTTATATATATATATATATTAGCTAATGTAAACGATAGCTCGATGCACGGGTTGAATGACTTGTAAACAAACTCCCTTTTATCACTCGTTGAGTTTGAATCCGGGAAAAAAAAATACTACCTCTGTTAGCAACAACGGTTTCTTAATATATGTCTACAAGAAGTTGGTGAACAATATATGTATAATACTAATACTTATTCTAACCAATATTCACTGTTACTGACTATTCACTATGTTATCTAATTTTTCGAATTTTTCGAAAACACCCCTATTAACGCTCGCTGAATTCCCTGACAGAATCCGAAACTAACTTACTCTAAAATACTCCCTCTGACTAATAATTAACAAAACCTGTTTCCTAATATATGTCTACAATACGTTTGTGTATAATATATATGCAATAGTAATACTTATTCTATTTGATATTCCACGTATTTCTGTAAATGATCTACACCAAATTCAAGTCGCTGCACCAAGTCCAAGTAGCCGGAAGTGAGATTATCCTGCATCATTACTAAAAATGATAGATTAACAGGCAACCATATATATATATATATATATATATATATATATATATATATATATATATATATATATATATGCACTATCTCACATCCCAGTAATATATACGTCCAGGTTTTTCTAGGTTATTGTAATGTAAAATGTATTGTAAAGATAATTGACAGTCAGAAAGGAAAACATATGCTGTATGTTTAACTGGTGCAATATTCCATTCTACTTTTGCACATTTGAACAAGGTATTAAATGGAAAAAAAACAGTTTGCGTAAAGCTACAAGCGCCCTAATAGTTAACGACAACAACACTGCAGTAAGTGCAATTGAATTGCTCATTAGGCTACGTTGTCATTTTGGTACCGAGTTATGTTGCAGATACGACTCAGTATGGGTGATTTTCCTGCTTTATTTTGTACACACGACACACGTAATTTCCCATCCTTCTACATAATTGGGACACGGCAGCGCTCCACCGCATGTAGCCTCGGTGACGTGGAAAAGGACGCCATACTTATCCAGCCCTCCACCTAGGATAACTTCCGGGGCGTTGTCCATACAGACGTAGGTTGTTCGGCCTTTGTGTGTGTAATGTTCCGCCATCAAGTAGCCCGAATACTCCTTCGTCCACCCGTCTGGACAGGTCAGTTTGGCCGGAATCATCAGTTTCGTTGGTCGGCTGGTCATAAGGCTCACGGCACACGGGACGTCGTTGTCGTGCAGCGACTGCGCGTTAGCTTTGGAGAACGGGTCGTTTGACTGTATTTCGTATTCAGCGCCGTACAAATAGCCGCCGGACTGGAAGCCTGCCGTGGTTTTCGGTCCCCATTCAGGGTCTCTTGGCATGCAGAGATAGTTCGAGCCACCGCCGCTGTGTGTATAGTGTGACCCGGCTACGACACCTTGAACAACAACACATTTGTAATCTTCAAAAGAATGTCAGGTGTGTTTTATAAATGCTTATTTTATCTGCTTTCGACATTTCTTTAGGTATTTTGAGAGAAGTGCAAAATGTGCACTTTTTACTACATCCTTTGCTTTTTGACGATACCGAAAACATGTAAGTAGCGTAAAATTATGAAAAACTTATAATGAACGGCGTAGCATCGTCAGATCTTTGAGAAAGACATAAACTTCATCAACAACAAAGAACTCTGTATTCGGCTAAAATACTTGCCCCAGTAGAGCAGTTCTGTGCCATTTCCCGAACACGTCTTCCTTCCCCAGCGGATGTACACAGCGCCGCCTCTCGACGAATGTCGTAATAACATTGTGATTTCTAGGAGGGAGCCCGTTTCTTCCGACAACATGGGCACTCCGCCGCAAGACGGTGAGTAGTGTAGGTAGAAAGAGATAGTATGTGCCACCAACCTTACAGCACCAGGAGAGAAGTGTCATTAGTAAGAACATATACAACATGTGACGTTACCCACAGGTCTCCTCTTGTGTCTTGTCTTGTCAAATTTACTTGCTTTAAATTACATAAAGTTTGTTCAAACATTAATTGAAATGAAAATGGAACCGCTAAAAACGAAACGCTAAAAACGAATTTCACCTTTGGTGAAATTTCGTAACTTTATCATATGATCTGCGAGAAACTGGAAATCACGCCTATTATCGGTATTGACCCACACAGTGTTTACCATTTTGGATATCGACTATTTTTAGTCTTACCATCTAACGACTAAATTCAATTCTTTCGACGATTCGAACAAAAATGTGCATATTTATTAAACCGACTGCGGATAGTACTTAAAATATTCACACACTACATATTATTTTCAACATCAACGAACCGGATTTGCGATAGAACAAATCAGTTGAGGATGGTATTTTAAACATTTATTAATTTCCTTAGAAGTTTACCATATTCCTGACAATACCATGTGTACAATTGAAACATGACCAACAAGTGGTTGACGCCGTAAAGTCGGCAACTTTTCACATCAAATATAAAGAAAACGGATAAGGAAGTTCAAGGAACTTCGTATAAAAAAAAAATTTCATCCGTCAGACACATAGACAAACAATGGCTCATCGCATATCAGTTGACAACTTGACACAATAAAGCCAGTTTATGAACGTCCAATGTGCCACGTTGGCGTGTTTTAACGTCGCAGATAGTCAAACAACTTCGGCGCCGTAAATCAGTGGTTATGACTCGGTTGGGATAAGTAGGTAACCGCAGTGGGCGTTGCAGGAGTGTCACAAGGCCGATACTCACTCGCTGACGTTTTAGTAGGTACATCCGGGATCATTACATTAGCCGTGATATCATACTATCTCAACCAATTCTTCCTGTTTTTAATCGACGTAGTCTCGTTCTTTGTTGTTGGTGTCGCTGAATGGAACTGGATGTATTCGTTACGTGTTATCTTTTTATTTTCAGATTTGGCTGAAGCGATGCATAGACCGTTGTTGCTACGCGATCGATAAACCGGATCGTTTGAGACAAAAACGTTTGAGGCAAAACCCCCTTCCTCTCCTCCCAAACAAAAGTCAAATATATATTATGTCAAGGCCAGCCACCCACCTATCACCTATTTTTAGAGGTCAACCTCCCACTTCCCACCATTTTTCAGGATCAACCTCCCATGTGCCAATTCCTGCCGCACCCTCTCATTAGCGCAATCAAGAGTTCTCGTTCCCGCGGTTCGTTTTACTGTGTTTCAGTAAACGCGATCCGCATTCCTTTGTATGTTTGTATGACGTCTGCGCACGGATGTCACTGTAAAACGCCACGAAACGTCGGTGCGCCGACGTCATAGTAAATTGGCATCCTTATCCACTTGTCATCATCTGTTTAAATCTTGCTGCCTCGGGTTGTGTTGTAAAACTGGTAATGCTATTTACATAATGTGTAATGTTATTTATATAATTTGTATTAAAAAGAAACATTTGGATGCTGGCCCAGGTAGTCCGCCATGGTGGTGCATTCCAGTCCTACAGTGTATAGCTTGACAATGGCCCTGCAGTTCGGCGAAACAGATGACAAATAAACACCACTAAAGAGACTGATCTGGATTTCTCATGTCACGACGGTTGACCAATAAAACGTTCTTGTTAAGAAGACGCGGGAAAATGAAATATCTGCAGAACAACAGCTTGTTCGCCCGACCGAGCCACCTCCTCACTATTTAAACACATGTATTCAACACAGGACAATCGTCCTTACTCATCTGGATGTGGGTAGTTTGTTTACATTCTTGACACGACAATACCTGATGATGCAATCAGTGACTAGATTTAGTAATGGCCAGTGGGTGGTCACTTGATAGTGAATGTTTTTAGAGTACTAAAGCTGATCATAGCAACAACCCAACTCTCCGTTACACATGTTAAGACTCCATTTAATTATGACAAATTCATTACCCTAATATGATTCCAAAGTAATTTTGTGCTAAAATATGAAACTGGCCGTGATTTTTTTTTGGAAACTGGCTAATATAACACATACCTGTATGCCTGTGTGTAAAAACAAGTTAACAGAAACAATCGATATATGAAAACAACTGTACAGGTCTTTATCCAAAAAAAGGTACAACAGAATATATACAGTAATTAGCAGCACTGAACTACGTAAGGTTAACTATGCAAAAAAAATTTGTCTGCACGTTAGTTTGTTTCCCAAGTCAGTAGAAATTACACAAACTTATCTATTTACAGGTTTCGCAGAATTAAAAAAAAAACGAGTTTTAGTTGTAGTTGTAGGAGTTTCAATTGTTGTAGTTGTTGGAGCTTCAGTTGTTGAAGTTGTAGGAGTTTCAATTGTTATTTTGATCTCGTAGTACGGCTTACAGCTGGATAGAAACACACACTGCAGATTGATAGAAACCGTAAACGGAAGTCCATCGTGCACATGGTCACTGGATTTGCTGATTAGGGTTAGTCAAGATTTAACAAGATTTAACAAGATTTGCCATCCAAGCCAAAGGCCCAGATGGCAAGTGGACAAGGAAGCCATTGGCTTATCGAGAGTCCAACAATGTTCACCTACTTATAACCCGCCCTCCTGATATATGTGTCAACCTTGTTTTTAAACATATTCACGCTGCTAGCAGTTACACAATCTGTAGACAGTTTGTTCCATTCATTTACTGTCCTCTGTGAGAACGAGTGCTTCCTGATGTCCAATCTACATTGATCCTTTACTAATTTTACCTCATGTCCTCTAGTTCTGCTATCCTTCTTGAGTGAGAAAAACATATTTCTATCAATATTTTCATACCCATTCAATATCTTAAAAACTTCAATCTGATCTCCTCTTAACCTCCTTGTCTCTAGAGTTGTTAAACCACATTCTTTCAGGCGTTCTTCATAACTAAGGTCTCTAAGTTCTGGAATCATTTTAGTTGCTCTCCTTTGTATGCGTTCAAGCGTATCTATATCCTTCTTACGATATGGTCTCCATGCTTGTATACAGTATTCTAAATGAGGTCTAACTATTGCTTTATAAAGAGGTATAATTAACTTTTTTCCCTTGTATGTTATGTTTCTTCTAATCAATCCAAGAATTTGATTACCCTTTGAAGCTGCAATACCACACTGCTCTGAAACTTTCATATCAGCGCTTATTGTAACTCCTAAGTCCTTTTCTTTTACAGTAGTACCAAGAACAGTAGCTCCCATTTTATAGTTTACATTCAAGTTCCCATGTCCTGTATGTAGGCATTTACATTTCCCAAAATTGAACTGCATCTGCCATTTCTCAGACCATTTCACTAATCTGTCTAGATCGTTTTGTAAATGTTGTTTATCACCATCAGTATTAACCTTTCTAAACAGTTTTGTGTCGTCCGCAAATTTCAGTACGTTACTTGTTATACTCTCGTCCAAGTCATTGATATAAATTAAGAATAATATAGGTCCTAATACTGATCCTTGAGGTACCCCACTCAAAACCGATTTCCAATTTGAAACTTCGCCATCTACTACAACTCGTTGTCTTCTGTCAGTCAGCCATTGTTCTATCCAGTCAGTTATGCTATCCCCGATACCATGGGCTTTTAATTTAAGTAGCAATCTTTGATGTGGCACTTTGTCAAAAGCTTTCTGAAAATCTAAGTAGATAATATCTACTGGCGATCCCTCGTCTATCCACCTAGTGATTTCTTCCAAAAAACATAACACATTTGTTAAGCATGACCTCGCTTTAAGGAATCCATGTTGAGATGAATTTAATAATTTATGCTTAACGAGGAAGTCCACCATATGGTCTTTAATTAACCTTTCTAATAATTTACAAATCACTGACGTTAAACTCACTGGTCTGTAATTCTCTGACTTATTTCTCGAACCCTTTTTAAATAATGGTATGATGTTTGCTTCTTTCCATTCAAACGGAACAACTCCCTCTTTTAATGACAAGTTGAATACTCTTGCAAGTGGTATACTGATTTGATCTACTGTTTCCATTAGTAATTTTGGAGGAATCCCATCCACTCCCGGTGATTTGTTATCCTTCATTGCCTTTATTTTCCTAGCTACCAATTCTGGAGTTACAACTAACGGTCCGAAATAGTCAGATTTAGTCCCCTGAAATTTAGCATCAGCAACTGGTAATGAACTAATATCTTCTTTTGTAAACACTGAACTGAAGTAACCATTTAGGTCTTCCGCCATTAAAAACCCCTGTGATATTATATTTCCAGCACTGTCTTCTAGAGGTCCAACCTTGTCTTGTACGTTTTGTTTACTCCTGACATATGCATAAAAACTCTTGCTGTCAGTTTTTATGTTACATGCCAGTTTTTGCTCATAGCTTCTTTTAGATTGTCTTATTTCAGTTGTAGCTGCATTAAGTGCCTCTTTGTATTTTGCATAGTCTTCTTCCTTTCTGGTACGCCTATAAACCCTCCACATAGTTTGTTTTAGCATTATTTTTCTAATTGCCTCTTTTGACACGTGTTTCTTTCTACACCGTTTTCCTTGTTTTCGGAAGGGAACAAATTTATCAATGATACTCTCAATTTCATATTTTAGAATATTCCAACATTCAATTGCAGTCTTATTCATCAGCATGTTATTCCAATCTAGCTGTGCTAAGTATTTTCTCATATCTTTGTAGTTACCGTTGTGGAAGTTTCTCTTGTACGTTTTCTTATTTTTACTTTCTGATTTTACATTGATGTCAAAATGTATTTGATTATGGTCACTATTACCCAATGGTTCGAATATTTTTACATTGTCCACTAATTCTTTTTGTGATGACAAAACTATATCTAATACATTTTCTCCCCTGGTTGGTTCTAGTACGTGCTGAGTAAGAAAGCTATCCTGGATTAAACATAGAAATTGTTGATCCTCAATCCCTGTGCTCTCTAGAGAATTCCATTGTATGTGTCCATGGTTAAAATCTCCCATTATGATACATTCCCCTTTACTAACTTCCTTTATAGCGTTTTTTATTTTTGTGTTGTCCTCTTCGTTTATGTTTGGACTTCGGTAAACTAATCCAACAGTTAATTTTGAATTTCCTGAAACAATTTTGCACCAAACAGCTTCATCGCAATCTGCTTCCCTTTCTAGTTTTATTTCATAAGCCTGAATAGATTCTTTAACATATAAAATAACTCCCCCGCCCCTTCTTCCTATTCGATCTTTCCTAAACATTACGTATCCTGTCAGTCCTAATTCAGCATCTGTTATATCTATGTTGGCCCATGATTCAGTTATACCAATTATGTGAGGGTCAATATCTTCTACCATAATGTTTAATTCGTTTTTCTTATTTACTATGCTCCTTGCATTTAAACATACGCATCTATAACCTTTTTCAGAGATGTTTTTCGGATGATTTGATATTGGTTTATCTGTGCTAGTGGTCTCTTGTTCTGCTTGAGACACCTCTAGGTAACCCCCTGCACTTCTAGTTTAAAGAATGTTTACTTCCAAAAATATTTGTCATTGTACCCAAGTCGCTATCTACTGCTGCTGAAAGTTTGTCCGCGAATACTGCCGCCCCTTTCCACTTAAATGAAGCCCATCCTTCATGTACATATCACCCCTCCCAACAAAACTTTCCCATAAATCCACAAATCCAACTTCCTCTTCCCTACACAGCCTCTGGACTAACATGTTAATTGCCATCCCCCGACAATTTCGATATTTATGACCCCTCCTGCCCATCACAGGTAAAATCCCTGACAGTATTACCTGCTCAACCCGCGTCTGTTTTAGTGTTCTGACCAACTGCCTATATTTCCTAACTATGGCAGTTGTACCCTCCCTCTCTACGTTATTTGTCCCTACATGTACTAAAACAGATCCACCCTTACCCGAGCCTACGATGTTTTTTACCCTCTCAGTTATCGCCTCTATTTTGGCTCCAGGCAAGCAGACCACCACATCATCTCCCTTGTTTAAGACTCTGTCGGTCTTCCTAACTATCGAATCCCCCACAAACACCCTCGCTCTCTTCCTCACCCCCTCTATCACTGCTGCAGAATAACTCTTCCTTTCGATCCCCTCCATCACATTCTGTCCTGACCCCTTCCCTTCCGTCTCCCCCACTCCCTTCTCCTTCCCTCCTGTCTCCCCTACTCCCCTCTCCTTCACTCCGTTTGTTTTCCCTCCCGTCTCCCCCACTCCCTTCTCCTTCCCTCCTGTCTCCGCTACTCCCCTCTCCTTCACCCCGGTTGTCTTCCCTCCCGTCTCCCCCACTCCCTTCTCCTTCCCTCCTGTCTCCCCTACTCCCCTCTCCTTCACCCCGGTTGTCTTTCCTCCCGTTCCTTTCCTTCCCGTCTCCTTACGTCCTGTCTCCCTATGACCTGTCACCTTCCCTCCTCTCAGCTTCCTCCCAGGCTGAGGTGAGCTCTCCCTAGCATCTCTTGTGTCTTTCCCCACTTTATCGTCTACTGTTCCCTCACCGGAACTACTGGCACAACTCCCCTGTTCCCTTCCTACTATTGCCACAACGAGCAGTCTCAGCTCTTCCAACTCCACCTCTATTTCCTTCATCCTTGCGCATCCCCTACACTCAAAATTAAAACTATCTGCCTGGACCTCAGCCCAGGACTTTTCGCACCCAGACTTGACGAAATCTACCCAGTTACTACAACTGCCACAAATTACGTGCCTTGTGGCCTTTAACTGTCGTTTGCACGGGGCCATCATACAATTTAGTTTTAATTAGTTTGCTACGTTAGCCTTGAATAAGGCTGTTTTTGTGATCAAAAGAACACTTTAGGCTAAAAATCCTGCCACCTAGCGAATACGGAGAACACTGTGTAACAAAACAACGAAGTCAGTGTGTACTAATTTACGCTAAAGTCCTGCTGTTAATTCCTTTTTACCGAAAACGTTGACTACCACTATGTCAGATATTACCTTATGTATGTAATTTAAGTAAATAAATCACTTTATCTTATATATATATATATATTAGCTAATGTAAACGATAGCTCGATGCACGGGTTGAATGACTTGTAAACAAACTCCCTTTTATCACTCGTTGAGTTTGAATCCGGGAAAAAAAATACTACCTCTGTTAACAACAACGGTTTCTTAATATATGTCTACAAGAAGTTGGTGAACAATATATGTATAATACTAATACTTATTCTAACCAATATTCACTGTTACTGACTATTCACTGTTATCTAATTTTTCGAATTGTAAACACCCCTATTAACGCTCGCTGAATTCCCTGACAGAATCCGAAACTAACTTACTCTAAAATACTCCCTCTGACTAATAATTAACAAAACCTGTTTCCTAATATATGTCTACAATACGTTTGTGTATAATATATATGCAATAGTAATACTTATTCTATTTGATATTCCACGTATTTCTGTAAATGATCTACACCAAATTCAAGTCGCTGCACCAAGTCCAAGTAGCCGGAAGTTAGGGTTAGCTCCAGTCGCCAGGGATCGCTCAGGAGTTAGGGTTAGCTCCAGTCGCCAGGGCGCTGATAAAGTCGCCAGGTGGCGCTCAAGCACAAGAAACCGGAAACGGAAGTCAATCGTGCCGCCGCCGTCGCCGTTTCCATTTTGTTGGTTTGTTCATCATTTTGTTAGTTTGTACGTTGTTGTGTGATTTTGTGTGTTTGTTGTGTGTGTGTTGTTTGTGTTGTGTGTGTATTGTGTGTGTGTGTGTGCGTGTGCGTGTGCGTGTGCGTGTGCCCGAGCGCGTGCGCGTGCGCGTGCACGTGCGCGTGCGCGTGCGCGTGCGTGTGTGTTTGTGCGTGTGTTAGTTAAGGGATCATATTAAAAATGTACCTATTCATTACAAATGAACCAGCTGATTGTCTCAATTATTTAAGGGATCATTTAGTAAAATAATGTGGTCTCCCCACGCGGTCACTTCATATAATTAGGAGAAATCTAAACATGTAAGGATTCATAGCAAAACACAAACTTGAGGGGTCATAACAAAATATGGGGTCAAATCGAAAATGTAAGGGGTTATTTCAAATTAATTAAACTTATTTTTAAAGTAAATTAAGGAATCATTTTAATAAATGTAAGGGTCATTTACCAAAGTAACTAGCTCATCATTTGAAAAAGTTAAGTGGACCATCAAAACAATAAGGAGTCATCCAAAAATGTTGTGAGAGGGTCATCTAAAAAAATCAGCCTCTTATTTTACGTTTTGATGTGATAGCTTTTAATTTAAAGATACCCTTTACATATATCCTTTTGGGATTACCTCTAAATTTCATACATTTTAAATGTGCCCCTTAATTTTACATTTTTCTTGATTATCTCTTAAATGGGAACAAAAGGGATTTTTTTGTGTGTTATGCACCTAAAACAATGAACACAAACTAACCATTTGCAACTACAATCAACAATATCACGCCAGTGGTTTATTAGAAAAGTTTATTGAACATACAGCAACCATATTTCATGGACTGCGCCGTTGTTGTCGATAAACCTATGTAGCGAGTTCCTGCTTATCTCTACAACTAGTTTTCCACACTTCCGACAGATGGCACTTGTACTTTTTATTGATTTTTTTATTTTTGAAATTACCCTTAACTTTTTAGAGAAAAGCCCTTTATTTTATGAGATGTCCATTTAACGCTTTGAGATGATCCCTTAACGATCAGCCAGTTCTTTTTAATCAACACGTCTATTTTTGAAAAGATCCATTTTATGAAATGACACTTTAATGTTTT
Source organism: Lamellibrachia satsuma (assembly GCA_033239005.1). NCBI lineage: Eukaryota > Metazoa > Annelida > Polychaeta > Sabellida > Siboglinidae > Lamellibrachia > Lamellibrachia satsuma. Next base: position 3,333,912 of record BSQZ01000005.1, read on the forward strand.
AAAATGATTTTTGTATTTATTGAGACGATCAGCTAGTTCTTTTTTAATGAATATTTACGTTTTTTAAATGATTATTTGATTTTTTAGAAGACCCCCTTTATTGTATGAGGTGACCTTTTAATGTTTTAAGATGATCCCTTAATGTATTGAGACGATCAGCTAGTTTATTATTAATGACCACTTGCATGTTTTGTGATCCCATAGCTTCTTCGAGAATGAGATGATCCCATATTTTTTCAGACAATCAACTACATCAGTTGTTAAATGATCTCTCACACTTTTTTAAATCACCATTTAGTTTTGTAGAATTATATTATATGATTTCTGTTGAGATGATCAGCTTTTTGCAATGACCCCTTACGTTTTTTTAAATGTCCCCTTCACTTTTTTGGAAGACCTCTTAATTTTAGAATGTGACACCTTAATTTGTTTGAGACGATCGGCTAGTTATTTTGTTTAAATGATACCTTACATTTGAGATGAGCGTTTATTTTTTAAAGGACCCATTCCTTTTCGTCTTCCCTGCTACCCTGCATGATTCAAACCCATCGTTTGCCCACATCAATTAGTATTATTGCCGTATGCTATCTAGGAAGATATATAAACGGCAGTACATATGTCCTCCCAGAAAACAAGCCGTTGAATCGTTCTAAGAATCTGAGTTTAAGTATGCTTTAGTGAGCGTCGAGTGGTTGTCAGCATGAGTAGCCATGATACGGGTGAACATAAGGATGTTGAGAAGGAGGAGGAGCAGGACGATGAGGCTGATGAGGATGACAAAGTTGTCTTCATCATCGTAATAATTATCATCCTCATAATCACCTGCACTAAGATAAACCCTTAATTATCTTCGTCTTTCTCCTCCTATTTATCATCATCAGTACAATTTATCATCTTCATCATCATCGTCATTATAATCATCTTCATCGCTTTTATTATATTACTGGTCGATTATTACATTACTGGTCGATTATTACGTTACTGGTTGTAACAGGCGCCATTGACATATACGATAAATCTACTTCTAACGAACCGCCGTTCGCGTGGTGGCGATGCGATCGTACAATAACCATTATCACCGCCGAGTTAGATATATTTAGTCAAACTCTCTGTCAGTAGAGCCATAACCATGACACCACTGCCACAACTTATATTTGATGTACAGATTCTGCATATCTCTATTTCATTTGTTAAACTCCTAATTTTGTTCCGTGTCTAGAAACAAAATAATGTTTGTTTTTGTTTGAAATTATGTTAAGTTACTCAGTTGCCTGTTGCAATGACGTAGCAAGTCGTAAACAACAAGGACGTTACACAGCCAAACAATTATCCATGCATGATTTATCGATACTAAATATGACAGATCAACAAAAAAACTTATAATACATCTCTCAACCCAGTAATATAATACGTCCAGGATTTCCTATGTTTTTGTAACGTACGATGAAACTCAAGCATATGCAAAGTATCCATAATAGAACGAAGAGTATGGTAAGTTGTACTTCTTAAATTACTGTAAGGATCATGTCGATATACAATAAATCAAAAAAGATAAAACATATGCCATATGTGTACCTGATATAATATTCTATTTTACTTTTTGCATATTTGAACAAGGTTTAAATTATAAAAAAAGTGTTTGCTTAAAACTACGAGCACCCTACTAATGAAAGACAACAACACTGCAGTAAGTGCAGTTAATTTGTCCAGTAAGCTACGTTGTCATTCTGATATTGAGTCGTATCTGATATATTGAAGAGAGGACTCAGTATGAGTGCGATTATGCTTTATTTTGTACACACGACACACGTGATTTCCCATCCTTCTACATAATTGGGACACGGCAGTGGTCCACCGCAAGTAGCTTCGATGACGTAGAAAAGGACGCCACCCTTACTCACCCCTCCTCCTGGGATGACTTCCGGGGCATTGTCCATACAGACGTAGGTCGTTCGGCCTTTGTATGCGTAATACCCCGCCATCAAGTAGCCCGAATATTCCTTCGTCCACCCGTCTGGGCAGGTCAGTTTGGCCGGAATCATCAGCTTCGTTGGTCGGCTGGTCACAAGACACACGGCACACGGGACGTCGTTGTCGTGCAGCGACTGCGCGTTAGCGTTGGAGAACGGGTCGTTTGACTGTATTTCGTATTCAGCGCCGTACAATTGGCCGCCGGACTGGAAGCCTGCCGTGGTTTTCCCCCATTCAGGGTCTCTTGGCATGCAGAGATGGTTCGAGCCACCGCCGCTGTGTGTGTAGTGTGACCCGGCTACGACACCTTGAACAACAACAAATTTGCAATCTTCAAAAGAATATCAGGTGTGTTTTATAAATGCTAATTTTATCTGCTTTCGACATTTCTTTAGGTATTTTGAGAGAAGTGCAAAATGTGTACCTTTTTACTACATCCTTTGTTTTTGACGATACCGAAAACATGTAAGTAGAGTAAAATTATAAAAAAAATTATAATGAACGGCGTAGCATCGTCAGATCTTTCAGAAAGACGTAATCTTCATCAACAACAAAGAACTCTGTATTCGGCTAAAATACTTGCCCCAGTAGAGCAGTTCCGTGCCATTTTCCGAGCACGTCTTCCTTCCCCAGCGGATGTACACAGCGCCGCCTTTCGACGAATGTTGATTGTCATTTGCTGAAAAGTTAGTTCGAACTACAATACTATTTATGGAAGTACTCACTATATGAGTACAATGGCACTATTTAAAATACAATTTATTTCATGTCTGTGTCATGCCGGATGCTATGGGAATTGGGTACTCGTGTGGCTTGGGTCGATTGCTGATATAAACTCCACATAACTAATCAGTTAGTTCTGACCGGTTTGTGTATTTTGTTAATACAAACTAATGTTTGTTATCATTTGTATTGAGACACTATTATATTATTATACAAAATGTCGTAATAACATTGTGATTTCTAGGAGGAAGCCCGTTTCTTCCGACAACATGGGCACTCCGCCGCAAGACGGTGAGTAGTGTAGGTAGAAAGAGATAGTATGTGCCACCAACCTTACAGTACCAGGAGAGAAGTGTCATTAGTAAGAAGATGTATAACAGATGACGTTACCCACCGATCTCCTCTTGTGTCTTGTCTTTTACGTCGTCAATTTTCACTTCCAGTTGTTTCATTGTCGCCCTCAGATCAGGTATAGCGGCGACGACCTTGTTGACCAAAGTGAGCTGCGCCTGTAGACTGTCCACGACGGCTCTCAGTTCCATGACGTCCCGCATACGCTGACTGACACAGACGTCACGGAAGGTGTAGGTGCACAGCCCGTCGTTAGATACTGCTCCCCTCGTGAGCTGACCGAGGGCATCCCCGCCAAAGAAGACGAAGAGAAACGCCAGTTGAACGTACGTCGTCATCATGTTTACCAGTTGCTGAAGTCTGCTGTTTTCGTTCGTGTCGTCCCTTTAAGTAACGCGTTGACCCAATATTTCACCAGCCACGTCGTAGGAGGTTCTCTACCGATAACAAACTGACTGAATGTTAGATTAGTTGTTTGAATAAAAAAATTATAAATTGTATATGTCGAATCTATGCAATACAAATTTGGGGTGGTGGGAGTCGTATGGGCGTATTGTGTTGCCATATGTATTCGCTTGCGAAATTTTCGGAAAGTACATAACATGTATTGTGTTAATCGCAAAAGTAAACAAAAACTCGAATGCCAAACATACACAACACGCTTATCAAACACTTTCATGATTAACTCCCAGGGCTTTTTAATGTCGGGAGGAAAGACGCAGATAGGCAGGTTTCCGGAGCCATCTGGCGGATATGTATACTCACGATGTATTATCGTCAGATTTCTCAAGTCGACGACAACTTGGTAGGCCTACTTATATTTCCAAAATGAAAGATGAATACACTTTCTAAATGTGCGTACATCATAAGCACACTATTTTTAAAAACTAACATAATACTCCTTGTGAAAAAAACCAGAATAATATTTTACTTAAATTTGGGACACAATGCGCCATTTTGCCACATGTCCACAGTCAGCTCACCGTAGGGAGCCTCGACAACAACACACTAAGTGGATCCGGGGATTTGAATCACCCGTTCTACCTCTTAAGTCCACATCCGCCTTGCACATGTTCTAAATTAATGAGAGTATTCTAGATTACACACTAATGTATTTGTGGCGTTGTTTTTGTGGCACATATCAGATGGCAAGTACCCGAGTACGAATGTCGCTTAAAGTAGTGAAGGTTAACAGAAAAAGCACACCCATATCATTATCCGACGGCGAAGGACGGAGACATAATTTTCATTTCAATTGTAAACAAGCCATATGGTTCTAATCACACATGTCCGACAATGTGAATCATCGTGTTTCACTGGTATGGTAATGCAGAATAGTTTACGTCTTAGTTTTCTTCGAATCGAAAATATACTGGGGAACATGGGGCAAGCTGACGAATGGGGCAAGTTGCTAATTGCATAATAATGTTAAAACAAGGAACATATGGCAGCACCACGCAATTTTCTAATGAAGTAGAAACACATGCAGAGTGATCAACACGGGAACATTTCCAACTTTACGCAAACTGGAAGCGGTAAAAATAAACGTTGGTTTCTCTTGAAATTACCAAAATAATTTTATTACACCATATAAGGCCTGATAGTACACGTTTATCTGCGAAATTTCAAGCAATTATTTGTGCTTGTGTGTAACATATTTCGTTTGTGCATTGCTGAGTACAATGTCAAAGTCTGACAAATGACCTGAAGGAGCAAGTTGACGAACGAGGAGCGACAGCTATGAAAACTAAAGAGTACAAAAAAAGCGTATATCTATTAGGACAACTTGCCCTTAAGCGCCGAAGATCCCAGCGGATAACGACAGACAAGATGTGGTATGTTAGTCGTATAATGTGCTCTTCCTCCTTGTTCCCTGCTGTACAGGGGTGAGGGTCAGGTAAAATATTGTCGAGCCACTCTTTCTGTTCTTTCTTTCCATAGTTTTCTATCGGCCGCTCCTTCTCTCCATCTTTCATCCTCCACCGATCTTCTCATGTCCCTCCTCACGCAGTCCTCCCATCTCAGCTGTGGCTTTCCCCTTTTCCTGCGTCCTTGATGTTTTCCACCTCTGCTCTCTTTGCTAGTTTGCTTGCATCACGTCTTACCAAGTGGCCTGCCCATCTCATCCTGCTTCTCACCAATCTTCCTGTTAGGCTGCATTGCATCCTAACCTCTTTCCTTAGGTCGTTCATCCTTCTTCTGTCCACCCTCTTTGTTCTTGTTATTCGCCGAACCCAGTTATTCTCACACACTTGCAGCTTCTGTTGTTGTTGTTCTGTCAACGCCACTGTCTCCAGACAGGCATGCTGGTTTAACACTTGTTCTCAGGACTTTCCCTTTCAGCTTTTTTGAAATTGTTCTGCCTAACATGACTCTCTCTACCTTTCTCCAAGCATTCGCTCCCGCTTGTGTCCGACGTTGCACTTCTGCCGCTGAATGCCCATCCTCCGTAACCATTCCTCCAAGGTACACAAAGCCATCCACCTGCTTGATCTCCTTACCATCCAACCTGATGTTCAACTCCTCTCTCTGGTGTCCAACCCACATCACTTCTGTCTTCTCTAGGCACATTCTCAGTCCGTGCTTCTCGAACACCCCCTTCCATTCCTCCAACACTTCCTGTAGGTCTTGTTTGCTTTCTGCTATTATGGCCAGATCATCTGCGTACATCATCTTCCTGAAAATATCCTTCGTGCTGATCTTTCTGCTGATTATTTCCATCACCATGATAAACAGTAAAGGGCTAAGGGCACTTCCTTGGCTCAAACCGATATTAACTGGAAACTCTTCCGACAACCCAGATCCAACAACAACTCTTCCATTTGTTCTCTCATACATTGCTTCCACCATCCTGGCTTCTGCTTCTGGCACTCCCATCCATCTCACTGTTGCCGTCACCATCTCTCTAGGGACTGTATAATATGGAATTAAAAATCCGTCAACCAAGGACTGTATCCTGTGCTGTCAGTGGATCGAAAGTTGGCAAAGGTGGCCTTGAAAGAAGGTACACGTGTTTAAGTGTCCTGTTTAGGTTGTATTGTTACCACATTGCTGATGTTAATATTGCTGATGTTAATAAAAGCCACATAAATAAACAATCAATGCTTAGCGCTGTCAACTTGCCCCATTTTCCCCAAGATATGCGAGATCCTTCGAAAAGCAATAGAATGCAAATATTGGTAGAGTGTTCTACGACGACATTTTTACTAATATAATCCAAAGAAACAACGACATAATCTGTTGGTATGAAATGACAGACGGGCTTGTGTTCATGTTTACCAGTGCTGTTATCTCTAATTGTTATTATTCATGTTATGTTTACGCATACCCGTGTATATCAACATCTATTTACAAGATGAGATTCGAATAGAATAAGGGAAAGCATACGCTGATATTTCCCTTAAGGAAATTGTATTCATCTGGGTCGGACGAACCAATGAAGTCTTCATACTGCTAATTAAGTTAGTTAAATGTTCCTCCTCAATTCAAATTTTTTCGCTAGTTTCATTTCAAGTTAATTTTGCGAACAATCGAACCTACCTAATATCCACTGCAACATACTAGCTCGTTTGTGCAGCTTTTGTGTGTCGTTTTTTTTTTAATCATCAGACAAACTATTAAAGCGAAACAAAAGGTATGGTTTTCCGCCTATGCATATATAACAGTTAATAAAACATACAACTACAATTAAGAATATCATGCCAGTGGTTTACTAAGAAACATTGTCGAACATACATCTTATTTCATCGACCGCGCCTTACTGTTAAATAACACTACGTCACGAGTGCGGTATTCTGGCTATATTCTCTCGCCAAATGAAAATAAATTCGTATACAATTTCTATTTTGCCAATAGAATATGGCCATGCTATTTGCGTCCAATATTAACCTATGTTTTGGCATTTGTTTAGTACATTACTCTTCTTTCTGGTAAAATAACACGTTTGTTCGAGGTTTTGCGCTGGTTCTGTGTATGCCGGCCTCCCTTAATACGTCACTTTAGTCTAGGTCACCCCGATTTCATAGAACTGCGCATGCGCTTATCGGTCGCGCTGGTTGACATGTCAGCCCTCGGTCATTCGGAGAAATGACTGGATTCTCCAACTTTTAGAACACATTCTCACTAAACCAATGGCGTGATATTCTTGAGTTTATTTGCACGTGGTTAGTTTTTATTATCTCTTTTAGGCGCGCAAAATCATGCATTTTTGTTTCGTTTTAAATTACATAAAGTTTGTTCAAACATTAATTGAAATGAAAATGGAAACGCTAAAAACTCACGAATTTCACATTTGGTCACGTGATCGGCCAGATACTGGAAAGCACGCCCAATATCGGCATTGACCCACATAGTGTTTACCATTTTGGATTTTAGCCTTACCATCTAACGACTAAAGTCAATTCTTTCGACGATTCCAATAAAAATATGTATTTTGATTAAACCGACAGCGGATAGTACTTAAAATATTCACACACTACATATTTCGACATAAACGAAAAGGATTTGCGATAGAACAAATCAGTTGAGAGTGGTGTTTTAAACATTTATTAATGTCCTTAGAAGTTTGCCATAGACCTGACAATATTATGTGTACAATTAGAACATTACCAACAAGTGGCTAACGCCGTAAACTCGGCAACTTTTCACATCAAATATAAACAAAACGAATAAGGAAGTTCAAGGAACTTCGTATACAATTTCGTCCGTCAGAAACATAGACAAACAATGGCTCATCGCATATCCGTTGACAACTTGACACAATAAAGCCATTTTATAAATGTCCATTGTGCCACGTTGGCGTGTTTTAACGTCGCAGATAGTCAAACAACTTCGGCGCCGTAAATTAGTGATTATGACTCGGATGGGATACGTAGGTAAACGTAGTGGGCGTTGCAGGAGTGTCACAAGGCCGATACTCACTGGCTGACGTTTTAGTAGGTACATCCGGATTCATTTACATTAGCCGTGATATCATACTATCTCAACCAATTCTTCCTGTTTTTAATCGACGTAGTCTCGTTCTTTGTTGGTGGTGTCGCTGAATGGAACTGGATGTATTCGTTACGTGTTATCTTTTTATTTTCAGATTTGGTTGAAGCGATGCATAGACCGTTGTTGCTACGCGATCGACAAACCGAATGGTTTGAGACAAAAACGTTTGAGGCAAAACCCCCCTCCTCTCCTCCCAAACAAAAGTCAAACATATATTATATCAAGGCCAGCCTCCCACCTATCACCTATTTTTAGAGGTCGACCTCCCACTTCCCACCATTTTTTAGGATCAACCTCCCATGTGCCAATTCCTGTCGGTGCGCGGACGTCATAGTAAATTGGCATCCTTGTCCACTTGTCATCATCTGTTTAAATCTTGCTGCCGCGGGTTGTGTTGTAAAACTGGTAATGCTATTTACATAATGTGTAAAGTTATTTATATAATTTGTGTTCACAACTCACACCTCATATTCAACCTCCCACCTATTTTTAAGGTTAACCTGCCACACCCCCTCAATTGTGTGGTTTGTGGTAACACATCTCACTGTTTGGGTTACCATGGGAACAAGGCTAAATTCAGAGGTCACGTTTATTTAATTTTACCACAAAATCCATTTCTGAGATGAAGAAATTAACATTAGTAACAATTAATTTACGGTAATTTATCAACCATTTTGGCGCACTGCACAACAGTGTCGCCACACAGCGGACCGAGAACCAACCAAATTGGCACCGTTATCATGACAGTGGCGCTACATAGTGAGCAGGAAATAACCAACTAGGTAATCTGGTTTCTGGATCATTCCCTAGAGGCGCACATTACGCTTAGGAAAATGACCAAATTCGTTGTGGCGCTGACTACTGGGCATCAGGTTCGTATTAGAAAAGACACATTTGGATGCTGGCCCAGGTAGTCCGCCATGGTGGTGCATCCCAGTCCAACTGTGTACAGCTTGACAATGGCCGTGTAGTTCGGCGAAACAGATCACAAATAAACACCACTATGGAGACTGATCCACTGACCACTCTCACGTCACGACGGTTATCTAATAAAACGTGTTTGTTAAAAAGACGCGGGAAGATTAAATATCTGCAGAAGAACAACTTGTTCGCCCGACCGAGCCACCTCCTCACTATTTAAACACATGTATTCAACACAGGACAATCGTCCTTACTCATCTGGATGTGGGTAATTTGTTTACATTCTTGACATGACAATACCTGATGATGCAAGCCGTGACTAGAGTTAAAATCGGGCAGTGGGTGGTCACTTGATAGTGAATGTTTTTAAAGTACTAAAGCTGTTCATAGCAACAACCCAACTCTCCGTTACACATGTTAAGACTCCATTTAATTATGACAAATTCATTACCCTAATATTATTCCAAAGTAATGATGTGCTAAAATATGAAACTGGCCGTGATTGTTTTTAGAAACTGGCTAACATAGCACATACCTGTATGCCTGTGTATAAAAACAAGTTAACAGGAACAATGAATATATGAAAACAACTGTTCACGGCTTTATCCAAAAAAGGTACAACAGAATATATACAATAATTAACAGCACTGAACTACGTATTGTTAACTATGCAAAAAAACATTTTTTACACATTAGTTTGTTTCCCAAGTCAGTAGAAATTATACAAACTGATCTATTTACAGGTTTCGCAGAATAAAAAAACGATCGAAGGTCTGGTGCCCGGTGTCTGTAAAGGTAACCAAGCAGTATCCATACATAAATTCTCTCCAAAGAAAAGTCATCGAGGCCAGACTGAACGACGACCTGCCCTTCAGAAGGAAGGTGGACATGTCTGCCAGTGACCCACGGCGAATAAAGAGACACTCTGCCAGTGGACCCGAACCCAGTGGCCCAGTTGGTAGCAAAGCACTTGTCAAGATTCGGCACCAGTTAGGGAGAGACACGCATAACACAGACGGGCGCAATAATGTTAAAAGGCAATTGACCGATTGTTAGTGCCATTACAAAAAATGGTTTAGTACATTATTAATGTTAAATAGTAAACAAATGTTTAATTGCAATTACCTTTATACACAGTACTGTGGATTCTTTGGGTGAGCAAAGCATGGATTTTTTAACATTGAAAAGTTAACCATATTATCATTCAGAGAGAAAGAATTTCAACTGTAACACATTCAAAGGGCAAAGTGTCATGTTACCTTTTTTGAAGAAAAAAATCCAACAAATGCATTATTAAACAAAGTAAATTTATAAAAAGTGTGTAACTACTCGCAATAATAGTAACACTACTGAGTATCACAACAGTGCAAAATTGCGCCCATCCCTAACTGCTGCATAATAAAACCTATGCGAGGCGAGTGGTCATATTGTATACTGGCCATCTGGTAACAGCTACGACTGGCGGGTTTGCAAAACCACACAGCTCGGTATGACTCGTCTAACACCTGATCCTAGGCGTCCGTGTCACCACAAGACAAACAGCCTGTAGGCGTCATGACGCCTGTCCTTGTTGTCACTGTTAGCGTCAATAGCAAACGTCCGCCCTGTATAAAGTGGCGATGCCCAAAACTCCTTGGTCCAGGATCAGTAAGTCGCCTTCCTGCAGACAGAATAATGTATATAATTATATATTACGTGTTTTGTTTGTGTGGTACTTCACAATTAATGCGTGTATATCGATGTTTTTTTAAGATGGAGTTATTTTCCTTCAGTTTACTACACACACACACACGTGCACACACGCACACACGAACACACGCACACACGCACACACGAACACATGCACACACACACACGCAAGCACGCACACACGCACGCACGCACACAAACAAATATTGATTTACGTACTGACTAATTCTTTGACGTATCCCATCAGGTGTACACAACACATTTTAATAAGATGTGTGTGCATGTTTGCGTATATGTAGGAATACATGCCAGATGCAATGCAAATTACTTCTTCTTCTACTCACTAATTGTACCATGCAACCATGTGATGACAGACCTAAAGAATTGCCTTCACTACTCCTGCTTTGTTTTACTGAGCAGATTGTTTCACGTCATTTGTCCTTTGAACTGTGTGTGTTAGGAGTGTGTTAGGAGTGTGTTAGGAGTGTGCGGACGCCGTAGTAATTGGCTCTTGTATTGTTTCACTCAGTAGGTCTTTTCGTTTGAATAACGACATTGTACAACAAAGTACTTTATGTCAATAGCCACTTCTCTAAGAATCATCCGTGTTGTGTGGAATCACGGTTTATGCACACTATGAATATCACACCTGTTGGACACCCTTTTGTGATGGGTCAGGATACACGTGCTTTCGAGTGTCTGTGCTTTCTTCTCGATATCCTTCATCTCATTTCACGCCATGCAAACAATAGCAGGTATTCTATTGGGCCGTTCATTACCAATGAGTTGATGGGTGCTTTGTCTTTGACTGCTCAGCAAAGTTCCCCTTTTGCTTCCACAGTCACTGCGCTTCATGACGTCTGACATTACTTTTGCTTTTATTTGTGATCGTTATCGTGCTAGTTATTAATAAATCAATTATAGTCTCACAGCTCTATCAACCATCCATATGTACTTATTTTCAGCAGTAGCCACCGGAAAGATGAAGGACATTATGAATGGTTCTATGCCATTTGTCAAAAGACAGGTGTTTTGATATTACGTATTGTCAGATGATGCATGGCGCAACAAATCGCGTAAAGATCAGGTCAGTTTAATGAAGATCATTTAAATTGAATTACCGTCTTGACCTCACAATCAATTAAAATCCACGCGGATCAGTGAGATATTGAAATGAGGTTTCGGCGTCGTTCCAGCTAGCTATGAGGAAAAGCGTCGACCCGCAGCTACCAAAAGAACAAGCTTGCATCAGATGTGGAAAGTCAACAACAGATCAAGTGACGACAGCTTCCAAGCTAACGATAAAGTTGGTGCCGTATTCTTGGACCAAACAGCTGCCGACGACACTGAGTGGCGTGGAGGCATACAAGTCAAGCTACTGCGGACCCTGTCGGATAAACGACTGGTCAGCTTCATCATGCAACTCATCTCCAACTGAAGAATCACACTGAAGACCAACGACGGACAGCGAACACACCTGTCTTTCTTCCGCACCAGCCGTCCATCGCCCGTTGTTTTACGTTGTTTTTAAGCCCTCCATACGCATACCGACTTTTAATCGCCAACAGATTGTCTACCGACAACTACCCATCGGCCGTCCGTCGGCCGACCGATTTGTCAAATTCCAGGTGTCCACAAAAAGTGTTGCCAACTGTTTAACAAGATTTAACAAGATTTGCCATCCAAACCAAAGGCCCAGATGGCAAGTGGACAAGGAAGCCATTGCAACAATGTTCATCTACTTATAACCCGCCCTCCTGAGATATGCGTCAACCTTGTTTTTAAACATATTCACGCTGCTAGCAGTTACACAATCTGTAGACAATTTGTTCCATTCATTTATTGTCCTCTGTGAGAACGAGTGCTTCTTGATGTCCAATCTACATTGATCCTTTACTAATAAACTGTTGGTGGGTGGAGAACATGCACATAACGACTACGTTGAGTTGCCAAATGAAAAGGTAGTCGCCAACATGTTGGCAACTGAAGAATCGGTATGCTATGGCGGGCTTAACACATACGAGCCGCAACGTCGGTCCGGGAGCCGTTTGTGCTGAAGCGGACGACGTTGTCTGTGTTAAAATGTTAAAACAACGAACGAATTAAAACATTGTTTCCGTGGTTCTGTTCTTGCACCAGTTCTCCTCAACATCCACATCTACGACTTACGGCGGAGCACAGGCCAGCAACGACTCCTTACACTTACACGTACAGGTTAATGGGTTATTTTAGGCCATCGGCCTTTGTTGGTACCCAATACTACCCATATCCCAGGCTATTCCATTGCTGATCTAGTCTGGCTTTGAACTGAGGGACTTTCTTGGCATCCACCACATTTTGCGAGAGTCCATTCCACAGATCGATCACTCTGATCGAAAAGAATCTCTGCCTAGTCAACAGTCTGGCTCTCGGTTTGAACATCTTCATTGTGTGCCCTCTGGTACGTCAGGCTCTCTCATTTCGAAGAATTTACGAGCTTCTACGTTTTCCAGTTCGTTTAATATTTTTCCATGGGACGCGGTTTTGGGCTTCCAGCTCTCTCCATTTGTATTCTACTTTTGACATCTCTGCATCTACTTCTCTGCACCAGGTGTTTCTTGGCCTTCCAACTTTCCCTTTGTCCTGAAGGTTCCACGTGAGCATCTGTCTCGTGATGTGCTAAGTTGGCTTCCTGAGACCTGCCCCAAACTACCCAGCTCCACTTCTTCCTTCTAGTTTGATGTTCGATTGGTTCCTGATTTGTTCTGTCCCATACTGCTTCATTGCTAATTGTTTCCGGCCACCATATCCTTAGAAATCTACGTCAACGACCTGCCCCAAACTATCTCAATGAAGTACGGATGTGCGGCCAAGCGTCAAATAAAAACTTAAAAAAACAACAACTAGGACCGACCTCTGCGCATGCGTAAAAACGAATCATAGTTATCCTATGGTGGCGCCTCTGTCGGGAGTGTGAAACAGAACTGAGTCAACGCGCGCGGGGTATTTTGGGAAACATCGATGAATAATTGTGTGGGGTTGGTATTTGGATGCCATTATCTAAACATATAGCTTAGTATATAATGTAACATATTGAGTATACCGATAAAGATATACATTGAAGGTATGACAGAAGCATTGGTGTAGAGGTACGACAGTAACTTTATTAAAGGATAATGAAGCAGAACTTTATTAAACGAGCGAGCAATGACGAACCAAACCAACCAAACGTTAATCACCGACAGCGTCATGGAGAATATTCCCTCTCGCCAAGTTCCCAGCGACATCCAATGTTCAAAGTGACGCTTTCTCGGCGAACGTACAATGTTCAACGGCTCAACGCCAAGTTTCGCGGCGTGATCTTCGCCTTGATCGACGTCGATCGGTTTTCGTTCGGAGTCCGAGAGCATTCATTCATGTCCACGACATATGTTTTCGAAGAACTAGCGCCTCTATCGGCGTCAAACGTTTTGTGACGACCGCCCGTCGTCCGAGACCGTTTGTCTGCGGCCATGATAGATGATATCTTCGCCTCTATCGGCGTCGATCGCGTAACGTTCACTGTGAGAGCGCGTTCACCGGCGACTACAGTGGTAGACACTTCCGGTGACGATCGGTTTCGACGATGAATGATTTGAGTGGCGTTCGCCCGTGTCGGTGTTAACGTTGCTGGTGACTTTTGCCGATCAGTAGATCTCAATCATCTCGCTCGCGCTTGGAATCCTCCCAAACACGAACTAGGCACTGAGCAAATTTAATATTACCAAGCGTGATAAGAAATACAATACAAAACAAGAGATAATAAAAATAAAATCAGCAACATGTCGTCACATCCAAAGCAGTCGTCTGTCTGGATAAATCATAAACGCTCGGTAACACCGTTCACGTGTGCATCTCCCCGGAGATTCCCCGGTCCCCCGGGGCAACTCCTCGTCATAAACAATATAAATCAAGTTTAAGTATTATAGTAATAAAACTTCCATAGCCTTGGCTTTAGGCATAGCGCGTAAATCCTCAGTGCTCCGAGCAAGAAGATTAGGCAATGTTATTTAAACTTACCAATTATAATGTTGATCTATCGTGAAGCATTGTCCATAGATCGCTGTCTCCGGTAGACGATAATGTGTCCAGATACCTTCGAACATAAACGATTGCAGCTCGTTCAAAACGCGTCCGATTTCTTTGACATCTAGTTTGTAAATGATTGCAACGAGTTACCGCATGATGACGTAACAATATCGACGCATTTCATTGCCCAATATACTTGACTTACGTCAAATAACAATCGTCGTTCGAAATATGTAAAAACGGTTAGCTGAAAACGTTGCTTTCTAACGTAGGCCTTCGCAAAACGTCGCAAGCAAACGTTCAACGTCCCGCGTGCGGTTATGCTTCAGCTCCGCGAAGCATAGTTTGCTATACTTATTTGATTCTACCTCTGTCGTAATTAAACACAGTAGTATGCACCGAAATGTCATGGTTTTGTTTACTTATATCCTGACTATGACTGGAACTCGATTATGCAACATGGAACCGATACTAACCACTGGTGGATCCAGGATTTGACCAACGGGGGGGGGAGCAGCCACCCATGCAAGAGGGTCCTGGGACATGTTCTTGAAATGGTGTATTCCAGGGCATTATGTAGTAAACGTACGATCAGACTTCTGATTGGTGATTTGAATTAATAATTATATCATCATATTAATTAAATAAAAAAAAACAGAATTAGACCAAGGAACACGTTGAAACATTTAATGCATTAGCGCATTGTACGTACAGCTAGTGTGTTGTACGTACAGCTAGTGTGTTGTACGTACAGCTAGTGTGTTGTACGTACAGCTAGTGTGTCCAACCCAGCAGTTAGCACGCTCCACCCCAGCACTTGTGACCGATATTAACATCAGCAATTGAAAAATGCAGAACAGATTTCGGAACATGGAGCTGGGTGTTGCACCCATTGTTTCCTGTAGATTTGGGAACATGGAGCTGGGTGTTGCACCCATTGTTTCCTGTAGATTTGGGAACATGGAGCTGGGTGTTGCACCCATTGTTTCCTGTAGATTTGGGAACATGGAGCTGGGTGTTGCACCCATTGTTTCCTGTAGATTTGGGAACATGGAGCTGGGTGTTGCACTCATTGTTACCTGTAGATTTGGGAACATGGAGCTGGGTGTTGCACCCATTGTTTCCTGTAGATTGTGGGGCTTTGTTTCTTCTGATGAATCCCATTTCTTCTTCCACCGTCTGACTTCAACTAACACGGACGCTGGGGGAGGCAGTAGCATTCTTGGTGGTCGGTTATGTTGCTGTCAGCTTGCCCACTCGTGTGAAAATTCCTGGAGAAGATGGTCTAGAAATGGTAGGAATATTATGTATCGCCAGTAATTTTGTAAATATTATGTTTTATAATTTCTTAACTGTTTATGACGTACACATGTATATGTAATGATACATAAAATATGCATACATGGCTGGTTTCAATATTTTTTTGTTGAAGTTATGGCATAACACGGCATTTTTATACTTATGCAAACCATCACACTATCGATTTTATGCTCGATTTTTTTTCATTGAGATCGTGGGGTTGCAACCTCTTAACCCACCCCGATATAGCTAATTTGTTCCTTGCAAAACAGGGAGATCTGAGCAGGAAATACATGCAAACCTGTTCCCGGACACTGACATCCGTGGAACCATCACACAAGATGACCCTTGCATTGGTTTCCACGCGGTGTTGGCAATAATGCTGGTAAAATCGGCTGTCTGTTTGTCGTTTCTAAAACAGAAACGGTTGTGATGCTAATAAAATAATACAAATTTTGGGTTGTACATAATTCTTGCAATAAAACTAATTTCCTTAGTTTTTCTCTAGCCAACAAGAAATTATGTACAACCCAATATGATATTAAGTAATTAATTAATGCCTCATTCTATTGCCCAACGCACATCACATCCGCAATCAGCCAATCAGCAGTATTCCATTAAAATCTTCCATCTGGACTTCGTCCTGCTAAATCACTACAGAAGCGCTGAAAACTTCGTTGCGTATATAATTAGTAGGTAATGGTGGCCCCCAAATCCGCTAGATGGCGCTACTGTAATGTACTGTAATCTAATGGCGCGAATTTTACTACGCTAAAGTATTATACAATTTGTTTTTGAAAAATACAAATTAAATAAAACATTGTAAGTTATTAAAAAAACACCATTGTATTTGATAAAAGTGCACAGCGAGGCGCCAGCCGACGAGTTCGTATTATTGTTTACACCACGAACAGAACATTTTGTTTGCCGCTGTCAACCACCTCGACGGCCAGGGACGGACGGCCGGACTGACAGCATTGTCGAATGTCCTGACTCTCTTCAAGTCGTAGCGACGCTGCGTTTCTTTCCTCTTAATGACACTCGCTTTATAATTCAGCCTAAAGTGTTCCTCTGAACTCAGAAAACAGCCTTATTCACGGCTAACGTAACAATCTAACTAAAACTAAATTATGTGATGGCGCCGTGCAAGCGGCAAGTAAAGGCCACCAGGCATTTAATATGCATGACTTGTAGCAACTGGGTGGAATCGTCAGATCCGGGTGTGAGAAGTCCTGGGCTGAGGTTCAGGCGGATAGTTTTAGCTTTGAGTGTAGGGGTGTGCGAAGATGAAGCAATTACAGGTAGGGATGGCACTGCTGAGGCAGCTTATTGTGGCATTGGTGGGAAGGGAAGAGGTGGGTTGTGCCAGTGGTTCCGGAGGGGGGACAATGGATGGCAAAGTGACGGAAGACGATGAGATAGATGTTAGGATGCGCTCACCTCAGCCTGGGAAGGGGCTGGACGTGAGGAGAGAGGACGTAAGGAGGCAGGGCGTAAGGAGATGGGACGAAAGGAGAAGGGATGGAAGGAGACGCGAGGGAAGGCGAAAGGAACGGAGGCGTCAGGACTGAAGGCGACAGGAGCGCAAGACAAAATGACGGAAAAGTGGCATGTTGATGGGCGAGAGGGAGATGGACAGCTGGCTGCCAGGTGACACGACTGCAGGACAGAATGCGACGAAAGGGATCCAACGCAAGAGCTACTCCGATGTAGTGATAGAAGGGGCGAGGAGGAGAGCGAGAGTGTTTGTGGGCGACTCGATAGTTAGGAATGATATTCTGTTTTGTATTGAAATGTGTTTTGTGTAAAAAAAAATAAAGGCCACATACCTGCAGTATATTATTTATAGGGTACAACAAATCTTATTTATTTTTTATGGTATGTGATGTACAAAAGTAAAGCCGTAAATACCCTCTTTATTCTCAGTTTACATGAGTTTTTATTAATTATGGTTATTGTAAATTAAAATAGTTATGTACAAATTTAAATTAAAATAGATAGGATTTTGATGGACACCCTTTATTCCTTTATAAAATGCAATTTATCTAGCATTATAATTATGGTTAAGTAAATAAAATTCCACACGATAAATTAAACAGTAATCTGTATAGATAATAAATATTATTGTACTGGACATTATCAGTGACACTTAGTATATAGTTGATTATCCTAACGTTAGGCGTCACCCATCTTTCTTGCCCCTCCCTGGAAAAATTCCTGCGGATGCCCCTACTTTTGTAATATACACTATATCAATGTAAATGACAAAGTGAACAAAGTTAGTCTTTATTTTAGACATGTGCTAAATAATCGATGCGTACGCAACCAAATATGGTTTGTTCAGAATAAACAGTCGTAGAGTCCTATAACAGGCAATGCGCGAATGCTTACGCAAAGGAGCATCGAAAAACCTAGGTGGCGCTTGGCCAATCCAAAATGGCGCGCTATACAGCTGTTCTGTGCATAACAGTAACTGAAACCAACTAATTTATCATATATAATCAGTAAATGTGAATGGGTTGTTGACTCAAACTAAATGGCTAAGATATTTGTCTTATAAAATTCGTAGTGAATGTGACATGACAACGTTTCGGCATTGAATTGGGAGGCTTTAACTGCGAATTTTGCATGGAATTTGTCTATTTTTATAGTATAAAATCAGCATATTTCAATAATTAGCCACTCTTTTCCAACATGATTCACTTTGTTACTATATAGCACACTGCGTTGTCAAACTACACTTCTATAAATAACTCTTGACCAAGGAATTTATCATTTATTCATCCAAATATTGATTACTAAAACTGGCTATTTTTATTTTTTTATATATGCAAAAAATTCTTGCCAATATTCAGTATCAACTGAACCCAATTTTGATCAATAAAAGTACACATTATAAGAAGTGCGTTTCAGGCTTTTAGACTTTTGAACGTAAATGCAAAGTAACGTTTAGTGCCAATATTAAGTATCTAGTGAAGCCCCATTTTGATGAATAAAAGGTATAAAACGGGGTTCGCTTGTTGATAATCACAAAGTTCGTATAAATGTCATTGTTTATTGTTTTCTACCCCAAATTTTACTTTTTTATGACCTGGCAGCAGAGTATGACAACTGCATTATCAAATGACACTCATCTAAGGAACGCTCAGCAAAGGAATTTTTTATTTATAAGTGCAAACATTTTTAGCCAATATTCAGTATCCATTGTACCCCATTTTGGTCAATAAAAGTACACACAATAACAAGTGTGTTTCAGGCCAGAAAGATTTCTTTGGTACTTCTGGCACAAACGGGGTTCTTTCGAAACTGCTGTTGATAAATCAAAGATTACATATAAATGTCATTGTTTATTGTTTTCTACCCCCAAATTAACTTTTCTTCATACAATTTCTGACCTGGCAGTAGAATATAATAACTGCATTGTCAAATGACACTCATCTAAGGAACCCTCTGCAAAGGAATTTTTTATTTATTGATCTAAATATTTATTATTGAAATTGCTATTTTTAGTATATATATATATATATATATATATATATATATATATATATATATATATATATATATATATATATATATATATATATATATATATATATATATATATATATATATATTTCGTGCCAATATTCAGTAGCCACTGAACACCATTTTATAAATATTAAATACATACCAATGTAACACATTTATAGTTAAATATTATTTATTTACATTTTATTGCATGTACAGTCGAACCACGCTTTACGGTCACCTCAGTAACACAACCACCTGCTATTATGGTCACCCTGGGACAGTCCCAAATTATTTCCAGTAAAACAAAGGATATTAAGTCCCACGAATACAGTCACTTCACTATACAGGTCACTTTGGCGCAGTCCAGAATGCGACCTTAACATTGAGGTCGCGCTGTACATAAGTTGTCACAGTTCATGCACGCACGCACACACGTACGCACCCACGCACGCACATACACACATACATACAATCCTGGAAAACTATATCATGAGTGTGTTTGTATGCGTGTGTGTACAAATAAAATATACATAAATTATAAATATGCACTATACAAAATTTACGGCATACGCCTGTGTCGTGCAAAGTACATGTCAACATTGTTTTTAAATAAACAAATATGCACACATGCATTAAAAATATATACAATCGTGTAAATCTAATCCAATCATTAATCACTAGACACAAATGAGTGTAATTGCCGAAATAGGTAAAACTTGTGTGCAC
Source organism: Lamellibrachia satsuma (assembly GCA_033239005.1). Taxonomy (NCBI): domain Eukaryota; kingdom Metazoa; phylum Annelida; class Polychaeta; order Sabellida; family Siboglinidae; genus Lamellibrachia; species Lamellibrachia satsuma. The sequence continues at coordinate 3,354,144 of BSQZ01000005.1, forward strand.
TCATTCACAAAAAGTGGATTTTCCAATATTTCTAGACGGCATAAAAGGCTAAATAATATCTTTTTTGTAGCACTAATACTTATATAAATTAAAAGACTCTCAATTGTTCAATTTATGTTTAATTCCCATTCAACTTTTGTACGTAATCGAAAATTGTTTGACAGCAGACTTACCACGCAGAGTCGTCTTGCTGGTGAACTTTGCAGGTCAACCCAATTCCAGTCCCATTTAGTGCGCATGTAACAAGTGGCGCCGCACGGTGGACCGTCCGAATAAGAATTCCTGTGCAAATGAAACATTCGAACGAACAGCAAATTTCGAATGTATCAATATAACTGTCATACACACAGTGGCACTGAATTAATACTTTAATTAGGAATTGGTTTGCTACAAATGACTTTAACCTATAAAATATATATGTGTGTGCGTGCGTGCGTGCGTGCGTGCGTGCGTGCGTGCGTGGTGCGTACGTGCGTGCGTGCCTGCGTGTCTACGTGCGTGTCTGCGTGCCTGCGTGTCTTTATTAATTATTATATACGCATTCAATATGTCCTATCCAATACAGGGTTATGATTTCTAAATCGGACGTGTCGAATTCAGACGGAACTTCAACGATATGTCAATTGCGTCATGACGTTGTCATAGGGTAGGGGAAATCGGGGCTAGTTGTTACAATTCTCAGTTAAAGTCACTTTTTTTATGAAAAGTATGTTAGATGCATTATTTAGGTCAACGTATAAAGTAAATTTATTATTCGTATTAATAAAATGCACCACACCAATGATATTCCATAGTACAGTTGGGTAGATATGAGAAGATTCCCAGGCACGGTCCACTGTAACAACCAACCCTTAAGCGGGGGAAGTTATTACAGTAAAGAACGTGTGGAGCGCAAAGCAAGTGTAAATCGTACATGTTACTATTATTATATTAATTGGATTATACACACATATATACATCTTATACACAGTGTCTGTCTGTCACAATGCATGTATTCACAATTTCATATATTAAGATTTTTTTGGTATTTACCAATGGGGACACATTCCCCGGATTCTTACATAACAACTAGTTTTGAATGGAATATAAATTATTGAATGGAAACATATATGTAATTCCACTTGATTGAATGATACACACACGGTCGCACTCACGGACACACACGAACGTGCACGTTTCAATGAATCGTGCAATATTTATTAATTGCTCAAATACGGCAGTGTCACAAAGATTTAACAAGATTGCCATCTAAGGTAAAACACCCAGCTGGCAAATGGATATAGAATCCATTGGCTTATCGAGAGTCCAATAATTTTTCGTCTTTGTGTGACCCGCCTTTCTGATATATTTATCAATTTTGTTTTTAAACATATTCACTCTACAATAGTATGCACATTTCAAGTTTCATTCACGAAGCATAAAAAGTGGCTGCGTGACATTGTGTGGGCATTGTAAAAAGAGGTTTTAGGTGGTTAAAAAGTCGTTTTGTCCACACATCGTCTTTTTAACTCCCAAGTTTAGACAGTGTGTCCACTGGTGGATTTCCAACCAATTACTGTCCATGGCGACTGCATATTATGTGTGCTGTGTTTTCGTAAAACGACTCTGTAACAACGTCACCATGAACACAGCTAGCCCCGGTCTCCCCTACACAGTTTAAATGGCGCGCGCGCGATAATGACGATGGAACTATTGTTTACGTCATCTCGTAGGCCCCTTACGACATGGCAGACAGACATTTGGATTGTTTAAAGGCGAATAACAACCGACTGTGACAATAGAGAACAAACATTATAATAATTTGACATGATAATTGTATATAATACCGAGTAATCTGATATTCACGCGTGATACGTGGCAATTACTGTTGCACGACAACAGGCAGGCAAACATCAAAATTGAAATACCTTTCTACGAATGTTGATTACGACATACAGTTTCTTAGAAGATATCGACCACTATGTATTCAAGGCACAGAATAATATTGGGGTACTAATGGTTTAACTACATCTAGTTAATTAGCACCAAGAAAATCTTAATTTAATCAGAACTAACTCTCCCAGGAGCCGAGAAAGGAGAAATGTATATTACGAAAAAGAAAAATACGTTTATTATGACAGGTGTTGCCAAACTTTCTCAGCTGAAGGCCCCAAAAATACCCGCTTTCTATCTGTGTAGTCTAATCGGCGTAATTCGTGATGTAATTAATGCTCTTGTCCATTGGTGGCTCAGGCTTGTTGGCAGGCCGATCTCAGTCAGTCGTAGTCATATGTCGTTCTAGCTACTTACTAACCGGGAGGGGGGGATACATATGTCGTACGTTCTACTTACATAATGGTTAATGTTAGCCTGCTGCTAATACTTCAGCCTTTACATTGACACTAATTCCGATGTAGGCCTATATATACGTTGTCCTTTACCGTAATATTTGCCACGGACACTTGGGGGTCTAAGAACCCCCTCCATGGCTTAGGGGTGACCATGATACCCCTAAGACCACCCTGGGTCCGTTATTGTGACTGCTATTTGAATTAACAATCTTGCTATTTTCAGCAATTTTCGTGTTGGTTAATTACGACATACTAATATGTTTAACTACGACAGCAATATAACTGAAAAACACACCTGCAGTTACTTGCCAAGATAACAGCTAGCTACGTAATCAACCTAGTCCGCATTATATATGTCAGTATACCACCAAAATCAGACGTGTATGGTTTGATATAGTATGCATTAGTGCTACAATGTAATTGACGGTAAACCTTGCCACCAGTTAGAAGTAGTATCATCAAGGGATATTTATACTAATAATATTAATATACTTTGATGCACTCAATCGCTTTGTTTTATACAAACGCTGAATGGAAACAACGTAAGGATTTGATAACTTGTTTTCGTATCATCCCGTTTACCAGTGGGGAAAACAGCTGCTCATTGAGAGCGGTGGTAAAAGGTGATAAGTGGGGCGACAATAGGGGTATACTTCTTGGGTGGATCCAGAACATGAAAAAGGTGGGTGCCCAGTTTTACAAAAAAGACACTAGGTGGCAGAACTTGTAGTTATCCTATTTTTATAGTATACACGCACGCACGCACGCACACACTTAATAGTCCCATCTGGTCACGGGTACGATACGATACGAGTTTATTGTCCAATAAAACATTGGATAATAGTTTTCTGCTTGTTGTGAATCAGAGGTAAAGAGGATAAAAAGTTAGGTAAACATGGTTAATAAAAGTAATACATACACGAAATAAGTTAATAAAAGTAATAACCGTAATACATACATGAAAGTAGTCCATACAATATAATCATACTGTAATTATAGACATAAGTTCGTGCAGCTTAAGACATGCGAATACATATATTATTATTAAATTGCTGTAACTTGGGTAATAAAAATAATTGTTAAGATGTTCAATTAAATAAACACACACGCACGCACGCACGCACGCACGCACGCACACACACATACACGCACACATACACGAACACACACACAGACACAGTAGCCTTGTTTGTTGCACTGCATGGTGAGGGAGCGGCCTATTGTGAGAGGGGCCTTATAAGAGGACGACACTACACACACGCACGCACACACGCACACACGCACACACGCACGCACGCGCACACATATATAACAAAGAACAGTTAAACTTTGTCATGACAAATGAAAAGCTATCATACATATACATATACATATACATATACATATATATACATATATACATATATACATATATACATATACATATATACATATATACATATATACATATATATATATATATATATATATATACATATATATATATATATATATATATATATATATATATATATATATATATATATATATATATATATATATATATATATATATATATATATATATATATAAAACAACACGTTTTCGTTCTATATTATCTTTGAAACATACAGGGGCCTGGGCATTATTCTTTTGTGTCGCGAAATGCGTCTCCAGAACCACATGGATTCATCAACCCATAAATTGACGAGAACATTGAAATTGCTTTGATTGTAATCAGTGTCTAGATGGTTGCTTCTCGTAGCGATATCTCGACAACTAATTCAGACTTTATAAAAACGTATTTCTTCAATAACGTTAAAGCTGCGCACTGAATTTTAAGCGCAATGAAACAGAGATTTAACCAGTGGAATTAAATTACTGCTACAAAATGTAGGGCCTATCGATCTAAGATTGCTACAATTTAAGGGATATCAAGGTAATTACTTGGGTTTCCATATCAGATCTTCTTTAGGTTACTTTGGCACGCACGCATATATATATATATTATATATATATATATATATATATATATATATATATATATATATATATATATATATATATATATATATATATATATATATATATATATATATATATATATATATATATATATATATATATATTAAATGTAAAATTTAAGGTTTCTGACATAAATAATTTGCGAAGATTGAAGACCAATAATGAATTGGTTCAAAGCAACCCTCTTCAGTGTAAATTCTCCACCGAGAACGATTTAAAACAGCGGTTTTTTGGAATTTGTGAAACCGTGAGCTATAGTTGGTGCGTGCTTTAAGCTACTCGCGTTCATCAAACCAAATAGGCCGAGTCGTTTCGAGACGGCCCCCGACTGGATACTCGGGGAAGTCCCTTGAATATCGAATGGAACTCTGGGTACAAACTCAGCTGAGTGACAAATATGGCCGCCAAAATTTGAGATTGTGTTCGTAAACGAACTGGCTCAACTTTTCCACTGCGGTCGTTGCTTGATATGTAGCAACCAGACAAGGTGTGGATCGAGTAAGTGCTATGTTGTGGGTAGTATACGCTAACACATGGCCTTGTCGGGAGATATTTTATAGCGTTTATATGTTGTTTTGTATAATGGAACGGCATTTCGTTCGTCGAGTCCTCGAGTCGATGTGACCCCCGTTAATGCTATAGTATTGTATTCTTATCGATTGTTTGCTGTTGTCGCTGTTGTCGCTGCATATCAGAACCTCAGCGTAACACAGTATACTGGTTGTTGCACCAGTAGCTATATGCCGTTTTCACAAAAATCTGAAGTAACTTACGCAAGAGATCCATATATTCTAAATCTTTTATACTATAGTTAATAATGTAATATTTAATTGATGCAGTGCTAACAATTGTAATTATTGTTAGAAAAGTTACGATTATGGACCAATGAATACACATGGTTTGAGAAGAAGTCGCTCAAGCTAAAAGCCGGGAAACATGTATTATCCAATCAACGACCGTTGACTTTGTTACAGTATACCCATCTACTATATCTAGGTGATGTGATGATCACATACTTAGACGGGCAAGCCGCAACAATGGTCTTACTTACCTGGTATACTTACTTGGTTGTATAGTCTCTTTCAGTCGAAGGCTAGAGACCTCATTTTCTTCTTGAAGGAGTTCAGAATAGAAGCTGACACAACTTTTCAGGAAGTTTGTTCCAGTAACTGATGACACGATTTGTGAAGAAGTGTTTACGGACCTCAGTGCGATAGTACATCTTCCTTAGCTTTAAGCTATGGGCCCTTCAGATTGCTGCTACATTGATGGAAAAATGCTGAGGGTTATTCCTATTTAGGCCACTGAGGTCTGCCTCAAGTCATCTCTGTTCTAAAGGAACTGATTCGACAGGTGTTGCACTGATTTTCAGCGCTCTCTTCTGAAGTTTCTCTAATTCATTTATAACCTTTCTATAGAAGGGGTTCCGAGCTGGCGATGCATATTTCAACACTGGTCGTATCATTGTTTCACATAAGGTCTTTATTATCTTTTCCGATCTACTTTCAAAGCATCGTTTAATTAGTCCTATGCATTGGTTTGCCTTAGTTATAATATATTTTATGTGGGTGTTGGGTTTTAGGTTTTCGCAATTGGTGATTCCTAGATCTTTTTGTACTTCGACAACGTCTAAGATTTCTCCATTTAATGTGTATGCATAGTTGAGGCTTTGTCTTATTTCGAGAACTACACATTTAGTGGCCTTGAGGTTTAATAGCCAAGTTTTTGACCAAACTGCAAGTTTTGTTTAGATCATCTTGGAGAGCTTCACAGTCAGCTAATGTAGAAATATTTGAGTAGAGTTGTGATTCATCAGCAAACATTTTGGCCGTTGCCTTGACTGAGTCGGATAGATCATTTACATATAACAAAAATAGTAATGGCCCTAGAATTGAGCCTTATGGAACTCCACTTTTGAAATTTTTCCATGATGAATGACCATTTCTTAGGACCACCTTCTACCTGCTAAGAAAGATTGGATCCATAATAGCACTTTGTCTATAAATCAATCGTTTATGGGGTACTGCATCAAAGCCCTTTGAAAAATCTAAGTAAATTACATCAGTTTCAGCACTGTTTTCTGCATTTATTCTTGTAGACATTCTAATAATTCAGTAGTGCATGAAAAACCATTTTTGGAAACCATGTTGGTCACAGCTGATAGTATTGTTTGTGTCAGCTAGTTTAAGCAAATTGTCTTGTATTATTCTGTCTAGTAGTTTAATCACTTGGCTGGTGAGTGACACTGGTCTGTAATTGTTGCACTTGTTTCGTGGACCTTTTTTGTGGATTGGTGTTACATTTGTATCCCTCCAATCCTGTGGTATTTGACTTGTTTGTATGGATTTGTTAAATATATTATAGGCTAGAGGAATATAAAAATCTAAGCAATTTCTTAAGACATTTACATTTAACATGTCTGGACCACTAGCTTTGTCTGGTTGTTGATTTGATACTCAAAGGTCACAAATGGTAAAGAGCAACCATTGGTGCCTGCATCACTATACTCCGTTGAACGGTCGCCATGTCATCTAAATGTCCTCATGCCTCTTGGGAATTTCCGACACACTCCTTTGGACGTGGTGTACTTCGATAAACTGTTCCAAACACAGAAACTGTTTATATGCACAATAGGTATGTTCAGCAAGAAAATAATTGTAAACTAGAGGTGTATGTTCACATGTGATATGTTGTTTCACAATAAATGCATGTCGTAATGGTGTTGTTTGTGTTACCTCAACTCCTTGGGGTCATTTTGTGCAACTGTCAAGGTTCTTACTTTTGAATAAATATAGCATGTACATACCTCTTGGTTTCACAGATTTGAACTGTTGATTTCAGCTTGGTAAAAGTTAGATTTTTTTCTAACCCTGCATTGCGTTTTGTCATAGAGTGAGGCATCTGCACATGACATACAGAAATGTGCTGTGGCATCTTTTTACAAAAGTTGTTTCCATTGATCGATAATAATAAGTATTTCACAAAATCAAGAGTCCTGTGATGAGATATTTATCAATTTTGTTTTTCATTATAAACATATATATTCATGCTGCTTGCATTTACACAATCTGTAGATAATTTGTTCCATTAATTTTTTGTCCTCTATGAGAATAAGACTTTCTGATATCGATCTACGCTGATCCTTTCCTAACATTACTTTGTGTCATCTAGTCCTTCTTCCTTTCTTATTTGAGAAAAAAATGTCTATCAATACTTTCATACCCATTCAATATTTTGTGGGTATGACAATATTGATAGAAATATTTGTTTTCACTTTGCACTCAGTCAACAAAATAATTGCTGATAATTTTAAATATCAATCTCTTGCAGAAATATTTCAGAAATGAGTTCTTTTCAAAATTGCAAATTTTATTAAGTAAATGGCAGTATGACTCGATCACAGATCTTGATAACAAACCCGGCATATTAAGGATATGTACATATATATATATATATATATATATATATATATATGTATGCATATACAAGGCTGTGGATCCTTAGCGTTGTCGACTAAAATAGATCTAACATGGTAACACCCATTGACCTCACAAGATTGTGGGTATGTAATGTTGTCGACTTAAATAGATCTAACACTCACTGACTTCGAAAAGTTGTGGATCCGTAACGTTGTCGACTTAAATAGATCTAATACCCACTGACCTCGAAAGGTTGTGGATCCTTAACGTTGTTAACTGAAATAGCTCTAATGCCCACTGACCTCACAAGGTTGTGGATCCTTAATGTTGTCGGCTGAAATAGCTCTAACCCCAATGACCTCACAAGGTTGTGGATCTCTAGCAATTGTCATTGGAATTGCATTCAGCCATTGTTTGTCCGTGAACATGGCCAAGCCTTCTTGTCATAATTTACCACAGAGGTTCTTTATTGCATATTATTTCAATACCAGGCTCAATCTGTTTACGAATACCATGATCTTGCAGCTCAAGTTCTGTGATTTTGTTGCATAAATGTATTCAGAGTTAGTTAGAAGTGTAAAATACCAGTAACCCATCTTTCATTATTTTTATTTTGCTGTCAATGTACATAATGTTGTCTTACCCTAAATTTACTGAATTCGCCCTGTTGTGTCTTACAGATATATTTGTGAACTAGGGTTGGGATTTTATTGTCCCTCTCAAACAAATATGCAGTTGAACTTTGTTCCATTTGCCCCATAAACCAACCAGACGTTGGCTTATGGTTTATGTTGCATCTATCTGGGCAGTTTATTCTTGCACACATGTGTCAACTGACATGTGCCAAATTTCATATCTCATTTATGTCTTTTGTAATCACTAATGCACAAAATATCATTCATTTACACAATTTTCCATATCCTTGACTCTTTTACAAAACCGTGTTTGAGTTGACTCTCTTATCAGTAGAATCCGTTACATTGTGAATAGACCTGCTACCCAGTCAGAGCCTCATCTGAATGCCTTGCTAACAAAGGTAAAGTATGGGTTTGGAAAACTGCAAATCATGGTTGAGAATCTGGTTGGTTTGTTCAAAATAAAATCCCTCTGCATGACCCTCAGTTATATAACTTCTAAGGGGCAATGCTGGCTTGTATTATAAAACATATATTTTCAATGGTTTGGTATATGTACCATGTTTTTTAACTCATATATTATATAAACATTAGTGCAAACACCAACGTTAAACTTAAAAGAAACGTGTTGTCAACTACAAAACCAAGATGGTTGATTGGATGATAATTTTATTTTTACTCTGTAACATACTAAGTTATATACTATTTTCAAAGGCCGAGCCATTCACATATCAATCATACAACAGATTAATAATAAAAAATAAAATAAACATGCATAAAATAAAATAGATAAAAACAGAGAATATTTAAAATGGTGATGTAGCACTCAAATATTTGTGTAGTGACTTCTTGAAGCTTGTAACAGACTGGCTGTTTTGAATGTCCTGTAGTAAGGCATTCCATAACTTCAAACCGGACACACTGAAACTGTGTTGATGGTAAGCAGTTCAGGGTTTAGGTGGTTTTGGTTGTGAGGCATTTCTGGTATTATGGGAGTGACTATTTGATGTAAACATATCACACAAATATTGTAGTGCTAGACCATTTGTACATAAAAACACATTTATGAAAATTCCTCCTGTTCTCCATTTCTGTTTTGTCGAGGACTAGACCCAGATATGAGTCTAGCCGCTCTAAACTGTAGTTTCTGGAGTTTGGTTTTGCTTGTTATTGAAGCTGAATCATAGACTACATCTCCATAATCTAAGTGGGGTTGAACTACTGCATTATATAAATGCTTAAGAGTGTCAATTGGTACTATGGAGCTAATAGTCTGCCGTAACATTCTTGGCATTTTCAGTTTGTGACAAAATACTGCAATTTTGATGTTTCTGCTTGAGCATCCTCCCATCATGTCTGTTTCTTCTTGAGCATCCTCCCATCATGTCTGTTTCTGCTTGAGCATCCTCCCATCATGTCTGTTTCTGTTTGAGCATCCTCCCATCATGTCTGTTTCTGCTTGAGCATCCTCCCATCATGTCTGTTTCTGTTTGAGCATCCTCCCATCATGTCTGTTTCTGTTTGAGCATCCTCCCATCATGTCTGTTTCTGCTTGAGCATCCTCCCATCATGTCTGTTTCTGCTTGAGCATCCTCCCATCATGTCTGTTTCTGTTTGAGCATCCTCCCATCATGTCTGTTTCTGTTTGAGCATCCTCCCATCATGTCTGTTTGTTGCAGCTGTTGTGGACAAGTGCTGCTGTGGATGTGTAGAGTCATATACAGTTGTCACTGGGCTCCACTGCTGCTGTGTACACAGGCAGTCACGTATCCATGGATGGGAACAGCTGTAACTGCAGTCACAGTAGGGGAGACTGGGGCTAGTTGTAACAAAAACAGCATACTTCAGAGTATGAATTGTTACTCGATCAAAACTGTTTTAATGCCAACAAAACTACAAATATCTCCTGTGTATAGCAGGTGAATAAATAAATGATTAATGCAGTACACATTTGCTGTGCCAGTGTACAAATGTTGTCATATAATGCTGTAGCTGTGTACATATATTGTTCTGTATAATGCTGTATGGCTCTGGTGTTGTACATATGTTGCCTCATACTGCTGTACAGATGTTGTCCTGTATTGCTGTTGTTTTGTACATATGTTGCCACCTGCTGTGTACATATGTTGTCCTGTATTCCTGTAGTTTGCACATATGTTGTCCTGAATTGCTGTGGCTTTATGCCTATGTTGTTCTGTATTCCTGTGGCAATGCTGTGAAGTCACAGACTGTGTGCCCTTTTGAATCCTGTTTTAAACAGGTGTGCAGAGTATAGAAAATAAGTGTCAACTTTTTGACAAACACCCTATGAATAAACTGGCATTGTTGGCTGCATAAAGGCCTGTTGATTGTCTGACTGGCAATGTTGGACTGTAGCAGTTTCTCGCTCACAATGGCTGAATGGCTGTTGTCTGCTGGTTGGGGGAAATGAAGTGGGAAAATGACAGGGCCATTCTTTGCAAGTGGGTCACACATTGTGTGTTAGAGGAGCCACACCTATGCTTGTTGTGCAAGACTGCATGAAGGAGACACCACAGTCTTGGTGACACTGTCCGTCCTAGACATGACAGTCATGGTTGGTTCGCCCTACTGTGTCATGCCTGTGTACTTGCATATAGCCTACTGTGTCACTGTTGATGGGAGACTTATTTTATATATTTCTCAAATACACAATGCCCTATTCAACCGTTATTTTATTTTGCCATATATTAAGTGCAACAGCTTTATATTACTCTTGTTAAAAGTATTTTGCTGTGCAGGAATATGAACAACATGAGGTTGTGCGTTGTTCTGATACTGACTTCCACGTCCCTGTTCACGATTATGCTTATTGATTCTGTTTTGTTGCGCCTCTGAGCTCAGGTTCCTGATGATATAGGCACCAGAGAAGTTAATTATTATTATTATTATTAATGTGGGTAAAATTCAAACGACTTTCTCTGTGTACTCTGTCAGTGTCACTCACATTTCTTTTTGGTGTTTCACTTATGTGTGATGCGTGACCATGTAAAGGCACTGGTGCATCTTGCCCCTGTGAGCACTGCTATGGCATTGTTGGAAACAGTGCCGCCTGCGTCAAAAGGAACATATCGTCTAGGCTCATTGAACGCACCTCACACAGTCACCTGCACATTTCATTGTGAGGGGTTTCTAAAGGGACTGCGCACTCATTGTGTTCAGGATGTTAGGCTTTGTGTTGTTCTGTGATGAGGAATTCCTACTGGAAACTGACGGTGTTGCTATCTCATGACCCGGACCGCCACCTCTGACACTGTAGCGTGTCGTGGTAGATCAGATCAGTCAGGAGTGAGCCATACACCATCGCACACAGCGATCATAATCATTATTCCACAACGATTGTGATTTTGTGGCCGTCGTATTGTGCGGGCATTGATAAATTGTGTGGCAAGCGTTCCGCTCGGCGCGATTGTGCTGCAACACCATAGAAATGTGTCACAATGCGTGTGTGTGTGCATCTGAAAAGAAATAAACAAACATGGCACGAACGCAGTGAATTTGCAATTGTGAAGCCCCACGGTATTGTAGTGGTACGCGCCGGTGTATCAGAGTAGGGTTCTTATGGCTGCATTCATTTGCCGGCAGCATTGATCTAGCGGCAGCCAAGACATTGTCATGTATTCTTTCATGGGCAATGCCTTGACGTCTGATTCAGCTATTGTTATGTAGAGGCTGCAAACAGTGTACGGGTCCGTCAGCTTGCGCTTGTGTCCACGGTGTGCATGTGTTTGTGTGAGTCCAACAACAACAGGAGGTGTAGTGGCAGGTTAACCTATTCTTCTTTGTATGTCAGTTGTTGTGGAAGACACAGACACAGTCTGATGGTCAACGCGCCTGTTCTCTCTTGCAGGCCACTGACGGGGATCTCGTAGAAGATTCGACCAACAAACTGATGACGACTCGGCTGCTCGCTGGCTGGGAACATTAAGAACACAGCGCTTAGGTAAGGCAGCTGGGTTTGTTGTCGCTAATATTTCAGGGATGTCACCATATGTGTCACTAATATTTCAATGGTGTCATTGATGTGGTGTCACTAGAACATGATGTGTGTCACTGTCGGTGTGTCTTTTGTGGCATAGCTTCTGCTCTCTGTTGTCAGTTCGTTTTACTTGCAAATATTATCGATTAATAGGACATGTAAGGAGTTGATTGGTATGGGTGTACAAAAGTCTTCATGTGATGCTGAATTTATATGGCCTCTGACATTCAGCTGATGCTGGTCTTCTTAGTGTCTTGTATGTAACCTCTGCAGGAGTAGTATCTTGGATAGTTTTGTGAAGTTTTCAATCAAGTATTCAACCAGTTGTGTAAAAAGCTTTGGAACAACCAGACATGGGTCAATTACATTGTAATTGGAAAGGAAAAACCAATTCCAGAATTGGAATTTTGTTTTTAAAAGTTATTGGAATTGGTGAAAATGTAATTAGTGTTTTCAACTACTTTTTTCAATTACATCATGTAACTTTTTTAACTCAAATTATTGGAATTGAAACGCCAATTTCAAATCCGGCATTGGAATTTTGTTTTTAAAAGTAATTGGAATTGGTAAAAATGTAATTGGTATTTTCAACAACTTTTTTCGTTACATCATGTAACTTTTTAACTCAACTTATTTGCTAAAAATAAACAATAAGATATAATATGTTGTGTATGCAATATTTCTTTGCAATTATGTACCATAATATGCAGAAATTAAATAAAGCTGCTCTAAAATAGATGTTTTTTTTGGTGTTCGGTACATTTATGGTTACACTGTTCACATTCATTCACATTCACTGTTTTTTTCAATATGAAAAGGATAATTATAATTGGTATTTTTGAGGCAGAATTGGTGTGTGGAATTTGAATTCGTATAATGTAATTGACCCCCCAAGTGTGTGTCTCTGGGAGGCAGTGGAAGCAACAAATAAATTTTTTTCATCTATCTCCCCCTAATATCACTAGAACAGTGCATCCCTGTAAAGTGTTCTGCATGCATGAAAACAGGTGCATGTGAACCTGTGCATTTGATGAAAATAAAAGTCTGTCAACAACAAGCCTGATGCTGGCTCAATGGCCTTCTGCCATCTCAGAGACAATAGAGACAGCACAGCAAGGGAAGAATGGGTCAGAAAGTAAACTGGCCTGGGTCATCCACTTGTGTGTCCGGAGCCGTTGACCGTGAAGGACGTTTGTCACATGACTTGCAGCCATGTTTAAACCCTGTAATTCATTCACTCTGCCCATCAGTTTGACAATATAGTTAAATAATGTTGTCAGTTTAAAGGAAGTGCAACAATTTTCAGTGGTTAAGCGGCAAGTTTGGGGTTTCATAAATGCCCAAGTTTTCTAAACTTCAGTCTCAAAAGTACCCTTAGCAAAAAAGATCTATAGAATTTTTATAGAATATTCTGTAGGATTTTTGCGGATATAGCTATAGAATTTGTATTTTCTGTTGTTTTCTATGGAATATTCTGCTATGCTCTGTAGAATTATATAACAGACCATTGAAACTTGACATAGACATAAATTATTTCTTCACAATCTGTAGTATTCTGTAGTTTTCTATGCACAATTCTACTACACTCTGTAGAATTCTATAGAGTATAGAATTCTTAATTAATTTTTTTTCTAAGGGTACATCTAAGCTAATAATGTTATACTAAATTGTTTTAACCTTTATTACTTACTTAATCTTCTTCGTTCAAGGTAGAGCATATGGCTGATAAAACACTTCACAGAATTTCCCAGCACACTCTATTGTTGACTGCTTTCTTCGTTTCTTTCCTTTTTGTTTCATGCTTCTTTATTTCCTTGGCTACTAATCTCCTCCAGCCATTTTTTGGTCTGTCTGGTTTTTGTTTTCCTTGAAGTCTAGTCTAGGACTCTAGGGTCTGTATCGTGACATTGGTGGTTGGTTTCCGGATGGTGTGTTGGTCTCTCCTCCTCATCAACTCTGTGTATCATCTTTCTTGTCTTGCCATTTAATTTTGAGAATGTATCTAAAACGTGTTTATTATTGTTTGAAGTTGTCTGCTTGTTATCTTGGTTATAGTATATTTACTGTCAGAAATTGTATAAGAAAAAATGTTACAATAAATTATCCAGTGAAAATTTTTTTATTCCACCTTCAAACAGTAACATTTATTGACAGTCTTTAATTGTTGTAAAGTGGTCTCTATATATGTTGTAAAACTAGCATGTTTTATTTCATTACCAAATTGTTTATTTTTGAAAATATTAAGATATCAAAAACCACAATAGTAACACATTTTTAATGGATGCCATTTTTAATCAATCAAAGTATTATAAATACTAATCAATTCAGTTTCACATTGTCACATCAGATGGTTGACCAATGAAAATAGTTGTACATTCAATCTCTGGAAGTAATGTAATATCGGAGTGCTTATCATTTTACAAAGTTGATCCTCGCTAAACAATTGGAGTTGTTGTATAAGAGATAACAAAGACCAAGGGAATTTCCCACCGTCACAGAATTTCCCGACTACAGCTGTATTCATCGTCACAATTTATGATGCTATATATTTCACGCAGTTTCTTCTTGTACGGGGCAGTTTGTGTCACTTTCGAGCACACTTTTTTGGCGACAAAGCATGAGATAATTGTTGTTCGGTTTAAATAGTTGTATGCCAAACGGCAAGAATTTTATGAGAAGTTTGTGTGCATATGCTGGGGGAAAATTATTTAATAATTAGGTTTTGATGTAAAATTTGCTGTGTTGTCAAAGTTGTTTTGATTCCAATATTTAAAAAAATGCTTTTAACCTATGTGGCATTTCTCATCTTCTTTCTTATGCACCAAAATCTCTTCCTCACTCAACTTTCCAACAATTCCCTGCTTCCTTTATCCCTCTTTCCTGGGTACAAGCTGGGAGCGGGAGTTGGGGCAGTTAAACAACTGCAGCTGTGTAGGCAGCTCATTTATTCCCAGACATTCCTATGTTCATGTGACACTAGGTATTGTTAATTAAACACCAGAAAGGGTGGAGACAGTCGGCTGTCCAGCATTGATGGGGCAGTGAAGCAGAAGGTTACATACCAGATAATATCCTCGCCAAATAATGGAATACATGCCCATTGCATGTGTGCTAACGGACAGTGGGATCCAACTATGTAGCACAGCAATGCTTCTTCAAATGAAGATCATCGACATTATTACACTTCCTGGTGAACCAGAGGTGATTTTGTGACTACCCATGGTGGCTCCATCCATCCAACCACATGTAGAAGTGAACTTTGCCCCAGTTATCACATCTACCATCCATCCAACCACACATAGAATTTAACTTTGTCCCAGTTGTCACATCTACCATCCATCCAACCACACATAGAATTTAACTTTGTCCCAGTTGTCACATCTACCATCCATCCAACCACACATAGAATTTAAATTTGTCCCAGTTGTCACATCTACCATCCATCCAACCACACATAGAATTTAACTTTGTCCCAGTTGTCACATCTACCATCCATCCAACCACACATAGAATTTAACTTTGTCCCAGTTGTCACATCTACCATCCATCCATCCACACATAGAATTTAACTTTGTCCCAGTTGTCACATCAACTATCCATCCAACCACACATAGAATTTAATTTTGTCCCAGTTGTCACATCTACCATCCATCCATCCACACATAGAATTTAACTTTGTCCCAGTTGTCACATCTACCATCCATCCATCCACACATAGAATTTAACTTTGTCCCAGTTGTCACATCTACCATTCATCCATCCACACATAGAATTTAACTTTGTCCCAGTTGTCACATCTACCATTCATCCATCCACACATAGAATTTAACTTTGTCCCAGTTGTCACATCTACCATCCATCCATCCACACATAGAATTTAACTTTGTCCCAGTTGTCACATCAACTATCCATCCAACCACACATAGAATTTAACTTTGTCCCAGTTGTCACATCAACTATCCATCCATCCACACATAGAATTTAACTTTGTCCCAGTTGTCACATCAACTATCCATCCAACCACACATAGAATTTAACTTTGTCCCAGTTGTCACATCTACCATCCATCCAACCACACATAGAATTTAACTTTGTCCCAGTTGTCACATCTACCATCCATCCAACCACACATAGAATATAACTTTGTCCCAGTTGTCACATCTACCATTCATCCATCCACACATAGAATTTAACTTTGTCCCAGTTGTCACATCTACCATTCATCCATCCACACATAGAATTTAACTTTGTCCCAGTTGTCACATCTACCATCCATCCAACCACACATAGAATTTAACTTTGTCCCAGTTGTCACATCTACCATTCATCCATCCACACATAGAATTTAACTTTGTCCCAGTTGTCACATCAACTATCCATCCAACCACACATAGAATATAACTTTGTCCCAGTTGTCACATCTACCATCCATCCAACCACACATAGAATTTAACTTTGTCCCAGTTGTCACATCTACCATTCATCCATCCACACATAGAATTTAACTTTGTCCCAGTTGTCACATCTACCATCCATCCAACCACACATAGAATTTAACTTTGTCCCAGTTGTCACATCTACCATTCATCCATCCACACATAGAATTTAACTTTGTCCCAGTTGTCACATCAACCATCCATCCAACCACACATAGAATATAACTTTGTCCCAGTTGTCACATCTACCATCCATCCAACCACACATAGAATTTAACTTTGTCCCAGTTGTCACATCTACCATCCATCCATCCACACATAGAATTTAACTTTGTCCCAGTTGTCACATCAACTATCCATCCAACCACACATAGAATTTAATTTTGTCCCAGTTGTCACATCTACCATCCATCCATCCACACATAGAATTTAACTTTGTCCCAGTTGTCACATCTACCATCCATCCATCCACACATAGAATTTAACTTTGTCCCAGTTGTCACATCTACCATTCATCCATCCACACATAGAATTTAACTTTGTCCCAGTTGTCACATCTACCATTCATCCATCCACACATAGAATTTAACTTTGTCCCAGTTGTCACATCTACCATCCATCCAACCACACATAGAATATAACTTTGTCCCAGTTATCACATCTACCATCCATCCAACCACACATAGAATTTAACTTTGTCCCAGTTATCACATCTACCATCCATCCAACCACACATAGAATATAACTTTGTCTCAGTTATCACATCTACCATTCATCCATCCACACATAGAATTTAACTTTGTCCCAGTTGTCACATCAACTATCCATCCAACCACACATAGAATTTAACTTTGTCCCAGTTATCACATCTACCATCCATCCATCCACACATAGAATATAACTTTGTCCCAGTTGTCACATCTACCATCCATCCATCCACACATAGAATTTAACTTTGTCCCAGTTGTCACATCTACCATCCATCCAACCACACATAGAATTTAACTTTGTCCCAGTTATCACATCTACCATCCATCCATCCACACATAGAATATAACTTTGTCCCAGTTGTCACATCTACCATCCATCCATCCACACATAGAATTTAACTTTGTCCCAGTTGTCACATCTACCATCCATCCATCCACACATAGAATTTAACTTTGTCCCAGTTGTCACATGTACCATCCATCCATCCACACATAGAATTTAACTTTGTCCCAGTTGTCACATCTACCATCCATCCATCCACACATAGAATTTAACTTTGTCCCAGTTGTCACATCTACCATCCATCCATCCACACATAGAATTTAACTTTGTCCCAGTTGTCACATGTACCATCCATCCAACCACACATAGAATTTAACTTTGTCCCAGTTGTCACATCAACTATCCATCTAACCACACATAGAATTTAACTTTGTCCCAGTTGTCACATCAACTATCCATCTAACCACATGTAGAATTTAACTTTGTTCAAGTTGTCACATCAGCCAATGAGTTGCTTTGCTGTGAGTTTATTCGGATACATCCATGTTCAGCAAATGTTGCTTGCTGTTTTGATTTATCAAATCGCAAACGCATAAAATATGTATTGTTTATTAACTCAACATCTTATATCACTGATGCATTAAAGGTCCCTCTTCAATTCATTGTATTTTTGCTTATCTCATTTCAGAGCTAATTTTACAAATGTATTATTTATTTTTGGCAAAATCATTGGACCAACTATTAAATAATTTTTTACCGGGTCCTGTCATAAATCAGCGGGAAAATGGCACAAGTTGTCCAGCTCTATTATACAATGACATAATCATATTCGCACTTTTGCAAGTTACGCAATCAAATGACCAAAGTCCACTGCTTCGATTATTTTAACAAAAGTATCTTTTATTAAAACGACTGCGCATATTACTTAAACATTCAAACACTACAGATTTGAACATCAACAAACCTAATTCGCGATGAGCTAAATCAGTTGAGGATGGAATTTTAAATGCACTTTCATTACATATCACTCCCAGTCCCACTGATATAAAATGCAAATTCTTATGTGGAATCAGCCAGGGATGACAGAAACCACGGGTGATACAACGATGGTACTACTACTACTATGACTTAATGCAATCCTGTTTATCCGCTGTGCGATTACTTGCCTTAACATTTCTGACCCTAGCATCATCGTCAGTGGTGCCGATGAAACAGGTTACGTTGCTGGAATACAGTTGTGAAAATTACAGCATGGGCCAAGATAACTTTCTTAATTAACATCTGCTGCTCTGTTGCGTTGATGGAATGTTTTATGTCTCTCCTGCATCATTAGTTAATTAGTATAGTTAATTTGGTGTGGTTTATTGGCCGACTGATAACTGTCCTGTCTCATTAAGTTGATGACCTTCTAATTCTGTTATTCAGGAACATGCTTCTGTCTGTTGACAGTTAGGAAGAGGTTTCTGCAGTGTGAGCTAGATTGAGAATAAACGTCTGCAGTGTGGGCTAGATTGAGAATAAACTTCTGCAGTGTGGGCTAGATTGAGAATAAACTAGCTGCTATTTCTTTAAAATCCTTCTTAACTAAGCAGTGCAATTTTTCAACTTTACTGTGAATCTTATACTAAGTATGTTTTCTGTTTAATTGTTTGTTTGTTTATTTGTTTGTTGATTAATAAGTTGTTTATGTATTTTTCTCTTGTGGTAAAAAATGGACATACAAAAGTGTTAAGATGTGTATTTGTATGCTTGTATGTTTGTAACTGTCATTTGTGCAATTGTGTTCACTCCACTTTGCCTCAGTTTACTCAGCTGTATAATTAAGAGTACGTGCCTATAAACAGAGTTGGATGTATGTGAATGAAGTCTTAGCGATGTAACTGCATCATGGCTTAATGTTTCCCAGAGAAGTTGGTACAGATCTAACTTGTTAAAATATTGTTTAATCATGTTAAATTAGTAACACAACAAATAATAGAATCGACCGTGATGAAAGTCAAACACTGTTAAGGTGTTTTAGTTCAGACTAATCAGATGATATATAGGAATGTTGTTATTTCTGCTTTGTTCTGCTATTTAACTCACTATTTGAGTGTTCAGATTGTCTTAGTTACTGAACTTCAGTGCAAGATTGCTGCTGCATTAGTTTACAGAACAATGTGAATGCATTCCTGATGTCTGCCAGTTATTCTGCATTGAATGCAGCATAGATGTGATGACGTTTCAGTGATAATACACATGCCGTGTACACATACCTGTTCACTTGGACTATAATAACAAACAACCATGGCAAGAACACCGTGGCCAACATTATTTACTCTCTACAATAAACATTTGCAGTAAAATTGCCTCATCGTTTTTGTCTGACTTTCTGTCTCATCCTCTCACACCTGCAGAGGCCGTGCCTCCCACACATGTCAGCAAGAACATGTGAACTTTACAAAAACAAACTGAAACAATAACAATATGACAACACATGGAGCTATGCTATAATACATCACTCTTGTCTTTGGGCACCTGCCAAATAGGGTGTGGTGCCTGCTCAACTTTCTACGCTCCATATCCTATTATTAATATCGTAGCAGCCAGACATATAACCAAGCATGCATTGTGAATTGATTGATGGATTTTCTTTATTGTCTGAACAAATACAGGCATATATGCACTATAGCTGGTAACTAGGATCGCAGCTATTTGTCACTTTGCAACAATGTATAAGCAGATACATAAGGCTCAGGCAGAGATCAATCGTCCAATCTAATTGAAATTTTACCTTTGTGTGAAGGTGACTGTCTGATGCCATGACAACAGTGGTGCATAATTAACATGCCTACCTCTGTTTGTCATTCTGTCTAATTGCTACTAGCCAAAACAAAAGCAGCAGAAATAATGGTCAGCTTAAACTTTTATTATTAAACAGCTTAAACTTTTATTATTAAACAGCTTAAACCTAAACTCTCTCAATGACATACTGCCAGTTTGTGGCTCAATATATATACTACATTTTATATTACAGTTTCCACATCCTGAAAGGTGTGATTTCAGTGAGGCATATTGACACTACAATTATGTTAATAATATTAATTAATATTATTGTACTCTATTATTGTCAGGGATCTTTTTGTGGCAAACATCTATGATGAAATTGGTTGGAGCTATGATGGTGTAGCTTTTGAAGAGTTTTTCTGTTAGGTGATATTTTTAGTAGATGTTGAGTGGTTTAACTTTGTGAAGTTTGTCGCCCACAAGTGTTAGTCCCTCGCTGATAGCTTCACTTGACTGGCAGATTCCACGATATGCTGGATTCTATTTTAATACTTGCCAACAACTGAAAACAAACCACGTACTCCGTCTCGAGTATCTCCTATTGTTTGAATAACTCCAGACACTATAGAAGCAATGAAGTTGGCACGTACAGAGGGGTTGACACTGCTGCACGTTTTATACCAGCCAATGTCATTTAGCAGGCTGCACAAGAGTACTTCATATTCAAGATGGGGTCTTGGGCATCCAAGGATCATTTCCTAGAAGAAAAGTGACCACTTGACAAGTTTTGCACTATGTACTTTGTCCTTAATTGCTATCATGCGTAACAGTTACAAAATCATGTCAAATGTTATTGACAAACCTTTTGTACCACAATAATATCATGATACTGAGGATCATATAGAGATACATATCGCAATATGTTGTAATGTTTTGGTTAAGATATAAGATGGTTTAACCTGTTGTGTTTTACTGTATTTTAACATGCCTGAATGATATTTGCATTAAATAATAACCGTAGAAGTAATTTTTTTAACATAGTTAACCAGATTTGTAAATATGGAAAATACAAAGACTGTTTAATTATATGCATTGTGTTGGGTAAATAATTAAACACACAAAGACATCCTGTCTCGTTTCATGAACTTAAACTATTGCTGTATATAAAATAAATTACTCAAACCTGAACCACAAACAGTTAATAATAATAAAGAATAGTGACATCAAATACTCACAAAACTCATAATTACTCACTTTTGACAAGTTGGAAATACACAAATAAAAATATAGTATACATACTGGCATGTCAAAGGTGTATCACAATACATATCACGCAAAAATGTACTGCGGTATGCTGATAATATCGCACAACACTATAAAATTACATCAGATGGTTAGACAGTTCTGGTTGAAGATCTCTACGTGGGTGGCATTGAAATGCTGGGAACAACCCTGCTTATGCCTCATGCTAGTCAGTGGATGTGAACAAAGATATCATTGTTGTAAGGGGACACTGTTGGCACTGCAGTGTCAGAGCAACTGTAACACTGTTTGCCAGGCAGGAATGTCAGAAGGTGGTGGGAGCTGTAGAAAGGTGAGCAACAGGCTGAATCACACCCAGGATTGAGTTGTCATAGCTGGTCGCTGCTGCTCAGCCGTGGTTGTCTTGTTCCACAACTTGCTGAATCTTTTGTGGCGCTACTTCGTTGTGGATCATTTTTAGTTGATTAATTGTCCTCGTGGTAATATAATAAAATAGTGTATGGGCCGATGTTGCAATGAGGACCCTTACTATGGTAACTTTTTACTCCTCCAAATCTCTTAATGGTGGCTCCAGACCTCTTTATGGTGGTTCCAGACCTTGTCATTTTGATGGCTCCAGACCTTCTCCATTTGGTGGCTCCAGATCTCCTCATTTATGATGGCTCCAGCCCTTCTCTTTTTGGTGGCACTACACATTATCCTTTTAGTGGCTCCAGGCATTCTCTTTATGGTGGCTCCAGATCATCTCCTTTTAATGGCATCAGACCTTCTCCTTTTGGTGGCTCCAGACCTCCTCCTTTTGGTGGTTCCAGACCTTGTCATTTTGATGGCTCCAGACCTTCTCTTTTTGGTGGCACTACACATTATCCTTTTAGTGGCTCCAGGCATTCTCTTTATGGTGGCTCCAGATCATCTCCTTTTAATGGCACCAGACCTTCTCTTTATGGTGGCTCCAGACCTTCTCCTTTTGGTGGCTCTAGACATTCTCTTTATGGCGGCTCTAGACCGCATCGTTATGGTGGCTCCAGGCATTCTCCTCATCGTGGCTCCAGACCTTTTATTTATTTATGGTGACTCCAGACATTCTCCTTATGGTGGCTCCAGACCTCTTCCTTATGGTGGCTGTAGGCCTACTCTTTATCAATATCTCTTCCCTATGGTGGCTCCAGACCTTCTCGTGGTGGCTCCAAACATACTCATTAGGATGGTTCCAGACCTTCTCCTTAAGTACCACCTTATGGTGACTCCAGACCTTCTCCTTATTGGCTCCAGGTCAGCTTATTATGGTGACCTTGTAACATCTTATAACATGTGACATTTCCTGCGAAATTAGATAAGATAATAATTGTTGATGCCGCACAGGTATATGCATGTTTACATGTTGAGTAGTTGAATTGTGATTGGTAAAGTTTTATGGTTTAGATCTATCACATTAAGACAATGTCTGTATGACTTCTATGTATAATTTTGCCATAGTCACATAAGGAGACTTAAAACCTACTTAGTAAGTTAGCGTACTTAGTTGTTCCATGCCAGGACAATGCTCATGCATCAGATTATCAGCTCTAGTCTTGGCCATTGTTCTTCTGCAATTAGTCTTTGTCTGTGGCGCTTTTTGGCCTGCACATGAACAAAACTCCAGGGATGCTGTCTTAGTTATTGTCTGGTGCCTTAATTAGGCCTGTCTTTCAGCATTAGTGAGTTGTTGTTGTGGTTGCAATGCTTGCCAGCAGGAGATAAAAGTTGCTTGAATCTGCCAGTGTGCTCGAACTCTGGTCAGTGTACACAGCATAAGAAAACACAGGCTGTAATCACTGGGACATTGTGCTCCATAAAAGTGATTATTTCTCAAACTGCAGCTCAGATTCTGTGTGGACTCTTCACAGGCCAGATTGTTTTGTGCAATTTCCTTTAGAGCAGCACTGAGCATAGCAGGAATGAGACAACAAGCATTGTTGGGGGCCTGCACCACCAACAAAGGCATCCTCTGAATAATCCCGTCTGCCATTGTTATTTCGCTACAATGGCTACTAACCATTGTGATTCTGGCTGTAATGAGTGTTGGTGTATATACGTGGACGTAGCACCCCCTAAGTTCTTGTGTTTGGAGCTGTGCTGACGATTGGAGTAAATTCA
Organism: Lamellibrachia satsuma; assembly: GCA_033239005.1. Classification (NCBI taxonomy): domain Eukaryota; kingdom Metazoa; phylum Annelida; class Polychaeta; order Sabellida; family Siboglinidae; genus Lamellibrachia; species Lamellibrachia satsuma. The sequence goes on from BSQZ01000005.1 coordinate 3,378,123, forward strand.
TGTTTCGCACGCAGCATTTGGCAAAGTGCTGTTCAAGTAAACACGAGTGCACACCCTGTTTTGTGAGTGTGTGAATCTTGTATGCACATTAGCATGCAAGAGGATATAGTGGCGTTTATGCTCAGGTTAATTACATGTGCTGGCAATGGAAATCCTGCAGAAGGTAAGGCTCTCAGTCGTCGCAAGAACATTACAACCTCAACAAAATAAGATCACCAAAATGGAATGACAAGTAAAATAGTGATTGTTATTAAATATACATTGTTATCTTCATATTTATGTTTCAACACTCGAGTTGATATTTATCTTGACACAATAATGAGAAAAAACACTTATTAAGCAAGCGATTGGTGCTGCTAATATGTTTTATTAGGGTTCCCACAGGTCATGGAAATCCTGGAGTTTTTCCAAATGAATTTTCCAGGCTTGTCGTGGAATTTTAACATATGTTTTTGTTTTATCTATGAGTTGCTGATATTCTGGTGAATGGTAAACTACCATCTAGCAAATACTATAACAGATTGTTGTTAAAGTTAACTTTTATATTCATGTGTACGTGTATCATACATACACATTTCATCATATAGCATAGCAGTGATGCATTGATAATACTCTACGGTTATGGAAAAAGGCCATTGAATTATATGTTATAATAATGTGGGAACCCGGTTTATTCGAATTTGTAAAACTGTGTTAGCCAGTTTTTTGTTTACCCACTTTTTGTCGTTTACTCACATAACCCTACAAGTAGATAGATGGTTTCCTTCAGACAATGTCTACCTCAAAAACACATACAAACTTTAAAAGGTGAGGGGGCATAACGTGACAGTATACTTTTTGTTTTGTTGTAGCTATCTTTAACATTGTCTGTTGAAAAAGCGTGTAAGGGCAAAACATCATATTATAATAAATCAACATTGATTTAACATGTGCTGGTCTGAGTGGAATTTTCTTTGGGAAATCCCAGTGAATGCCGTGTATTTTTAATAATTGTGTCGACACACCAAGTCATGTTAGTTATAAATCTAATTGGTGTGAAGTTGGGACAGGTCAGCTAGTGATTTATTTGACAGCTTATTCATACAATGACTTATCTTTGGTATTGCTTAAAGTTGCCCTTCAAGCTACTGGTAACATTAAAACCTAAAAAGGTAACCAACATTTATTTATCACGTTATTAAATGTCAGGAAATATTAAAGCAAGTTTGCAATTGTGGATAAATTAAAAATGTTGACTGAAGGTTAAACATATAATGTGACTACTTCTGTAAACAGATTCCTGGGTGTGCAGAGTAGTCTTTGGACATTTCTGGCAAAATGTTGTGTTTCTTCTTGACATAATATATGTAGACATAACGTTTTGTCCAGATTTTGATAAAACAATTGGACTGCTAGCAAGATCAAGAAGTTTCAAGCAAAACAGTTGGAGTAAGCCCATTACAAGTTATTGGGATTCAACAAATTGGAGTTAGGATGATGGTTATGTTCATTCTATGACAGGCTCTGAAGAATCTAACAAGAGTTGAAGAGTCCTTCATGTTCTGTGCTGTAATTTTTAATTTTAATTTAGGTTGTTATAGTTTTAATAATTCTATGACAGGCTCTGAAGAATCTAACAAGAGTTGAAGAGCGAAACAAAAGTCATGGTTTTGGTGCTGTGCACCTAAAAGATTTAATAAAAATGAACCATGTGCAAAAAAAATCAAGAATATCATTTATCCAGAAGTTTTTCTAAAAGTGGGAGATTCTGGTCAATTCTCCATTTAACTGGGGGCTGACATGTCAACCAGTGCGACATATGTGCAGTTCTGTGAAATCAGTTAACCTAGACTACCGCCGTGACTTATTAAAGGCAGCAGGTATACACACAAGAAGCAAAAACTCAAATACGCTGTTATGTCAGAAAGGGACTAGTTTAGTAAGCAAAGGCCAAAATATGTTACATAAGTTGAGTTTGGATGCAAACAACATGGCTGTACCCTATTGGCAAATATAGGATCGGGTGTTTAGAAATAGATTTTAATTTGGTGAGCGAATATTGCCAGACTACGGCACTTATGATGTCGAGTTATCTAACAGTATGGCGCGGCCCATGAAATTAAGATGCTATGTATTCAACAAGGTTTTCCTAGTAAACTACTGGCGTGTTATTCTTGATTGTAGTTACAAATGACTAGGGCCAGAATGATACACTGGTGCACTGGTGAATTGCGATACATACCGCATGGTATGGTACATGATACACAATATTCGTACACTACGATATGCGATAGCGGTAGGCAAAACATTATTTGCATCACCTTTGTGAAGCAATAAACATTCAATGCAAACCATACCTATATGTGTATCAATAAAATAGCAAAATATAACATGTGGTGTGTTTCACACATGTGTATCTAACTATAATGTATGTAAAATCTTTACACTATTATTTTTTTCAGTTCAGTTCAGACCTCATGTGAGTGACGATGTAATGTCTGCTGTAGCATTGCCTTGTCCACATGATAAATAAACGTGTGTTTTACTGTTATATCATTCTAGTCAGTGTAGTCTGTATTGCGATATGTATCGTATCATGACCTCAGTATCACGATACATATCATAATGTGAAGTAGTGTATCGTTCCTGCCCTACAAAGGACTATGTTTTAGTAATATAATAACTTATATAATTGCATAGGCACACAGGGTCTTGGCTCTGACAGGAGCCCACGGGAACTAACAGCAGCAAAGACTGATGCTGTCTTTACAATCATATTGTACATTGGCAAGGTTGTGTGTACAGCTTATGTACATTGCATTGTTGTGTACATAGTGTTACATTGACACGTCCAGTGTCATCTTAACCTCTCAACATTTATACAACCATAACTTTGGCCTTAAGGGTCCAAAAGTAGTGGTGTCAGTCTTAAAATAAAGCTATGACATTGCTGTATATACAAGGCAGTTGAAAATATTTTGTAGCAAAGGGAACTGACATCGACCTTAGATTTGACCTGATTTTGTTAACATTTGACCTTTATCATCGTCAATGTCATTGGCTTTTGAAACGCAATGTTTGTCAACTGCCATGCTATTTATAAAAGCAATATGAAGTAACATTACATATTTCAGTTATGAAAAGGCAGCAGTTTTAGTAAATATAATAGTCTGTTTAATTTCCAGTTTCTCCCTGACATCATGCATGGCCTTGAACGGCGATGCAGGCAGCATTTACTCGCCTTTCCGTGCATTGTCTAGACTTTGCAGACCGCCAGTTGGCTTTGTGGGTGCGTGGATTGTCAGTAGTTTGATCGAGTGGGGTTTGGCGATGGTTGAAAAGTGAGACAACTTGTCACGGAGCCCATAAGGTGTTGATCCATTATTTCGTGCTCGTTATTGTCGGATCATTACCTGTCCGCGAATCCCTGCTCATAATGGGCACTTAAACCCATGTGAATCCTTAGCAGACATGTCTTGTCACCCCTGAAGGCGCTCTAAGGCCACCTCAAATCATGATCGATCTTACCCTGTGCAGCCTAACGACAACGCTTCATTGTTTTTGTAATTCGGCACGCCTACCCATGCGCCAGGCAAGACGCCGGATTTGTCAGTGACGGCTTTGCATGTAATCCTCCAGTTTCGTCGTTCATTCTGAACACTGTGGCGCCATAATGAAAATCTTGATGTGGCTTAGTTTGGTGAAATGCAGCAGGAATCTGTAAGTCTGGCATATGCAAAAAGTGGTGCTCTCGTTGGGCCAAAGTTAGAATAGTGGAAATTGACAGTGTTTGTTTATTCATGACATTTGTAAAGAAGCCATGGGGCATTTTATCGCCAAAGTGACAAGATAATGTTGACTGTTTGCAGCTTGAGTGGCTAAATCCAATTCATGGATGGATGCCTGGCCAGTTGTCATTTATTCATAATTTATAATGGGAAACAGAATGTCTTATTTGCACAGCCAAAGAGGAATGTTTCTCGTTTCAACTTGCGTTTAATCTGCCTTTATCATGCAGCCAAATGATATGTCTGTCCAACAGCTGGTGTCTGTGTATTCATAGTGCAGTGTGGTATACTAATGCTACAATAAATGTATAAATTGTTAAATAAAATATGTTAAATAAAATAGTTCTTCTTTCATAATGAAGTGATCAACAGTTCTTTCAATAAATTGGAATAATAATAAAATTTGGTTAGTGCTTCGGTCTCATGAAAGATGGTCACATCTGCATTTGATAATTGATGTTTTGCATTTGAAAGTAAATTGTTGTTTTGCTAGATTTTGGTCAAGGACAAACACAGATACAGCTATGTCACTTTTGGGGTCTACTTGTTTATATCGTTGCACTAAACATTTAGCACATCCTTCAGAAATAGTAGTGCATATTTAGTGTTGGTTTTTGAATACAAATACTCACTTTTATGGAAATGCTTTTATCTTAAATTTGGGAGCGGGTATCCCAGGAGGCCATGGTTGTAGTTCTAGGGAGTCCTCAACAAACATGCTCTAATTATGTTGGATAAAGGTGAAGGCAGTTAATGACTTGAATGTCTCAGAAGGTGGACATTTTAGGGACCTGCTGGAGTTTAAATGGTCGAGGCTGCTGTTAAATTAATGTTTTTTCATATACTTCTTGATATTTAGTCTGTCATTAGCTGGATTATTTTAATCAAGGCATCGTTTAATTACAAGAGGCCTACATGACCAATTTAGGTTCCTTTTCCTTTTTCTGACAATTGTTGATTGTCAAGCATATAATGCCTTCATTATGTGTCTATGTCAGTGTCAACTGGTAGGGTAAACAATAGGATACAGATGTGCTTGACATTTTTGCAGTTTGGTAGAATGATTATTTGAAACAAATTGATTGTAATCCCAGGTAGTTGAACCGTTGAAAGTGTTGCATAATGCATGCCCTGTTGAAGATGAATGCGGCCTTTGGCTGAATGCATATTATTTAACTTGACGATTGTTCTCCAATACTTGAGGCACTTGACGTGGATTGTCTGATAGACAGGACAATTGAACCGACAAGTATTGATAAAACACCGTCGGGTCTCTTGTGTTGACCAAGTCGCAAGTTGTCACAGTCGCGAGGTGTCATTGTTCCTGTTACGTTGACCAACATATCGCTGGTGTCATTCTCTCATTGGAGAAACGTATCAGCCGTCTGATTGATACTTGCCCCATTGTTGTGGTAAGTGGCGGGTTGTCACGGAGATAACTCGTACCCTGGGCGTTGGATAGGCCGTTTACTGAATGGATATTCTGTGCAATGGCAATGTGTTGCTGATAAGATATGGTAGGAGTGTAAGTGTAGCATTTTCTGAGAAAGGTAGTGCAGGAAAGCAGGTAGTGCAGATTTTACATTTGAAAGTATCTAATGACTTCAAAGGAATGTGTAAAACAAGCTCTCCAGCCATATAAAACACATATTTGCACTGATGTTAACTAGGAGAAGTTATTAGTTTACTCTTTAATTTTTTAATAATGCATGAGGTCTTACATAAAGATTAAAGGCAAGATACTTTAAATGTGACGCACGCAACATAACAGCTGTTTCTAATGTCATCAGAACAGTTTGTATCAAAAGGAATAAATGTACATCTAACTACAAGATCATGTTTGTTAGATTGTTACAGATGTCCTTATTTAAAGTTTGAAGGAATACACAAAAGCCTCACTGTTGATAGCAACAATTAATCTTTCACCCTGTTTCTGATTGTGTCTTGGTAATGTCCCTATGTCGGTTGCACATAGTGAGAATTTAGTCCTCATTTTAAATCAAAGTGGTTTGTAATTCACATGATATTGTCACAATCTGGCAATATTGAGCTAGTTGCATTGGTTTTTTGCTGCACAATAAAAGTGGATTAACCAGATTCTGGGCAATGCCTCTATGCGGATCAGCATTTTGCAATGATATCAGATGTGCGGATGTGATCTTATTAATTCGATGTGTCGTGGCTGAAATGGTATCGGGAAGAAAGTCAATTTATGAAGCCATCACTTGCAGATTGATGCGGCTACAAATGAGTGTAATTACGAAGCTGTCAGTGTGTAATTATCCCCAGCAGCCAATGCAATATTGCCAATGCCACAGATTTGAATGCAGCTGTAATTGGCCTTTGTCCTCTGAATACATCATCACTGATTGTGTTTGGCTGTGCAGAGGGAAGTCAGTCGGGCAGCCCGCATGGAACGTTCGACTGCAGACAGTCGGGCAGCCCGCATGGAATGTTCCACTACAGACAGTCGGGCAACCCGCATTGAACGTTCCACTGCAGACAGTCGGACAGCCCACATGGAATGTTCCAGTGCAGAAAGTCGGGCAGCCTGCATGGAACGTTCTACTTCAGACAGTCGGGCAGCCCGCATGGCATGTTCCAGTGCAGACAGTCGGGCAGCCCGCATCGCATGTTCCATTGCAGTCAGTCAGGCAGCCCCCGCATGGCCTTTTCTATGTTGATTTTGCTCAGGTCAGATGGTACATATAAAGTTATATGATAATGGTATTGGTTTATTTGAGAGAGGTGTTCTCCAATTAGGGTATGACCTGCAGTGCTATGCAGTATATTTAACATTTGACTTTGCAACTTGACTTGTCAAAATAATGTTGCCACTTGGTTGAGCTGTAGGTGGATCTAGCTATTTTGTATGAGGTCAATTCACCCCTGGGACTTGCAGAGTTGTAGGTCCTCGTCTTTGTCGATGTCTGTCCTCTAACATTAAAGCACTGGTAATTCTGTTTAGTGGTCATGCTGCAATGCATTTTATTGGCTTGGCTTTGTGGTTTGTACGTTTCATGTGGAATCATTTAGGAATAGTCATCGGTCGTTTTAAGGGGCTTTTTTATCACCCTTGGACTCTGCCACGAGTGTGACGTCTGGTGGCGTGGGCGAGAAATAAATCCTGCCCCTTTCGACGGCAGAAAGTCTATATAAATGTCCATGAATAAACAGTATTTTATGTGACATTGGCACGAAGTGATGGGTAAAACAGCAGGTATAAAGTACTAATTCTGTGTGATTTGTTCAGTGAACTGGTGAAGCCTTTCTATAATATCTAGAAAGTAGGGCGCGGTGGCTCATTGGTTAGAACATCAGACTCTCAGTTGCGAGAATCCAGGTTCGAATCCTCTTGCTGCCATTAAAAAACTTGGGCGATATTGTCCAGTCCACATTGCCTCAGTTCACTCAGCTCAGTCAGCTGTATAAATGAGTACCTGGCTATAGACAGTGGGGGATATGTGAACAAATACATGTGAATGAATTGCACAGTAATTGCAGCATGGCTGAAAGCTTCGTAGAGAAGTTGAGTTGGCATTGGAATGAGCAGGTCTGCCAGAGGGTTAAATGTAAAGCGCTTTGAGTGGTCCCAAGGATTGGCTACAATGTTATATAAGAACGTATCATTATATCTTCTCAAGTTTGCAGATGTACGATTCTAGAAGGGATGATTTTATGGAGACCATTACTACTGACTGACTGTCAATGTTTCTTTCATAGAGGGTACCTGTGATTGTCTTTGCCATCAAGAGGTCACTGTTATTATTGACTTGGCTGTTTACACTGTTATGAACTGTACAGAACCGTTATGAACTGTACAGAACCATGATGACCTCTACAGAACCATGATGACCTCTACAGAACTGTGATAACCTCTACAGAACCATGATGACCTCTACAGAACCATGATGAACTCTACAGAAATGTGATGACCTCTACAGAACCGTGATGACCTCTACAGAACCATGACGACCGCTACAGAACAATGATGGCCTCTACAAAACCATGATGAACACTACAGAACCGTGACGACCTCTACAGAACCATGATGGCCTCTGCAGAACCATGATGAACACTACAGAACCGTGACGACCTCTACAGAACCATGATGGCCTCTGCAGAACCATGATGAACACTACAGAACCGTCATAAACTACAAAAACGTGATGACCTCTACAAAACCAAGATGACATCTACAGAACCATGACAACTTCTACAGAAATGTGATGACCTCAACAGAACCGCAATGACCTCTACAGAACCATGATGACCTCTACAGAACCATGATGACCTCTACAGAACTGTGATAACCTCTACAGAACCATGATGACCTCTACATAACCATGATGAACACTACAGAACCGTGATGAACTCTACAGAAATGTGATGACCTCTACAGAACCGTGATGACCTCTACAGAACCATGACGACCTCTACAGAACCATGATGGCCTCTACAAAACCGTGATGAACACTACAAAACCGTGATGAACTCTACAGAAACGTGATGACCTCTACAGAACCATGACGACCTCTACAGAACCATGATGGCCTCTGCAGAACCATGATGAAAACTACAGAACCGTCATGAACTCTACAAAAACGTGATGACCTCTACAGAACCATGATGACATCTACAGAACCATGACAACTTCTACAAAAATGTGATGACCTCAGCAGAACCGTAATGACCTCTACAGAACTGTGGTGGCCTCTATAGAACCGTGATGACCTCTACAGAACCGTGATGCCCTCTACATACTGTGATGACCTGTACAGAACTGTGATGACCTCTACAAAACTCATGCACTACTCATAACTGCTTAGTCTGGCTGTGGAACAGAATTATTGTGCGACTAGAGCCAATAGGGCAGATGGAACATCACAGATGTCTTCAATCATCTCCGACATCTTTCAGCAAGACACTGGTTGGTTTGGACACCTAGAGTGGCAAGACACTGAGAGGGCATTCTCAAGGAAGTCACTTAACAATCCCTGCGGGTACTACCATAGGTGAAGGCTAAGGCGACTGCCAGATTGCTATCTGCCATTGGGTGGCCCTGCAGACCTGCCATGTTGTAAAGATTCTTAATATCGTGCCTACTCCTTAGCTAATTTCCAAATGCAAAATTCATTATGTGGGAACATGATTAAAACTTCTATGTGGTACCATTTTGTAGCTTAGGATGCATCGTTTCTTGTACATAAATGTTGTATTCTTCTTGATACTCCTTCATACAAAAATATTACATAGTATATATATATATATATATATATATATATATATATATATATATATATTTAGAAAATTAGCCTAGGAAGTGTTTTTGTTTTATTTTTGATGTGCTATAACTACACTATTTGTATATATTGCATGCATGCACACATACACACACGCACGCATGCACACAAGCAATCACAAGAGGCACACCCACACGCACAAGACACATGCATGCACACACATACACGAACATTGATACAGTTATTACTGGCCAGTTCATCCAGTTGAGAATTGTCCGTCAATAGACAAAATATGCAGTTGCCGAAACAGCAACTCATTAAACGTGTATTAATGAAATGAAATGTCCATTGATGAGTCGTTGATTGACAATGCATTCTGCGTTTGTCCTACGCATACCTGCTGTGTGTGCAGGTAACTGGCACGCTATGTGACTGTCGTCTGGCCCAAGCTGCAGCCGGTGGCCGGTGTTGTTGATTGTACGAGCCACACAATTGATTGTACAAGCCACCCTATGTCATGCAACTCAGGTCTCACAACAAAAGTGACAATGGAGAAAATAGCATCTTGTATCCGGTTCTGCAACAGCGTTGTTCACCCGCACACCATCCCGATTGAAAGAATTCTGTAGCTGGGCGTTAACTGCGTTGAATGCTTTTTTGCAGCGCACACAAAAGTGCCTATTGTTTGCCGTGGCAGAAAATACATAAATGTGTCGATCAGCAACTGATGTTTACAAGCATGTGCATTTGACTCTCACAGATCTGACAATGACGTTGGCGCGGCCATTCTTAGACCGTGGCATGCCTCCATCATCTTTTGATGTACGTCATTTTCAGTTGACGAAGCAACTCCTTTAATAGGGGGCTTTTCAGATTCCGCAAACAGTGGAACCAGTTTTGTTGACACCATCAATGCGATTGAGATAGCTGTGCCACAGCATGGGTCTGATGAAATCGTAACACCGCTGGATTGGCGCTTGACTTGTACTTCTCCATGCATTTGTTGTAGCTTAAAGCACTTTCTGGCTGCGCTGAAACATGATGCAGTTGGAAACTTAGTTCTTTCATACCCAAAATTATCCCCACAATGCACATAGTATAGGTTGATAATGTGCATTATGTAGATGTCACCAATCCTTGGAAAGACTGTCACACAATGTGTCCAGTGTCCTCTGTCCACCCTCAGACGTGTGACAGGTCAAGCTGAGAGCTAACTGAAAGTGTTGATGAAGTACAGTTTTGGGTGGCTTCTATCTGCGACTCAAATATTTTGTCTAATTTTGCGATATTCTTGGCAGCAGGGTTTGCATGCTTTTGCCACAAAAAAGTAATGTAAAATTTGTCCCAGTAAAAACAAGGTTTTGCCTTCCAAAATGACAAAAACAAGTCAAAACACGTACTGACAATAATATGTTATAAAAACATATTTTTTGCTGACTGTCCCAGCCAAAACACATTTTTCCCAGTAGAGACAAAACCCCGCTTTAGAGTACAACCCAGATCCTGAGTAGTAGTAGAGTTAACACTAATCATATATGCTACCATGCTGCAAATGCAAGATTTTGCCCCTGGCCAGCTCCACCTTTATATCAGTCACTCTGAGCCTACTTTGCCAGCTACGTTTGTTCTCGTCAACCGGAGTGAACAGACTTGCTGAAAAAACAAACAAATAGAAATTAATATTCCTCTCAGAGTGGCTGCCACCGAGCATTCATGTCAAGATGAAATTTCCTGGATTCCTCCCTATGATTTTCCATCTCTAAGCTGCATTAATCCGCGGGCGAGCGGCCACTGGGGAAGCCGTCACAAAGAATATGGCATGAAGGAGTGTCTCGTGCATTATTAAGGGTCGTGCATTAGGCTCCAGTCCCTGGGATGATTGCGCGGCATTCTTGAATGCTCATCTCGACCGGAGTGTGCCGTTCAGAAGAAAATAATGCATGGATTGTCAAGAATCATTTAATCATTGCCTGTGCCACAGAAGAATGGATTTTTGAGATGTGCTGGTGAAATTGGAAAAAATTGATTTGGCTGCAGTCTGTCTTGCGGATGAGACACGTCTGTGTCCTAGCCAGATAGGTCTGTGATAGAGATATGTAGGGTCTGTTTGGTTGCTAGACAGCTATATATGTAGTATTTCTTCTTGTTAATAATAATAATAATAATAGCACATTTATTAAGTGCAGCGTGGATCTGTGCATCGTGTGTCAGGTGAAATGATCATAAAATGATCATGTGTCAGGTGAAATGATCATAAAATATATGTATATAGAAATACATTTTGGTACAAATAATCAGTTTAAGTTATTAATATTTGTGGCTGTATACCAATTAATTGCTTTAAGAGGTGATAAGACGTAGCAGTTGAGTAATGTCCATTTGTTGCAAAGAATGTGCATTTTGTTGCAAATATTATGCATATTGTATGTAATGATTAAATGGGAATATATGGCACATTTTGTTTCTAGACATTATAAATAGATAGATTATAATAGACTGATATCTGTATTATTTGTTGACAATACTTAACATGTAGAGTATAGGCTTTTCTTCCAATTCACTGCATGTCTTGTAATATTTGTCTTAGAAAGTGCCCTTGAATAGTGAAAGTGTTATTTTATGCAGTGTCCATTGTCAGAGGGCAAATTACAATGTCATTGAAATTATGTATTATTATTTTTTATCTATATGATTCCAGTCACTCCAATATTATTTTTTATCTATATGATTCCAGTCACTCCAATATTATTTTTTATCTATATGATTCCAGTCACTCCAATATTATTCACATGTAAATTCGGATTATTTGTGCTGCATCATTATTTGATACAGTTTATTACTTTGATCTCTTCAATTTGCATATCCTAGACAGTTGCCGTTGTGAATACATCAGTGAAGTTCTTGTTCTTTGTCTTGGCATGCCTCTGCTTCTTTTCCCTGCCAATGTTCTCTCTAGTATTGTCATCCAATATGCTTCTTAATTTGGCCATAATATTGTAGTTTTGGGCAAAATACACAACCTATTTTGGCCAAAATATACAACCAGTTTTGGGCAAAATACACAACCCATTTTGATCAAAAGACACAACTAGTTTTGGGCAAAATACACAATCTGTTTTGCAGTACATGTATTTTGCTAAATGCTGAAAAGTTGGAGCAGAGCCAAATCCAAGATATCCATCTTGTGGTAGCATTTCATCTCAAAGTACTCGTAAAATGTTTTGCGTGTCTCAGCATGTTACAAAATGGAATGGGTGCTCTCGTATTTTAGCACAAGGCATTTGTTGTATAAATTACGGTGAATGAATTCGCTTGTTTGAATGGAGTTGGTTTAGCGAAAGCAGCAATGGAAGGATATGCTTCACTGGTTTCTTGCTATTCCATCTTTGACACAAATACCTGAAGCTGACCTTTGTTGTCACAAAAGGCATTTCAGTGTTTTCTAGTTTAGTCACATTTTATCAGAATAGAAACACTCGCTTTTTTTGTGTTTGCCCTTTGACACACTGGGGTCATACTTTAACCTGTATTTACCCTAAATCCAGCCAACATTTCTGATATAACAATAACAAATGTTTTGATAAGAAGCTGTTGTTGTGCTGTTTACCTTGTATGACGGGGGTGGGGGCAGAAAGAGAGATAGAGAGAAGGAAGGAAACAGAAGGAGATGGAGATTGACGTTGAACTCAGACATGTAACACTGTAACAGTGTAAGAACTCAGGACTGTCACAAAATTCTGAATTCAAAAGACAGTAACATGAGTAATAGGCGTAGAATTTTGTCGTGGATGTGTTTGTAGTACTGGGTCTATACAAAGTCCATTCACATAGCTGGTCAGTGCAGTCACTATCACACAGACGTGGCAGACAATGCATTGGCATGACGTATTGTCCATGCCCGTCACTTGCCGAATATGTGACAGCAAAAATCGAAATCCTAAGCATTTTGACGACACGAGCGCTAATGCGAGGGTGATCACGCTCATTGTCCTCGAGTGGCAGCCAATCAATTGTGACACAGAATTCGTCAACAATGCGAGAAGTCAACTCGCTAATTCCGCACACGACTTGAGCGGGAAAATCAATATATATTTATCCAGCGTTGGCATGTCATTGTACTCGGTTGACAATGCCTGCGACCATGACAGATATGTGTGTGATCAAACTGGAATTTTGTGTAATGCAGGAGCCCCGCATGTGAGGCATTAACAAGCCTTCACTAAGACAGGACAGGTTTTAATTAACTGGGCAGGGTGCATAATTGACATGATCACAGTGGACGTGAGAAATTAAAGTTAGTGCTTTCACAATGGCTGTATGCTAAGTAGTATTGCACTTTGCCATGACAACATTGTTTATGTGTTTGTCAATGCTCTTCCCGCTGTTGTCATCCTGGTCATTCTCTGAATTATCACAATGATCGAGAAATCGACGCCATTCAGCTGATTATCTATTGTTCGGATTTTGGTGGGTTCCGTCTGCGTCGAGCATGCACACAGATGCGGCGACCTTGCGTGCAGTAATTACATTTGCACACCCAACTGTGTGATGTGATATATTCTCGGATTTTCTTCTATTGTTGCCATCTCGTTGCAGGCTTAATATTGGACAGCGGCACTTCAGTATCGCTGGCGCTGGCTTTGCGGGCAACTCGACGAGAGACGATTGAGACAGGACACAGAGTCTCAGTCTGCTGACAAGTCTTGACGCTTGTCTACAGGCAGAAGGGAATCTTGCCCAAGTAAGTGTCTTGTCTTCACTTAGATTAGGTGATATTGTAGTGTAGTTTTTCATACAGCATTGCTGATGATGGTGCAGTGGCCGCATGTCCTTAGGGAGTTGATTCTGTTGGTGACAATTGTGTGTCAGCACCCTCAGCTAGTGTGGATACATGTAACAGTAAAAGCCTGATACATGGGATACTGTGTTCCGTGTGTGGTTCTTTCTTGGGATGCACATGAGTAAGTTCACCATCTGTGATTGCTTTGGGGTGCCTTCTGTGTTTGGCTGTTGCCCCACGGGGTAGTCAAAGAACTGCGAGAGAATCAGTGCATTAGTACACATGGACCTGCTCTCTCGGTCCTGCCAAAGGATCCTACTTCAACACTCATGGTCTTGTTGGAGAGTTTATATGTGATCACTGTAGGATCCTTGTATGATTACTCGTGGTTCTACTGGAGAATATTTGTATGATTAGTCATGGTTCTACTTGAGGATCCTTGTATGATTACTTGTGGTTCTACTGGAGGATCCTTGTATGATTACTCATGGTTCTACTGGAGGATCCTTGTATGATTAGTCGTAGTTCTACTTGAGCATCCTTGTATGATTACTTGTGGTTCTACTGGAGGATCCTTTTATGATTACTCATGGTTCTTCTGGAGGATCCTTGTATGATTACTCATGGTTCTACTGGAGAATCCTTGTATGATTACTTGTGGTTCTACTGGAGGATCCTTGTATGATTACTTGTGGTTCTACTGAAAATTCTTGTATGATTACTTGTGGTTCCACTGGAGGATCCTTTTATGATTACTCATGGTTCTGCTGGACGATCCTTATATGATTACTAATGGTCCTACTAGAGGATCCTTGTATGATTATTCATTAGTCTACTGGAGGATCATTGTATTAATTATCATGGTTCTGCTGGAAGATCCTTGTATGATAATTCATGGTTCTACGTGTATTATTTCTCATGGTTCTACTGGTAGATCCATGCACAATAACATATAATCCTCCGTATCATCCATTATCATCATCCATTATTTCATATCTTCACTAATATTTTCCTAGAAACCTGTGTATGTCTGTTAATTCATCTTGAGCTAGCTTTCGTTTCCGCTAACCTAGAGCATTGTCCAATTTCCATTCAGTGAGAACAATGTTTGGGAATGAATCAGTCCCCTCAAGAACATACATTGGCCTAACAGCAATATTTAATGTTTAAATAACAGTTTCTTGTACACATTTGCTATATTCTCATAACTGATGTAGCAGTAAGATCTCAGGAACCTGCTGCATTGAATTTATGTTACAGTGTTGATTTATCAGAGGCGACAGAATATCCATTCTTCCGCACAGTCGGCATGACAAAAGGCTGGCCATAATTAGCAGACAATTCCAGTTGATGTAGCATGTTCCAACGAAGCTGTCACATTCTCCTCTGATGCAAATGTCGATAATGGTCATGCACAATGTGTCCACGTGGCTTCGAGTCGGGCAAATTGTATTTCTTGGATGGATTATACACGTTTATTTCATGAAACGTGACGGCCAGTCCATAGAAATTTATGTCAGCCATAGTAGATATTGAACTGGTTGTACAAAGTTTTCACTTATTTTCACTTATCACAGCTTTTCAAAGAAGTGTGTCTTCACTTGTTTTGGCTATTTTGCTTGCTTCTGTTTGTGTGGTAGGTTTAACGTCATGCTCCCTGGCAGAAGGGTGGTTTTTTAAATTGTGGTTTATCAATACAGTTTATTAAGTCGGTTTTTCTCACAGCATGCTTAAACTTATCTGTCCATAAAACATTGATTTTGTTCTTACTTACGCAGATACAGCCCTTTGGCATTAACACTTTTTTCATGCTTATAATAATATAATGTTTTAATGCGTAAAAAATCTTTTTGAAAAGAATTCTAATTAAGACATGATCACATGACAAATCGTGACAAATAACATTACAAATAATATTTCTCCTCGTAATTTGTTCAGTGTTGGGAGCTGAAATCCTCATATACCACATTCCTTCAGCAACTTCACTTAAACACACACTTGCACACACACACTTGCACAAACGCACGCGCACACACATGCAAACACAGTTTCCTTATAAATCTTTTCATAAATATCGTATTTTCTGGCTGTGGCCATGTTGAAATGTGGCGTTCGCATGATCATAAGTTGGAAGGTTATTGCCTTTATCACTGTAGTTGTCCTCTTGAATTTGAGGAGATAGTAGAATTTGAAAATACCCAGGCATAGAGTAAACTGGTGAGCAGCTCTGAGCTGTTCAGTAACTGCTTAATTTAACAAGATTTAACAAGATTGCCATGCCATCTAAGGCAAAGGCCCAGATGATAAGTGGACAAGGAAGCCATTGGCTTATCGGCAGTCCAACAATTGTTCATCTATGTGTAACCCGCCTTTCAGAGATATTTGTCAATTTTGTTTTTAATTCGTGCTGCTAGCATTTACACAGTTATGTAGATAATTTGTTGTCCTCTGTGAGAATGAGTTCTTTGTGACATCCAATGTACACTGATCCTTCACAAATGTTACTTTATGTCCTCTACTTCTACTGTCTTTTGTAAGTGAGATAAAAATATTTCTTTCAATATTTTCATACCCATTCAATACCATTCAATTAAATTTTATCCCCTCTTAACCCCCTTGTCTGTAGGGTTGTTAAACCACGTTTTTAAGCGTTTTTCATAACTAATAACTCTCAGTTCTGGAATCAGTGTAGTTGCATTGCCCTGAAAGATCACACCCAGGTGCACTTGTTAGAATGTTAGTGCAGTTGTATGGACCAACAAACTCCCTACTCAGTAATGGCCCATTCACCCACCCCAGTGCTGTAGGGGTACAGACATAAATTATTTACGATTACACACAGTGCAGGCTCTGTTGGTGGCGTCAATCTGTTGGCTGTCACCGCTCTGATAACGGGCATTATATAAATCGAGGGTCAGAAAAACACAACAAAGCTGGCATTGTATATCGGGCATGAGTCTGCATCAATATTTGGGCGAGGGGGCTGGCTTTGCGACGGGCAAAGGCATGT
Organism: Lamellibrachia satsuma; assembly: GCA_033239005.1. Lineage (NCBI taxonomy): Eukaryota > Metazoa > Annelida > Polychaeta > Sabellida > Siboglinidae > Lamellibrachia > Lamellibrachia satsuma. The sequence goes on from BSQZ01000005.1 coordinate 3,394,923, forward strand.
AGACTCCTCGAGACGCATTCATTTGTATGAGATACAGCATTAGCATTGGATGTGTTTATGTGCCATATGTCAATGTTTACCATGGACATTTTGTTACTATGAATGGGTGGGAGGGTTGCTTGTGAATTCATGACTATCTAATCGCTAAGACAGGGTGCTGTTTTCAAGTGGTGATACATTCATTGTATGCAATCTTCAGTTCCACAGGTCTTCTTTTCATGTTGGATTATGTATGTATGTATATATATATATATATATATATATTGATTTATTAATGAACTAACAATTTTCATATTAGCAATCCCTTGTAATTGGTTCATGCAACGCTTATGTTTTGGGGCATTTTTTCTCCTTCTGTCCCATACATCTGCTCAACAATAATTAGACATATTTTATTAAATCTAAATTTTTAAACTTTATTTTATTACAGTCGTAATCAAGCTCAACACTGATCAAGGCAAACAAAATAATTACTGATGTTTTTATAGGAATAATTTTTTTTAAAGTCTCATTTTACACTGTTATTTTCTTTCGAATGATGTTGTTGTGAAGTCAGGTACTGGCGCCTCATTTTACGTTATTATCTTCTTCCTGTTCCGGAAGTCTGGAAACAAGAACTGCTTATGTTTGTCTGTTGTGCCGAACATTGAAACAATCACTGCATCTGTTCAGCCAAGCAGCATTGTTAATGAGAAATGCCACCACACGATGTCTTCATAGAAAAACTGCGCGCTGAACATTCCCTGATTAATCAGCAGCCTACGTGATTAACCTGCAACAATTTGGAATACCTGTAGAAGCCGGCATCATGCTAATCTGTCGCTTGCATGCTGTCTGCGATGCAGGCCACAGTGAGTGCACTGTGTTGACAGATATACATGCTACTGGATTGTCATATCTCATCCACAAGACTTCTCAGGGTGTACCCTCAAAACATACTGGGTTGTACACACAACACAGGTTGATGTGGGTGTCAAACTGCAAGTGAAAGAAACCTTTGAATGAAACCACACAAACAAGCAAATACCTACATGACAAAACCCAAAGGGTTTATTGTTGTTCAATCAGTGCACAATATGGAACACTTCAGTTTTATGCCCAGTTTTATAAAACACATAACATATAAATTTTATAAATTTCTATATGAAAGCAGATAAGTTTGCTATGCTCTATGACTAACTACTAAACTTCTTTGATACTAACTATGGTCGTTTATATAAACCTCAAATAACCCCATGTCTCTGACAAATATGTGCATCAATACCTATTAAGCAAATATTTATTTTGAACACTGAAAATAAAAAAGTTTAGAGTGTGACTAATACAGTCATAGGGAACTTTAAACCTTGCTTTTCTACACCCTTTTGTCTTCCGGGGGGGGGTTTAGTCATGTGGTTAGTTATGCCCGTATCTTACTTCGCTGACCCTTGAAAGTGCCTGTGTTAGTGAATTTAACAGCATGTTCCTATAGAGATCTAGTTGAGGAGATAACCCCAAATACCCTGTCATTAGCAGACAGTAGAGATCTGGTTAGATTATCACTGGATCTCTCACGCTATTGTCAACTGATTTCGAAACATTTTGTAGGCCTGAATGTTTGGACTAGACATTAAGTAGCGAGGGAGGAATGCGCATGTTTATATTGTCCTCAAGCGTGTTATCTTTATCATGTACGTCAGTGTAACATTAAAACTAGAATGTTTCTGCCAAGCCGATGCAATCATGTTGTCGGATAGGCAGTGCATTGTAGACACATGTAGCGATTCTTTAACTGTTTCAGTGCTTTCAGTGGACGAGATGACAGGGTCTGTGTACAGGGCCTTGAAAGCCTTGAAAAGCCCTGAATTTCATCTGCCCTAATTAAAGGCCTTGAAATCCCCCAATTTTGCCAGGTAGTTTTGAAAAGACTTGAATTTTATTTTTATCAATTTAATTATTATTACTGAGTAGCCAAGTCTGCGCACCTGCATCATGATTGGCAGAATAACAATATCTTGTGTGCTCATGGGAAAACACATCAATAACATAAAATGACAAAATGGCAACTCCAGTATCATCATTCTTTGGGAATTCTTTCATTTTTCTGCCATTATCAGAAATCAGTTGTTTTGTGCAATTGCATACCATAATAAACTATAAAATGGAGCATTGATTTTTCATCTTAGTTGCCTTAAACTGTTGTAAAATAGCCTAGCATTTTGATATCTCCCTTAGTGCATGCATCGTGAGGTGACAACATCAGAGTGTGTATGCTTTCTGGTTGTATCCATTGTAATTCAAATGAACATCATTAGGAGTACTTCTGTTCCGTGACTGACTGGCATCTGGCTCGAAGGCAAACAGGAACACGTGCTGGGTGCAGGCAACAATTGCTTGGCATCTGCCCTGGAGGTCATTGTCCAAGATTTCACCACTGCCGCCCTTCTTATTCACTGTCAGATTGTAGCGGTTTGTCCAGGAACAATGCGTGCGGCACGTGGACGTGGACGTGCGACTGGTCTAAACAGCATGAGTTAACAGGCATGACCAAAGGCATATTTCCACTGCAGAAACACAGGCCCAATGTCTGGCTGAATGGGTTACACATGGTTTCAACTGGTTTACAATATATTCCAGCAGCAATCAGGATCGCCTCAGGGTGGAAAGGAGACAGTGCACTTACATAAGTGCAACAAGACACAGAAGTCGTTTATTGGTGTATATCAATATGCTTACAATACTGATGTCATCATTTAGGTGGCTGCTGTCATGCGAACCACCACATAATTCGACAGCGCTATAGACCCCAGTGGTCACATTTTCGTAGGTGTCTTCGAGGTCATCTGTTTATCAGTGGACAGGCCTCTGCTGCTGGTAGCTATGCTGAATAACACCTGATAGAGATTTATATTGTGCTGCTTGTTATCCTAGGATACACTGACCCCACTAGTCCACTAGGGGCAGTACATGTTATCTGGGTCACTGTCACCATTTCGCAACTAGCCGCTGGTCAAGGGGACGCTCTTCACAGAGTTAGATAGGCACCTCAGATAATATAACAGTTGTATTCGTTGTATCAACCGTGTTCCTGGTTCAGAACTACACGGTCTGATAAGTTTTTGTAAAATCAAGTTTTATATATATATATATATATATATATATATATATATATATATATATATATATATATATATATATATATATATACCGGGGTATATATATTATAGTTCTATTGCACTAAAATCCTTGGGAGACCCAAGCTCGGCAACACACCAAAACAAAAGGGCTTAAGCAGTTCATAATCAATAAGCAGTTCCAGTTGTAAACAGTTGGGTTGGTACGCGGGAGACCTATGGAGGATAAGCAAGGTTTTTAGTTTACGAAAAAATGTTGTTATATTTCCTTAAATACTTAACACTAACAGGGAGTAAGTTCCACAGAGTCGGTGCAGCAACTGAAAAAGCTCTAGTTCCGACATTTGTCTTAACACTGGGAACAAAAAGTAGAGTAGAATTAGATGGTCGAAGCTGTCTCGGACGTCTCGCAGGAGTGAGCAGTGAATGTAAATATGCTGGTTGCTTAGATGAAAATGCTTGATAGGTGATTGTACAGATCTTAAAAATAATGTGATATCGGACAGGGAGCCAATGCAATGATTTAAGAAGTGGTACTGAGTGAGAGAAACGAGAAGACCGGGCAACTACCCTTGCCAAACAATTTTGCATACGTTAAAGTTTCAAGATGTCCTTAAGAGCAATATTACGATAAAGGGAATTGCAATAATATAGTATAAAACTTAATTATATCTATTCTAGAAATTTTTTTATATAATTTGACTGATATCTGTTCAATTTGAACGTTTTTATTCAAATGTCTTGTTTACATTGCAGAATAGCATGGTCGATTCTCATAAACAGATAACGGTCGAATATTTAAAAATTGTGATTCATTAAATCGCATTTGGATGGGTAGGATGTTAGATATAGTTTATACCATATTTGTTCTAAGAGAATGACAATGATTTTTTATCATAAAATCATGTTGTATAATATGTAATTTGATTTTACTGTAAAACAATCAGACTTTGTACTTTTAGGAAATCACTTAATAAAGGCAAATATCTCCAAAAAAATTGAGATTTTACGAGTATGTCAGCTACTATCATGATAGATTGTAGAGTAAGCCATCTCCTGAGAAATCTGCTATTTTACAGCTTTTTGAAATGTTTCTTAATATAACAACTATTATGAAGTTTTTCATCAGACTGATGGTTTCAATATATTAATCTTTTTCTTTCTTTCTTTTCACAGTCAATTTGACCTTTTTTCTTTGTTAGGCAAAATCGACTGCGAAATACGGCGAAATATACTAATATATGACTGCAAGTACTGCAAGTCTGAAGATGTTTACAAGATAAAATCTATGCAGCGGATCCCCGTTACAAAACCTAGCATGACGGTCGTCTTATGTGATCCACCCTGAGAAGGGGGCTTGTGGACCCCCCATGTAACCACCAGCCTTCCAGACAATAGCTATGTGGCGATACCAGCATATGACGCAGCTGGAATATGAAGACTTATTGAAATCTACTTCTGTGGTTATTAGTCTGGCAATATGATGGATGGCTTTCAGAGCACAGCAAGAAATTGTGCTGTTTAAATGAACAATACTGAACAGCTGCTGGAATCACAAGGTAGGGTGGGGTGATCTGTCACATGGAGAAAGCATAACTGTACATTGTACCACCTTCACGGGGTTAGGCAACAATTCCCTTTGAATGATAGTACAAAAAACTGAACCATCAAAAATTCTTTAAGTTCTTTACATCTCCTCCAACTATCTTGCCAACATTCCGAACAGGTTGAGTCAAAATCATCAACTTCTTGCTCAAATTCATATCTTCTTGCAAACAAGCTTACTGTAAAAAAATATCAGTGTGCCTACATGTTTTGGGGATATATTAATTGTTAAATCTACTTCATAATATATCATATCCATACCAGGGGAAAATCAAATGGGCCAACTAATGGTGCCTCACTACGATTATTTCCGGTCAAATAAAATTATCGAGAAATCAAATAAATGGTGAATTCGAGGGTGGTACATTCGTCTGAGATGCATCAGGCAGTGTAATTGTTCCGCAGGCAGTCGGCTTGTGTCTAGGTAACTTAGTTAGCTGCCATTTTGTCACGTTCTTGTCTTCTTGAATTGTTTGCTTCAGTACCTGCAGTAAGGTCACTCTGGCGTTGGTGACGAACCGTGTGTTTAATGAAGCGTGTCACCAGAGAACGACCTGAGAGTGTGTCTGGTCTGTGATAACTACTCACTTGGAAAACTGGGATTCTTTTTTCTTCCTTTGTTTTTAAGTGCACAAACATGACTCACTGTTGTTTAGATCAGTTAAATATGATGTGTATTTGAAAACAAACTTGACTCAAACTTCAAAGGTATCAGTACATCATACTGATTATAATGTAGTAATTATAGTCTGAGACAGGCAGACAAAAGCAGCGTTATGAGTCATTGCTGCCAAGAACTGGTGTCTGAACTTTTGGTCACATGATATTTACAAGTGCAACTTTTTAGATAAAATGAATTAAATAAATTTGATGACAAGTTAAATTTATAATTGTATTGATCTCCTTAAAGGGAATGTTCAGCAGCACAGCTAGTTGTTGATAGTGTTTGATTATAATGCCTCAATTCTCTTAATAACTTTTCAATCTCAAAAGTACATCTAAATTAAAGTGTTGTACTTCATCTTTTTAATCATTATTGCTGTAGTATTGTTATCATCTGAAATACTGGAAATTAAAAGTTCGACTAAAAATTGTCATTGGGTACATTTTGGGGGGCTCTAAGCAGAGAAGTTAGGGAACCCCTGTTCTTAGGGGTTCTGTCAGTTGGTTGTTAATAATTGATAGTGATAATAAAAATAATGATGACATCAATAATAATGCCACGTACCCACATAGACAAGCTGCTCGTGGCCTACACAAAGTAGGTGCAGTGCATGTGAGACGGACCAGCAGCTTTAGTGTGTCATCTAAAAGACACGGGTAAAGTAGAAGAGACGTGTGAGTTCCATTTCCGTTTCTGAGATGGCCCCTTCTAACTTGGAGAAACTATACCTGGAGAAGCAGCGATGGCATTTATGATGACAGACCTTCTATTCCTGCGTGACCAACCTGTCCGGTGACATTAGTCATAGTTGCTTTAACGTCACAGACACTGTCACCACAGATGTCACTTCTGATGTGTCCACAACCATGCACTAATGAGAGAGAGCCTTGTCAAAAAATCTCCTCTGTCTATGATGGGTGAGATGAAGTATGGTGGGACGTGTTCATAATCATAATAATAGGAAGCTGCTTCATTCTAGGCTGTATGTCATCGATCATCCAGCAAGAATAAGGCGCAATCATCCTTGTGCATTGACATCACGTTTGACCTGTTTCGACAATAGCTGCCCTCAGGTAATCAGGCTACATAGCAGAAATATGTGACAAGAACTGAAACATTTTGGCCACAGTAAGAGGCACGGTGGATTGGAAAAGACAATACTGGAGGAACAGTGACAGGGAAAGAAGCAGAGCCAGAGGCAAACCACAACAAAGATGGGAGAAGGACATAACATATGTCCTCGGCACGGTGACAGCGGCTGGTAGAATAGCTGGAGAAAGACCAAGATCAATCAGTCAACCATTCGTCAAATTTATAAAGCACCACTCCAACAGTCTTTGCTCTTGTTTTGCAAAGAGATTTGAGCAATGACTTCCTGAACAGGATATGCAAATTGAAGAGCAGGAATCTTAGATTGCTGGGGTATTTAGTAGGTGGCTTGGTATTCCCAGCTGTCGGTAATCATCGGATGGCAATAGTTGCTGTGTAGAAACAAAGGATACTATTACTGCCAACTGGACTAACGAAGGACACATTGCTGTGATCCTTTGAGCAATGCAAGTGTTCCTGTGTTCTGGTCAGTTGGGAATGGATAAGATATTAGTCATGAGAACAAGATGCTGCCTATATTTGTGTGTGTATTATGTCCTTTGGTGCCTGTAAAACACAAATGAGCAACTCACGTAACCATTCTGAAATATTCACCAAATATGTCCTACGTAACATAATTAATGAATTAGTTCCAGCTACAGGCACTTGTCTTCTGATGAAAAACTCTTGTGTGACCAACGACATATGCTGCTCTGTAATATTCCTCATTTCGCAGATTATTTTATCCTGATACGACATGGGTGGTATGCTGAACTATTCTGAGAAATCGCCTTTGATGTGAGCAGCTGCCTGCACTGGTCTGCTGGGAAGATCAGTGTTCGGAGGCATCAGCCTCTTTGTAGATCCTTCAAGAATGTCAACTTTGCCTACAATTGCACTTCTATCAGTCTGATATTGTAAAATGCTTTGGCTTTTGTCCTGGGTCTCACGGCAGGGAAATTGGCAGGGTAGTGCTGCAAAGGTACCAGGTCTGATCCCCCAGTAATAAATAGAACCAGTGGAAGAAAAAGAATTGGCAATTAAGGGATCGTAGCTTACAAGTTGGTCGCTTTGTGTGGCAAGCATTCCATGGAGCAAATTTACACTTTATCATGAATGAATGTTGAGTTTTCTAACTGTAGCAGTGCCAATGATTTCCTCCTAATTCCTTGTTTAAGTTCAGAAAAAGTGGGAACCGTAATCAAACTGGTAGTAGTATCAATGAGGGAGCAGTTTATTAATAGTCTAAAAATATTACAATAATGGCCAATTTTAAATGATGCGAGTGAGAAAGTTTAGAAAAGAAACCAAATAGATGACAATAATTTTAAATTGATTTACTTCGGGTACTCCCGGATATGTAGCGCTTTTCTAATTAGATTAAATAATACAGTCAATTTGGATTAAAAAAAATTCATAGGTTGAATAATTGACTTTTTGTTTAGTGCATTGGCAGTGTGTGTGTACAGTGCCTCAATTGTTATTGTTTTTTGGTTATCACAATCATATCCATTTTTTTACATAGCACCTTCACCACACTGTGTGAGCCAGAAATTTAATAATTACCACATCATTAACCATTACCCTCAGATTTTACAGTACCAATTTTTTTTCATATTTTTAATATGCTGTTCATTCATGCCATTTTTGTGGTTACACAAACCATGTCCTATGGCTGTGATGTTGACTATAATCAAGTCAATATTGTCCCTGCCATGACATTTGTATTTCAATTATAGACAATCCCACTGTGTCAACGTGAGCGGTGTTCATTTTGCGTGACACCAGATTTTAATCAAATGAAATAATCAGTTGATTTGCCCACAAAAAGCTTCTCTTGTCGTGGTAATCATTATGATGTTACACGGCTGATAGGAATTAAAAGTCGTCAGAGAGGCTGTTGTTATGCCATGAAAGTAAGGTGTGCATGCATGCGTGCGCGCAGACAGGCATGCACAGACATGCAGTTCACTCAGTTCTCCAATGTCTCCAAACACAGACGCACACCAGTGGTGCGTCATTTCATTGTTAATGCACATGTTTACTTCTGGCCATCACGACGGATGTAGTTCCGGTAACAGTTGTGCTGTGGTTGTGATGTCGCTAGATTATATTTTGAAGTGCCAGGTTGCAGAAAAAGGCATAAAAATGCGTCTTATTTCCCTGGACCCCTTGGCCATGCACACCTTACTTGCCAGTGGTCAATGCCCCTAGGCCGCAGCATAGAGGTTATCCTCCGCAGGCTCTCACAGGAAAACTCCTTTGGAACTGGTATTACCCTGGGATACTGGCATCACCATGTGGTACTGAAATCACCCTGTGATACTGAAATCACCATATGATACCGATATCACCCTGTGATACTGGAATCTACCTGTGGTACTGTAATCTTATCCTGGTAATTGAATTACCTTGGAACTGCAATCACCATGTGGTTCTGGAATCACCCTGTTGTACTGGAATCACCATGTGGTCCTGGAATCACCCTGTGGTACAGGAATCACAATGTGGTAATGTAATTACCCTGTGGTACTGGCATAGCCCTGTGGTACTGGAATCGCCCGATGGTACTGGCATTATGCCAGTGTGTGCAGCAGTGCATGCAGTATGCAAGACAACAAGGACACTGTATTCATTGCAGTGTTACATTGATCTTTCTATGTAAAGAACCATTGAGCAGCCAAGTTTCAGGCTAGCTTGTACTCACAATGGTGTTTGGTGCGGTGCGTTCATGTGGGCAGGGGGTCCATAAACTGCCTCCGCCAACAATACAACTTCAGTGCCTTCCGGTAGAAATCCATCCGTCTTGTGACACCGTTGAATGTGGCGCAGCATTCAACAGCATTGTGTCTTTTGAAAGTTGCATTAACAAAGATATTCACTTTGAGCAGCGGACGACACTGAATGGAGTGTTTGAAAAGTACTCCTTTAGAAACGCGCAGTGCACTCATGACGGCTAATCATATTTGGCAGGAGCTTCCTGTAAAAAATTACATCGGACATTTTTGTTGTGAGCGGACGTTTGATGCGAGTCCAACTGCATTAACTGGACAGCTGTGATAGGTCATTATAAAGCTATCCATGAAAATCCGTTTCCATCAGGGAATATTTTAGTTTTCATTAATGACTTTGTTCTTGCGGAATAAGAGAATATCATGCATTTTTATAACTCTCATTCTGTACTGTCAGTTGTTAGAAATTGTCTGTTTTGGCTGCAAATAAGTGAATAGACTTGACAAGTGTCGGTTGTAATCCTGATGTGCTGGCACATCACAGAAAGCTTCTATCACGTGGTCTTCTTCCATTGAAATTAGCAGATTATTCTATATCTTTGTAGATTAAAATCTCTCCTCAATTCATTTAGTACATCACAAATCAGGTTCGTCGATGTACATACAGATCTCTAGTGCATGAATAGTTTAAGTAATATGTGCAATTGGTTTAACAAAACAATACAAAGTTTTGATAAAATCTATTAATGAGTTTGCGAGTACGTATCCAGATGGGTGTGATTTTTGTTAAATTATTTTAAAACGAGATGAGCAGAAAAATTTAATTGAGGAAGAACCTTTGATGGGTAAAGATAAATGAGACTAAATAGCATGCAATGAAGAGAGGTAGATGGAGATAGATGGAGGACGTGAGTTGAAGAGAGGTAGATGGAGGTACACAGAGAATGTGAGTTGAAGAGAGGTAGATGGAGACAGACAGAGGACATGAGTTGAAGAGAGGTAGATGAAGATAGATGGAGGATGTGAGTTGAAGAGAGGTAGATGGAGGCACACAGAGAATGTGAGTTGAAGAGAGGTAGATGGAGACAGACAGAGGACATGAGTTGAAGAGAGGTAGATGAAGATAGATGGAGGATGTGAGTTGAAGAGAGGTAGATGGAGGTACACAGAGAATGTGAGTTGAAGAGAGGTAGATGGAGGTACACAGAGAATGTGAGTTGAAGAGAGGTAGATGGAGGTACACAGAGAATGTGAGTTGAAGAGAGGTAGATGGAGACAGACAGAGGACATGAGTTGAAGAGAGGCAGATGAAGATAGATGGAGGATGTGAGTTGAAGAGAGGTAGATGGAGACAGACAGAGGACGTGAGTTGAAGAGAGGCAGATGAAGATAGATGGAGGATGTGAGTTGAAGAGAGGTAGATGGAGGTAGATGGATGTGAGTTGAAGAGAGGTAGATGGAGGATGTGAGTCGAAAAGATGTATATGGAAGTAGATGGAGGATGTGAGTTGAAGAGAGGTAGATGGAAGTACACAGAGAATGTGAGTTGAAGAGAGGTAGATGGAAGTACATAAAGAATGTGAGTTGAAGAGAGGTAGATGGAGGTAGATGGAGGATGTGAGTTGAAGAGAGGTAGATGGAGGTAGATGGAGGATGTGAGTTGAAGAGAGATAGATGGAGGTAGACGGCGGATGTGAGTTGGCTGAGGTAACTGAAGTCAGTGAGAAACAGCACAGAGGTAGAAATGTAACTAGACAGCATGGGATGAACTCCTTTGATATATTGAATGAATCTGGGCAGGGTGAAGTTATAGCAAATAATGGTAGGTTATTCCAAAGAATCAGGGTTTGATTACTGATTGATGAAAGCCTAATATGTAACTGTTATGTTGTAAATAAAAATATTCATAAATGTCAATGACAGACACGTAGACGAAATGTTTCTGTTGCAATATTCTCAATGCTTTTTTAGATCCTTAAAAAACTGGGTGTGCACTATAAGTTTCTCTTCCTGGTTGAGTACAAGTTTAAACACTTCTCATTTTAGATCTGGTATCAGTATATTGACAATGATTGACGTGACGCATCATGTTAGTAGTATGGGTCACAGGTAGAAAAATTATCACATAATAAAGGCACATCTTATCGGGTCACTGCAGCAAGAAGTTACATGAGGACGTTGTGAGTCAGGTGTATTGTGCTCCTCACCTGTTCTTTGGCGTACCTGTGACGATCATACCTGTGACGGCCATCCCAGGCCCGAGCCCAGGTGCGTCATTGTGCAGTCACAATACACTAAAGAATACCACAGTGGGCCATTGTAGCAGCAGACGCCTGACTTGCATTTGGTGTGTTATCACCACCCTTTATTGAGCACCCCTTTCAATGAATGCACCACATATGCACCGCTGCACACCTGTGCGGTATTGTGTCCGTCAGTCGGTCGGGTGGTGTCAGTCGGCATACGTCTTCGCAGTGTGGTGGTCGCTAGCACTTTCTCCGACCGAACATGGTGTCGCTGAAACGACAACGTTACAGGGATAGCAGCAAGTAAGTCCAGTCGTGGGGATGCATTGGTAGCACTCGGGGGGTTTGTTCTGGAGCTGACCATGGTTGAGAACTGTGGCAGATAGAGTTGTTGAAGTGCTTGAGTGAGTTGTGCATAAGAAACAGGCCGGCCATGACAGTCCACGACTGTGTTGTGTCTGACAGTGTAGTGGAACCTTCTTTTCAGTGTTTCTTGCATTTGCAAATATTTAACTTATATAAAAGCATGTTCACCATATGACAGAATAATCAGATTGCTTGGTTATGTGGTTTTCTGCCTTCTCTTGATTGACAGGAATTTATTTTAACTTTGACTGCAACTTTGAAACATTCAATTGAAGCAGTATTATCCCTGGCACAGTTGTAAAGAACAATTTGAACTGATAATTATTGGAAAAGAAAAAAGGTACGTTCTTATATAGCATGGTATCCACTCCTTGAGACTGTTCAAAGCACTTTACACTTCACCCCTGGCAGACCTGTTCATTCCAACACCATCTCAACTTCTCTGAGAAGCATTCAGCCATGCTACAATTACTGCGCAAAGACTGTTCTTTCAGATATCCACCACTGTCTGTAGCCAGGTACTCATTTATACAGCTGAGTGAACTGAGGCAACGTGGGATGAAAGAAACTGCCAAAGCTTCAAAATGGCAGCACGAGGATTAGAACCTGGGTTCTCTCGACTGAGAGCCTGACCTCTGCGCTGTTCTAACCAGATTTTGTCTGCGCTCCAAACAGCCCAACCACAGGAGTTTGGCCCTAGTGTCTCTCCGAAAGAAGCAAAGTGGGGTGAACGAAATGCCCAAGCTTCGGCGGAGGTATCCACCGTCCTCTCAGAGGCGGGTGCTCTTTAGACCACCGCTCCCCACAGTCTCAAGTCTCAAGTAGTTATACTCCAAACAGCCCAATCTTGAGCTAACGCAGGAGTTTGGACCAACGGCTTTTAGTGTCTCTTCCGAAAGACACGGGCAAAGTGGGGTGAACGAAATTGCCCAAGCTTCGAAACGGCGGAGGTGGAATCGAACCACCGTCCTCTCAATCGACAGGCGGGTGCTCTAACCATTAGACCACCGCTCCCCACAGCCTTGTTTTATCCATCAGATTTTGTGGAACGCACTCCAATCCATTCGTAGATAGTTTGTCTCAGACGAGTTGTCTGTCTTTTCACAGCCAAGTAAGTAACAGTGAATGAGTTATTCACAGTTATTTGGCTGCAATAAGTTTGGCTGTGGGAATTTAACTGTCAGTGATGAATTAGACGGCTATAGCAATGAATCAGGATTGGCAGGTGAATCTTCTGGTTCCTGTCAGCTGCCGTGTGCTACATTTTTTGGAGGATGGCGCTTCCAAATGAAACCCATACAACTTTCAATCATTCTAGCACATGATATGACTTCCTGCAGAATTCACAGGAAACAAATAACTATTTTTTATGACCAAAACATCCACGTGTAATATGTCTTGGATTGTCGGGCGGTGCCTTGCCAGCATAGGCCTTCAAAAGTTCTAAATGTACACAATTGTTTTTCTCTCAAAGTTAAGGGTATAAATGTGACACCAGTTGCACATGCTGTCTAAGAAAGAACACACAAACCTTCTTGTGCTCTGCCACATACTGTGTTTGGCTACACAATAACACTTGATGCCAGTCTCTGTGTAATCCACCACTGTCTCACCAGGTGGCACCACTGAACACTACCACTACAGCAGCGATAGTCTGTCAGTACCAGTGGACAGTTACAATGAGTGTGGGTTGCACTGGTGACACTAGAGGTGTCATTAGAGGAGGTCATAGATATGCAGGTTCACCTGACTCAGGTGATCCTGTTGTCCAGGTTTTGTTTAGCACAGAAACAGCTGAGTCATGCAGCATAACCATTGCATTGGAGGTTGTGGGTTATAATTTTGCACACCAGTAGACCCCCTGCCCCCCTCCAGAAAAAAATGTGTGGAGTCTCTTACCTAAGGGAAATAACATAGATCCTTGATCTTTTTCCTGTGTATCATAATGGGTGGAGACTGAGATTGCTTTGTATATTAATTCAGGGCAGAACGGAAGATTAGTAAAACTTAACTTCAACTTATGAAATTATAGATACATTATGTTTTAGCATTGTGTTTTTAGTATTAGTTTAGATCATTGTTAGATAATCAATGCCAGGAGAAGCTTCATATGTTTTAACCAGAGGATGTTTTAACTTCTGTTTTCCCCTTTTTTAGCATGTTCCAAGAACTAAACATGAACCAATATACAACATTATATTACTGCTAGAAATATGTTTTATTATTATCACTTTAAATTGACAAGGCATTAAGTGGGTGATTATGTTTGGAGGGGTGCCAGCCACCACCCCTCTGTGACAGATGGTGGCAGGCTGTGTCCTCCCTCTTTGACTGTTGGGATTGTTTAATACCCCTCATCCCTGTCTGTACCACCCCACTGACCCAGCAGGCAGGGTATTGTGTTCTCTCCCCAACCCTATTCTTCCCTCTGCCCTCAGGGGGCCACATGTTCCCACTTGGGTGGAGGCATAATGGGTTATGTGACTCAGTCTAGAGCTGCTAAAATGGGTGTTATTTCCTTCTTTAATCCTGGATATAATCACACACGATTTAATCCCACACCGGGCATAATCCCACAGAAGAAAATCCCACAATGTGAACAGTGGACAAAATCCCACATTATTATATTTATTTGTTACATGCACCCATCTGTATTAACTAAAGCAATGTTATAAACTTTATTTGTTGTCATGGGATTTCGTCCAAGTTTCTATGGCTAATGAAACATAATTATCTTGTACAAATGGCTGGAAAACTAGAAAGTAGAAAGGCATAAATTACCTCCAACAAGATAAGAAAAAGAAGCCATCTTCTGCAACAGGACAAGTTTATGAAACATTACCTAGCAGATTTAAAATAAATATTTTCACATTGTGGGATTATGTCCTTAGCCTCTATCGTCTTCAGATATTCCACCATACTAATTGCAGAATATTGGCAGAGCAGCAGCAACGTTAGCTGCAGAAACTGCAGAAGTTCCACTCAGAACTGCAGTAGTGGTAAACTAGCTTGTTAGCTTTGCCTTCTGATGTGTAGGCTTTCCAGGAAGCCGACAAAGGAGGGAGGATACAGATTATCAGTTGATTGAACTATAGGTGCAGTTGTCAGGGCAGAAGTTGGGTATGGCTTTGATCACCATTCGGTGCCATGCATCACTGTGTTTCCCACACTGGAGCCAGTCTGCCGGGCGGTCTTTTTACGCTTCCATCAAAACAATGCCGTACGGAAGTAAATGAAGGAGAGAGAGAGGCGCTTCTAGTCAAAGGATTGATGCTGAACATAACTGAGGTCTGCTTGCGTTGGTTGATGTCCGTTGAAAGCGATGTTTCTCGTTTGATTTATAATGTGTGCAACTGTGCAAACCCAAAGCGATCTCTGTCAGATGTGACTAAGAGCGTGTAATTTGTGTGTATATGTATATAGAAATATGCAGACGTGAATACGTTATTCTGTGGATTATTTTTTAAGTAAAAAGTTATTGATGTGCTATAAATTTACAAAAAAAATCCAGTGGAGGGAGAAATAGCAGCGTTAAGTACAGTGCTAAGTACTATTTATCATTACAAGGATTTCACTGTAACATTTATGAGATGTTTACCTAAAATCTTCAATCACCAAGCTCGTATCTTCTTCTCTATTCTTCATCTTATTTCCTTTTTGCGATAATTTACTGTCACAGTGCATGAGCGTAATTAAAGAGTAGAGTCCTCCCAATAACAGCCCAGTGTAGCTGCGATTCCCACGGGAGCCGGATTGTGTCATTCCGTTGAGCCAGAGATTCATAATTGATGCATTGTTTGAACAAGATGCTATTTTGATCAAATTAGTCACGCGTATTTGCGCCATTTTGGCAGGATAATAACTTACAATAGTCAGCGCCGTCTGCAGATGCACTATCAGTAGAGAGAGGATTCTCAGATAAAGCCAAGATACATTTGATCGTGATTAAGTGATGAGATTGTTTAAAGGAAAGTTGGATTTATCGCTTATGCCAGGCAGACAGTGCTGCTTAGTTCTGGCTTCAATGTGGTTTGGATCTGAAGTGAAATGGGGAATAACTACACAGGATAAGCCACTTATCTGTGGTGTTTGAAACAAGAGCTAGCGTACAGTTACATTGCTGTTTTGAAGGAATTGATGATGTAAAACTGCAGGACTGTGGAACTGTAAAAACTACTACAACAGCAGCTTGATTGGAACTGCATATATCAGACAATTTATATTTGGCTTACTATTTCTGTAATATTTTTCTTTCACTGTATCTTTTCCATATGTGTTTGAGCACCGATTAATTAAAAGTCAGTCATCTGTTTCAGCAAGTGAAAGGAAATAAGATAAAGCAAATCAGAGATTTGATGCATTAGCAGACAGACTTTCTCCGTCTCTCCTTCTTGTTGCTAGAGAAAACAGTTTCACTGTTTCCCCAGAAATATGTGCAATGCCCAGAGGTCAGGATTGCATCTGTAGGCTTGAGATTGAAGGTGGAATGGAGACAACAAAAGCCTTATGAAAACAGAAGAGCTCTCAACACCTATGTTCATCTGGCTTGCAGGCAAACAGTTGGAATCTGATAGTGCAATGTTGATGGAATTTCTAGATTGATTGGCCTTATTAGCTGCTGAGTGATAGGGCAAGAATTCTGGGCTTATGACCAGGGAAGAGCAGAAGATGGACGCCTGCTGGGTACATCTTGGTAAACAAGAGTCCTCCCTTCCAGCAATTGCTACATCATAGAGTTTCTGAACAAACAGTGTCCGGTTTCTTTCACATATTGCCCACTCTTGTTGTATATTTCCAAGGATTGTTTTTCCACTTATGAAAATACCTGCTCAACTGCTCTCTGGATGTCTCGATTGGAACCGCCAATGCAAGGATTTGATCCATGGGGAAGAAGTCTGCACATGCTAGACGGAATTTCGCAGGAGAATACAAGCTGGGGAAATGGAGGAAAGTGGAAGGGGTGATGGGAGACATATCTCGGAAGTTAAAAGGAAAGGTGCTTAGCTCATGCATAACACCAGCCTACCTGTACAGCCTAGAGACCATGGCAATGACAGAAAAACAACAAAAGAAACTGCAAGTTTGCGAGAATAGTGAAGAGTAAAAAGAATAGACAAGGGAAGAATGGAGGAGCTGAGGGAGGAAGTTGGTGTGGGAGTCTCACGAGGAAGCTGGTGAGGAGCCGGCTAAAGTGGGCTGGACATGTGGAAAGAATGGAAGAGGAACGATTGATGAAGAGAGCGGATGTGCTTAGTTTAGAGTGGAGGGTAGAAGGAGAAGAGAAAGACCGAGACTGAGATGGGAGGACGGCATGAAGAGAGATTTGGCAGGAGTGGAGAATGAGAGCGAGGGATGCCGGAGTGGAGACGGCTGTTGGAGACAGCAGTGAAACGGGATCAGTGATGAAGAAGAAGGGAAAATAAAAATCGACGACCGGTATCGTGCCAGCCTCACCCCGGACTGCAGGGATAAAGAGTAGAGTGTTATGTCATGTCTTTCTGATCTAATGCATTTTGTGTGTTATAGTGTGTTGAGATAGCCATGCTTTTTGTTTGATCCACTTTATATTGCTACATAAACATGTTATCTCTTCATGTAATATTCAAGTACAATTGCTGTTATCATACGTAATTGTTATGCAGTCATACATTACTGTGCTAATCATTCTGCTACCATATGGTTTTTGGCATATCTCCTATACCAATCTAGAGCAAACTATGTAGCGTTATATTGAATTTATCTAATGAAAAGTTTTTCTGATAAATATTGCTGAAAATCCTGTTGATTTTGACGCAATAGAAGTTTTCATATTGTATATTGAATAGTTTAGTGTTTAATTTACTGAACATATTCGATCTGGGTAACGGCTTCTCTGTCTGAGACTGCATATTCTGTTTGCAGTCGGACTGTAGAAAGGAATTTTGTCCAGTGTGTATACATGGTACTACATGGAGACAAAGCCTGTATCGTAAGGCTGTCGTTGCTAATTGCTTGTTTCAAATCATGGCAACATGGTACTGTGTCGGTGCCACTGGAGATCTCGAACAATTGGTCTCCTATTGCCTTCAACGAATGTGGGACATTTTGGTGACAGGCAGATGACGAAGGACCTTTAAAAAAAAATTTTTCACTCGGTGTAAAATTAGCAGTTGTTTTGAAAGGGTTTTCATTTTAGCCATGGATACTGTGTGGTTTCAACTTTTGGTAGAGTGGAGAAGATGTCTGTTGACACGCTGACGAAGCTGTTGTGATCTCCAAAGTTATACAGACAGCATATATGACTTGGTGATGCCTTTGTAATACTAGAAGATGCACAAAAAACTGCACGAAAGAAAAGCAATTTTTTTATATAATGAAATATCCTCTGGCGAAAAACGTGTTACACTAAGTGAGATGTTCATGGTATGAATAAATACCCTGTTCAAAAGATAAGGCCAAAGCATATCCAGGTCGTGCTGTTTATGTGGTCAGTGGGCTGGAATGTCCAGCGCCCTACCTGGACAGAGGGAGTAAGAATAGCAGTGGGCCTTCTGTCTGTTTCCCATTTGTTGTTATTCCCCAAACAAGGACTCTCTAATGGGCAGTGCCAGGACCAAGGCTCAGCTGCATCCAATCATGATTAGGTTATGGGCAAGGAAGGGAGACAGGCTCTGCAGGCATTATTCCCTCTTGATGAATAGCGGCTGTTCCCTTTCCCCTGACCTGCCTCCTTGTTCCGTGGTCACCTTAATTATGGTCTGGGTGAGCAGAACAGGCTTTTTTCCCCACAAAAGTCAAACAAGCGCGAGATGTTATCCAGTACTGTTTGTTCTGGTGTGCACAGACCAGCTCAATTTACTGTGAAAACATCATTAGGAAAGTAGCAGAAACAATGCTAAAATTGTTGATTAATTTGTCCTAATGTTGATCCAAGTTGGTGATAGCAGACAGCACTAATAATGCTAACTGGTATGCCTTTATGAAACAAAGGCATAATTAAAAGTGATTACTTGCATGTTAAACTGCAGCAGCATTAACCACAGAGCGATGCTGACAGAAAGATGCTGTCACATTATGGCATTGATGGTTTACATGTACGTAGTGGCCTCGTCTCATTGTTTTTGCAGTTCTTACATACATGTTCAAACTAACTAACAGGTTGCATGGTGTTGATTATTTCATCTTGCTAAATTAGTAATACACTGTACATGGAAACTCGGTGTGAAGTTGAATATTCAGTAATAAACCCGGAACAATGGTAAGTTTGATCATCTTTTCACTTCTAAACTCGCCTTACTTAAATAATATACTATGTTGGTTGCATAGTGCCTAGCTGTAGACAGTTCACTCAGCTGTACAAATGAGTACCTGGCTGTAGACAGTTCACTCAGCTGTACAAATGAGTACCTGGCTGTAGACAGTTCACTCAGCTGTACAAATGAGTATCTGGCTGTAGACAGTTCACTCAGCTGTACAAATGAGTACCTGGCTGTAGACAGTTCACTCAGCTGTACAAATGAGTACCTGGCTGTAGACAGTTCACTCACCTGTATAAATGAGTACCTGGCTGTAGACAGTTCACTCAGCTGTATAAATGAGTACCTGGCTGTAGACAATTCGCTCAGCTGTACAAATGAGTACCTGGCTGTAGACAGTTCACTCAGCTGTACAAATGAGTACCTGGCTGTAGACAGTTCACTCAGCTGTACAAATGAGTACCTGGCTGTAGACAGTTCACTCAGCTGTACAAATGAGTACCTGGCTGTAGACAGTTCACTCAGCTGTACAAATGAGTACCTGGCTGTAGACAGTTCACTCAGCTGTACAAATGAGTACCTGGCTGTAGACAGTTCACTCAGCTGTACAAATGAGTACCTGGCTGTAGACAGTTCACTCAGCTGTACAAATGAGTACCTGGCTGTAGACAGTTCACTCAGCTGTACAAATGAGTACCTGGCTGTAGACAATTCGCTCAGCTGTACAAATGAGTACCTGGCTGTAGACAGTTCACTCAGCTGTATAAATGAGTACCTGGCTGTAGACAGTTCACTCAGCTGTACAAATGAGTACCTGGCTGTAGACAGTTCACTCAGCTGTACAAATGAGTACCTGGCTGTAGACAGTTCACTCAGCTGTACAAATGAGTACCTGGCTGTAGACAGTTCACTCAGCTGTACAAATGAGTACCTGGCTGTAGACAGTTCACTCAGCTGTACAAATGAGTACCTGGCTGTAGACAGTTCACTCAGCTGTATAAATGAGTACCTGGCTGTAGACAATTCGCTCAGCTGTACAAATGAGTACCTGGCTGTAGACAGTTCACTCAGCTGTATAAATGAGTACCTGGCTGTAGACAGTTCACTCAGCTGTACAAATGAGTACCTGGCTGTAGACAGTTCACTCAGCTGTACAAATGAGTACCTGGCTGTAGACAGTTCACTCAGCTGTACAAATGAGTACCTGGCTGTAGACAGTGGTGGATATGTAAATGAATAGTCTTCATGCAGTAATTGCAATGTTGCTGAATGCTTCCCAGAGAAGTTGAGTTGGTGTTGGAATGAACAGGTCTGCCAGGGGGTGAATTAGAAAGCTCTCTCAACAGTCCTTATAGCTGGATACTGCTCAATATAACAATGCACCTTTACTCTTTTTACTGTGCCAATATTCTTGATAACACTGTAACCATAACGTCAGTTAGGCTTGTTACTGTATTTTCTCTAATTTGGTTATGAGACTTCAATTTCCCATTTTCCAATATTATTATGTTTAATTTATGTATCTATACATATATAATACATATAGAGATGCGTAATAGATAATTATAGATTTTAATGAATTATGGTCTTTATACAATATGAACAGAGAGTACATCAATGTTTCTCGAGATTGCGGTTGATTTTAAACATCACCTGACACGATATCTGCATAATATTTTGGTAGAGAAAGAGTGGTTTCACGTTGCCCGTATTTGACAGCATCGAACAACTGTTGGTCTTTCTTGGTATCTGTCTGCTGCCCTGTGATGTTCCGGTCAACTTGCTGTAGTTAATGGTTGGCGCAGTCTCCTCATAACCCCACAGTCTTGTCACTACTTGGCAGTGATCCCCCTCAGGGGATTATCCTCATCTTGATTCTCCAGCATCTATGCTAATTTCCTGGAAGAGATTCCTTTCAGTGGGATATTTTTTATGTTGGCTGTAATACGACCGGAAATGCTGCCTGTCAGTGTTTGAGACACACTCAGCAGTGGTGCGCTTTCCCATGGTCATCAGATTGTTCATGTTTGTGACGACGTCGTTGCTGGGTGTGGGACGTTTTTTTTTTTAGTTAGTTCGCTACAATTCAGGCGTAGGGCAGTGTCGATATGCCGATCATATCTTTGGTTGCATCTAAGACTGTCATGAAGGGAAGTATTAATGTGGAACCGTGTAATGGGATTATGTTTCCATTTCCTGGAGTTGCTGGGCAGGGAGTCTGGTGTGGCGTCCTCCACTGGTCATAACACAATGTGCACCTGGAGGGGGTGTTAAATTGATTCCAGGAATCGGGCTGTGGCACTGGCAGCTCCCACCCTCCGTCCCTCCCTCTACCGCCCTGCCCCCAGTTGCTATTTCCCTCATCCATCTTGTCTCTTTAATTAAAGTGTATTATCTCCCACTGCTTGTTTGTGGCTGCCTATCAGGCTGCACATCTCATCAGGGTAGGGTGTCTCTCTCTTGCTTGGCTGATGCTCCTTAATGGACTAGGATGGGGAAGTTTCCACCTTTATGTCCAATCACATTCCCTCTCTATCTACCCAATTCAGGTGTCCAGTGTCTCCGGCAGTCATAGCCCTCTGTATACATGCCTTTTCCTGGTAGTTCTAAATCACTGGTTGGGCTTCTGAGCCATTTGTATTGAACTGTATTGAATTATTTACCTCTGACTGTATGGGTTTAGATTTTTCATTCTACAATAATTTCTTTAATTTGACTTGTTCTTATTATGATTATCCCCTTGTTATATATCCTAGATATACTTATGTTTAAAGTGTATTGAATTATTTGCCTATCCCCAACTTTGAGGCATTAAATTTTGGAAAAAAATTCTTTTACAATGATTTCTTAAGTTTGACTATTATATCATAGATATAATCCTGCCATTTGTTTAAATACATTGAATTCTTTGCCGGCCTGTAATGTTGTCACCTTTGGTTTTTCCTTTTACAATGATTCCTTAAATTTGACTGTTTCCTTAAATTTGACTTGTTTTTAATAATTGACTTTCTGATCCAGCACTTTGTAGAATGCTTTCATTTGTAATTAGTCATGTCCATGAAATTTACTGTATTCTTGTCAGGTTCCCTGTTTTTAATGTTGCTAATCTCTCCTTTACCTGCCTAGTAATAGTCCACGTTTCACTTCCATATAAATCTACCTTCCATCAATCTCGTATACTGGTAATAAAAATTACATTGGCCCTTATCAGCTAGTTATATTTCCAATTAACAATATTAGGAAACCAAAATAAATTGCATTGAATCAACAAAACAGCATTGTTTCCAAATAAACACATTGAATATAGTGTACAAAAACAATTGTGATCAGAGCATAAGGAAGACAAACCAATGATGAGCGTTCATGTATTAAAATGGAACTTTACTGAGCTCCGACAGAGATCTTACAGTTAGTTGATCTAGAAAGTTGTTGACCTGCTCATTCTGGAACACCACATGATCACAGAACTAGTTATCTGTTCACTAGAATGTAACATTTTATTGGCAATGGCCGGAGATAAACATACTATTTATTGGCAGACTCCCCCTGTGCGGTGCCTATTGCAGGGCCAGAAATGGCTGGATAAATCACACCATGCTGTTATGGATTTTGATAATGCCCCTGCAATTATTCTTGTTTTTCGCCCCGTTGACGAGCTCATTACTTCTCACTGGTATTTATGCTGTATTCGTTTATAGACACCAGACAGTGAACAGTCGTGTTCCTGCTCTGACTAGGGTACCTCTTCTGTGTTTTATGTAATAATCGTGTTACACGTGTGAAAACATCAATGTTTCTTCCAACAAGATTTACTGTATCTTGGATACACATTCTGTGGTAGCAATTTTAGGCAGAAGGTAAACCACGTTATGGTTTTATAATCAGTATGTATGATAAATCGGATAGCAATAAAAGTAATAATAAAATTGTTGTATTTTACTGCTTGGCAAGTGTTGTGGCAAATTAATATCATATAATTTCACTAATTTCAAACTAACAGTTGCTGAAGATGTCAAACTGACTTATGCATTCAGTCATGTGTATTTATGCACATACATACTCATCTGCATACATATACAGACACACAAGCACGCACGCATGCACACACATGCAAGCACACATATACAGACGTCCATGCAAGCACACACGCGCGCACGCACACACGCACACACACACACACACACACACACACACACACACACACACACATGCATGGACGCACGCACACACATACACACATGCAAGCACACTATGGGTTAGTATATCTCTATGACTGGATAATTTATTTATTCAGTAAATTTCTTTTTTATTGTTAACTATTGTTAAATATATGATACAAATTATATCATAGATAAAATTAACATTACTTGTAGCATCTTACATTTGTACATTGCTTGAGGAACTACATTCTATTTATTTTAGTTTAATATACAGTATCGTATTTTATGAAAAATATAACACAGTTGCCTGTGAAGTCAGTGAACATCACAAGTAAACGTCAACCATTAGATACATAGGTGTTTAATTTGTTCAACATTTTTAAATGAAACAATCAGGAAGGAAGCTAAGGAAGCTTTATCCTTTCACAAGCTTTGTGGGAAAGGAAGCCTAGCCTTTAACTGATTCCCCATGCCCATTAAGTCATGTGTCTTTCAGCAAGTTGTCCTTGTATAACTGTTGTGATATCCTTCCTGGCCATTATTGGGGTTGCTGAAATAATAAACAAGATCCTGTCCACTGATGTGGCTTTTAGGAGACCTCTAACATTTGTCTAATGGCTGCTATCTGCACAGAAAAGGTGTATAATTACATACAAGCAGTTGTACACATACAGCTAGCAACACACAATACACATCTTTCTGAAGATGTGTGATATATTTTGTTTGGAAAGCTACAACAATGAAATGCTTTTTGATTTCTAATGAATTACTTATAATATTGCTTGTTGATCATTAAGTACAAGTGTACAACCAGATATCAACGTTTTATGTTGTGATATATCACATAAGAAGAATTCTGCAGTAAAAGTGTCGGATTACTAGCTTGACAAGTAATGACATATTCTAGTGACCCACCCTCAATTTCTCTCTGTATTGATTCCATGTGTATTTTGTGTTTGCATGAATGAAGATTATTATAATTATTGTTGTCATCATCATCATTTTAACAATCACTTATTTGTACAGCAGTCAGGGCTGTCTTTAGATAGTCTTCCCTAGTGTAAATAACACCAGCATTACAAGAGGCGAACCAACAGCTGAAGCCATCAAAGCCTGTCTCTTATCATCTGTAAGCCATTTAGTGAAACAAAAGACTGCCAGAAGGCTAGATTGCTTGGATTACAACCACAGCTGACACCAGGACACCCCTCCCCCTTCCTGTGCAGGCTAAGGGGGGACTGGCTAAGGAAACAAAGAACTTGTCTTCCCCCTACAGACCCCTAACTGCTTTACTGACACAAGACTGCCTCAGCAAGGTCAGATGATTCTTGATTCTTCATTGTTCATCCACCAGTGATCTACCTATCAGTCAGATTTGTTGATCCACCAGTGACCTACCTATCAGTCAGATTTATTGATCCAGGAAGTGTTAAATTGCTTTGTAGAAAATGCGATTTTAGCAGAATTGCAACTGGCTGTTGGTTTTTCTTTCATTTGTCTTGTGTCAAATCAGTTTTGCATACCAATGATTCATGGCCAACTTTGCACATTGTTACCAAGCTGATGCTAATGTAGTTTTGTAGAGTAACCCTGTCTAGAATAACCATCATCATCATAGGGAAAATGCAACAAAAATCATTAAAGCAAAATTAATGTGTAGATTATTATTTTATATAAACCTGACTCTAAGTGTGCTATGCAAATCGTGACATCACAATATTTATGGTTTGACATAGATAATCAAATTCATCCATTATCGGTAATATGTATGATAGTATGTACACAAATATAACTATGGCTATTAACTACTAGTATCAAAGTGTGGAACTGGCTGTCTTGCAGTAGGATATAGTCGAGACAATGCTAATGAGGTCATTCACAGCGGAAGCTGGCAGATGGAAACAAACATGTGGTAAAAGTGGAAATTAGTCATCCTTCCTCTGTGCAGAGGAGCTGCACCAAAAGTTAAAAGTTCTGGGAAAGACACAGCCCCACTAAAAAGTGACATTCAAACTTTGATGTCTTTAAAAGGTACAAAGTCTGATCGTTGCATCATAAAATCAAGTTATGTAGCGTAAATTATGTCCTGTTCTATCATCTTCACTGCGCAAATGTCTTTTAATATACTACAGTTTGTTCATACCATTCGACTGTTATGTGTTTAATTTGAATGTTTTGACTTGGATATCACGTTTACATTGCAGACCGAAGGTCAATATTCATAAACAGATAATAAACTTGTTCATTAAAACACATTTTTGGGCAATCAACATGTTAGAATAGAGTTTATCCTATTTAACATGTTTATCCTATGTTTTACAATAAAATCCATCAGACTGTGTCTCCAATGGTTCTTATGTTTTGAACCACGTTACCTACAATAATTAACATTGTAGTTTTTAAAACTTTTTGTGCTTTAAATAATTACGTTGGCTTAAGAATGTTGTTGTAAATTAAAGGTGTTTTGTTACATTGACATAAGAAAGTGTTGTTTGGTGGTACATTAATTATGCTGACATGTGACAAATGACACAAATACTGAGACCTTTGATGATATTTCCTAGTCCTCTAAACAGTTCTCTCAGGATGATAACAGTCAGTCACATTATGATAACATTGATGGGAGATGAGTGTTGTTCCCAAGGTCTTTGTCAGGATGTAGGAGAGATTATAGGGATTGGTTCCTAAAACAAAGAGGATTGTCTATTGGAATGTCATAAGTCTGCCATATGAAGTGGAAATATTAACCACCCCCCACCCCCACCCCCCACCCCACTGCCAAATACACACTTCATTCTATCCCCACTGATGTCATGGAGAACCTTCAATACACAGCTCCACAGGGGATGATGCTGATTGCCAACCTACCGCCCATCCACCCCCGGCTGCAGTGGACCGGTCCATCACTGGAAGAAAGATGCTACAAGAAAGGGAGCAGGGATGTGATTGTTGTAGTGAGGGGGAGAAAGGAGTTGTAGTGAAAGGAACTTGTGCTGCTTATACTACCAGATCAGGGATTCATCCTCTTCTGAGTTTGTCTGATGAGGCGACGGAACCTCAGTCATTGTTACTGTGGATTGCTGGAGGTCTATCACTTACACTGCTCAGAGCACCGCATCGCTCCATCACAGGTATTGTTTACAGCTGCTTACTCTTAAAACACCTCCAAGAAGTTTCTTCCTGTAGGACAGGTGACCCCTGTCCGAGTAGTGTCCTATGTACTAGGCCCTAGGGTTTTTGTTTCTAGTATGACATGTGCCATCACAAGAGATTCTCATCTTATTTTCAGGAATATTTACTAGTTCTCTTGTGTTTATTCAACTGCTATGAAAGACTATGAGAGACACTAGATCTGTAGATTTTATTCGTTTAATTTTGAAACAGTGTTTTGTAATCTGAAAAAAATTTATTAAGTTTTTGTTCCGATTTTAATAATATTGATTATATATATTATGTGTGTGATGTATACATACAAATATTTATACGCAGACTTGTATAATATACATACGTACACCTATATTAAAAATAAGTAAAACTGCAATAGAGTAATATAATTAAATAACATGAAACAACTAAAAAGTTGTATAAAATTCACACATGTACACACACACACACACACACACACACACACACACACACACACACACACACACACACACACACACACACACACACACACACACACACATAATGTGTGTATACAATGTATATATATACATACATACATATATATATATATATACATATATATATATATATATATATATATATATATATATATATATATATATATATATATATATATATATATACATACATATATATATATATATATATATATATATATATATATATATATATATATATGTATATATATATATAGATTTATAAAACTATGCAGAAATGTGTGAATGATAAAATTATACAAAAATAGATATATACAATATTAATATATTATATATATATATATATATATATATATATATATAATTATATTAATATTGTATAATTACGATATATGTATTATCTTGTTTTATATGTGGTAATGAATGGAACTATTTTAGTAATCTCCTTCACCTGTTGCCGTTAGACTTCATATTTGTTCAAAGAAACATGTACAGTTTCCATTAGATATTATACCCAACAGCATCAACAAAGTTACTGTATTTTCAGGTAGTTTTTGTAGCAAAGCACCCAGTCCCCACTCATCGGGAATATTTCTTATCCTACTTCTGTTGATAACTACCACTAGAAGCCTTTTTATGCGTGTTTTTGCACACAGATTGGGTACCATAGTCCCATGAAATGGAGACCTGTGTGTTTTGATTGCTGCCGTTATAGCCAGGATAAGGATGTTGTTGCAAGCAAAGCTGTATGAGAGTTTGGCAGAGAATGAGTAACAATGTAACACAGCTGTCGGGCCACTCCTTCATGTCAACAATCCACATTCTTCTCCCACAATCTGACTGTCAACCTCTTGTGCTCTGCAATTATCTATGTCTCATCCGGTGGCAAGTGTGGTAATGCCGATATGTGGAGATTATTATACAGAGTAGTCTCTCTGTTCAGTCGACCTGTGAAGTTAGTCAATTTAGAACAGAGATTCTGGATAATACTCCACAGCTGGCTGCGTTCATTAAGAGGCAGTGCTAGATATATTTATTTCACTATAGAGACATTTTAGTTTTAGTGACTTGCTTTGAGTATAATTTGAATGGTTATAATAATACAGCATTTGTTACCACCATAAATTTTATCGCTTGATCATTCAAGGGTGAAGTTGAACAGTAAAACGTTATACATGAATTTTACTCGACGAATAGTTGTTAAGATGTTTAAAGCATTAAAATAATATTGATAATAAGTCAGTAAAAATATAACATTCAAATACCATTTAAAATACAACTTAAAAGTGAACACTAATAGTTAAAAGTGAATACAAAAATGTTTGTGTCATTGAGGGAAAAGTGCCATGATTCAAAGTGGCATAACTATGGTAACCAGTCATCATTACATTCATTTCCTGGCTGCCAGTTACTACTACTAATTTGTGGCATGACAGTGTCTATTTGAGGAAAGTAAGCCAGTATTTTAGCATTGCCTGAGTGCACATATATGGTATATTTTTGCACCAAATCGCCACCATGATACGACGTGTCACCAATCGTTTGTAATTAATAATTGAAGTAACGAGCGCCATCTTGCGAGGACAGCGCCAGCAATGGCTCAAGACTGGAGAACCTCGTCAAGGGGTGGCCACAGATTGCTTTGACACGTCGACAGTGGGAATTAATAAGGTTGGGGCCAATGAGGCGCGCTTGGCCACCGTGCTTCGCCCGCGCCACCATATCAAAGCTACAAAAGAAAGAATTTCCTGACCACCGAGTCAGCAGGTACAAGTGTGCCGTGCATTGGCACCAAGCACCGGTAATTATCAGGGCAACAAACAAACCATTTGTCACTACCACTTTCTGTGCTAGGCCGTTTTCTTGCTTGTTCCCCTGTATTAATAGCTATGGCAGCAGATGAAGTAATCACAGCAAATCTGATACGATCGTGGTGGATAATAACTACATGTGTAGTGTGTGCGTCGAGTTCCTATGTAGTTAGATTTAGGAAAAGTTACATGAAAAAGTAATAAGAGATATCCAGGTTTAGCTGTTTGATAATAACAAACAATTGACATGACCATGCTTTCTCTCCAGTAATCTGAAGTTGTTGTTGCTGTTAAAATGGAAATATAGATAAAAAAAAAAATTAGTTGATAACATTGGTCATTTGTTCTTTTATGAAGGGGTGTTATCGGTTTTATTGTTTCACTTTGGTTTTATAATGCAAGTGAAGTCTGCTTTATATCATCACGAAGCCCCACATAACCTTTGGGTGCTAGTGCATCGGCTCTCGGTAAATTAAACTTGGTGAACTGCTTACAGTGCAACAGTGGGAGACTGTAGCGCGTTAATTATGGGTATGTTTCAACAAGTCAACAGATGTTGCCGGCAAAATATTGTGAAATAGTTATTTGTGCGGGTGGAATGTCTGTGTTTGTTCCCATGCACTTCGGCACAAAGAACACGGGACTGACACAACACATATGCTGCAAGCTTTCGGTGTCAATCCCGGCAGCACGATGTTACCTCAACAGTGTTGTTTCCAGAATTGTCTGCTGTCATTGGCTAATCGGCAATTGACAAACGAGGGGATAATGCCACATTGAAATTGAATTGATTGCATCTCTGAGGAAGTGAAGGCTTTGACACTATAATTAAAGATAAATGCAAGATTTACACCACTCAAGCAACCGCATTGATGTTTTAGAGATGTTTAGTGTTTTTAATAATAAATAATATTAAATATATGTAAATATGTGAGTTCTGACTGGTAATTGCAGAAATATAAATAATTCTGTCCAATTTCTTGTGGTTCCAGGCAGGTGTCATAAAATAAGTATCGTTGGAACTATTTTGCATTTGCATCCAACATAAAGTAAAATAATGTCCTGATGTTGTTCTCTCAGGCCGCTGCAACTCAAACTTACACCTTCTCGGAAACATTAATAAAATGGAAGAGTAATTTCTATTAGCCGAAATCACTTCTTTCCGCTGGTTTTTATTAATTTGAGTAGTTTCCGTTGGGAGACGGGACAGCCTGCCCAGCTGTCAGGGCTGTGTTCTAGGGCTACATGGGAAGTCATCTGTTACTGGGACGGGACAGGAGAGGGCTTAGCCGGATACATTGTTCATGCCTGCAAGTACGCATTCAGTGTCTGATTTCATTTTATTGAAGACCTTACATGCACCCAACAGATGTGACCCACCAATAACTCAGCCTGTATCAGCAGCAAGTCTCCCTGCTGCATCCCGACTAGGATGCTGCCTCCCCTTCTTCTCCTGTCAGGTGGCAATAGGCAGGCAGTCTTACCTGTGTCAGGTGGGCTCATAGCACACAGCAGCTCTTAGAAGGATGTAGTAAGATGACAGATTACATGATGGATCATTACTCTTGTCTTACTGGTAATGCAGAAACTGTGTTGGGTTTATTTACAGTTTTATATATATATATATATATATATATGCATGTATGTGTGTGTGTATATATATATATAATTATATGTGTATTTATTATAACAGTTATTATATATGTATATATATTTAGATATGTATATACACATACATATGCACATATATATATATATATATATATATATATATACTACGTACATATACAGTAATACTACGTACATATGCTAAAATAACTTGAATAATAAAAAAAAATTATTTGGTTTGCTAAACAATTCCTATTAATAATAATAATACGTAAGTCTCCATCTGTCCCTGTTGTTCGCAACAAGCAATGAAAGAAGGGCATAATCTGAGCCAGGTACAGTTACTTAAGTAGCAGAGTACAGGTAGAGGTAGCCAGGTGTAGTGTACCCGTGCTGCTCACATCTATTGGTTATGGCAGCTGGGCCACTCAAGCTTACAAGTCAGCCCTCTCTCCCTCCTGCCCCCCACCCACCCTGCTGCCCTCCCACTCCCTCCCCACTACACTCCCACCACCCACGCACCCACCCACCCTCACAATCTGCAGAATGTTTTGTCAGGTAGAAACATAATGACTAACGTGTAAAATAAAACAGCTTCTTGATTGATGACGAATTGTAACTTAGAGTACAGCTCCGGTGGCTTTTAACCAAGGCACTGCTGGGTGCGCACGTAGCCATAACAAGTGCCAGGAAGACAGAGACTGCCAGGAAACGAGACATTCACAAGACATTCACACGCCAGTCTTGTTGACGAGGGTGGGTGATGGATGGACCCACCCCTGGCTGTCAGACCGGGTTGGTTTATTACTGAAGAGATTCCAGGTGTAGGGGAAGTAACAGATCAGTCAGCAACGGTTTAACTTTAACTACTTTTCATATGCATAGCATTTATTTCATGGTGATGTCCAGCTGATAAATATTTTGAATAATTTGTTTGATATCAGACTTGGATTTACTGTGGTTTGTATCAAGGTCCTCAGATTCAGTAAACATGCTGCACAGCCGCTCAAGCCATTGTTGTTGGACTTTGTTATGTAAATGTGTCCACTGGTCTAACAATGGGATGCAAGCGACCAAATTAGATTACATCTGTGTGTGCTGAATTGATATCCGCCTATATTTAGGTGATAGACTTCAGTCATTCCACAAGACAACTAAGAATAGCAACATCCATTGTTCTCACACTACATTTCTCTGGTTCATCTTTGACATCAGGTCAGGGTTAACTACTTGGACAGTTAACCCTCTAGTTAACCCTCTGGTTAACCCTCTAGTTAACCTTCTAGGCGTTAGATACTCAGAGCTGTACCATGTTGAGTTAGGTTTGACTTCTGATTTTAATTACATGGACATTTAATTAGTTTACCTTTCAATTAATTTGATTAGTTTTAACAGTATTTGGTATGTATTTTTTGTGTATTCTTTCTGTTCGTACATCATATGTTATGTACAGTATTTTAGATGGTTGGTTGTTTATAAGGTCTAAAGATGGTTAGTGGAGTTAACTGTACCGTTATGTGGTTGCTTGAGCAGTTTTCTCTGTTACCTTTGCTGGTTTAGAGCAAGTCATCAGGACGTGAGACTGAAAGCTAGATTCCAAGAAGTAAAATAAATTAATATAACGGTTTATTTCCTGATTTAATTATTTATTGGTTAAGTGATTTCTTTCTTTTCATACAAATTTGTCAATTTGTTGGGGTTGTGGGAGTCATATGTCACACTTATGTTGATAATGAGTTACTTTTCATCTATGAAGATGAAGATGTCAGATGTTGGATTTCTTTGTTAAATCAGATATTATTCTATGTTCCAATATGACTAGTGAACCTTGACCATCCTGTGCTGACTGTAAAGTTCACCACACACATATCGATTGTTCAGTTGCCAACATGTTGGCGACTACTTGTTCAGTTGGTAACTCAAATGTAGTCGTTATGTGTGTGTTCTCCACCAACAGTTGTAACATTTTTGTGGACATCTGGTATCTGGAAAATTTGTCAGCTGATGGGTCAGTGGATGGGTAGTGCCAACTATTTATCAGCAGACAAACAGCTGGCGACTAAAAGTCTGTGTGTGTATGGCCGGCTTAAGACAGATACTGTCTCAGTACAAAGACAATGATGTGAGCAATCATTATGGCCAACCTAGCAGCTCCTTCACATGCTCTGCTAGCATATCATATTGTCTTACACACTTGAAGGCTGTGCCTGTCTGCAGCCATAATTCCTTCTGACTGACACTTCCTGTATTGCTGTCCTTGCCTTTTATCCTGTGTAATAGGATCCCGGGCCTGGCACCCATGTGTAGCTGGGACAGTCATTGTTTCCAGAGCACACAAGTACCCTTGTTTTCCTATCAATAACCCATAATTTAATTACACAAGTAACACACTTAATTGATTGATTTTTGCCACCTGGCACCAGAGACTACTGAAGATGACCACTATGTACTGCTACAATCCTAGTACGCCATTGACAGAAAGCTGGCGTAAAACTAAAACCATCCATAACCTGATACTGCAGAATTATTTTCATTTGCCGGACTGTGCTACTGTTTCAAAGGTTTGTAATTATTTTTTGACTGCTGTATACAGATTGTGTTGATGTGGCGAGATGCCTGTGATGTGAGGTTGCTGATGGATGGTTTCTGGTCGCCTCCTGTCGTCACCAATGGAGAGGTGTCCCGCATTGTGATACATTTTGTGAGATTCTGTCAAGACTGGCTGTCAGGGCTCGATGACAATCTCAGTCGATGACAATCTCAGTCGCTGCCCCATTTGCTGTTGTAACTGATATTAATTTCCCGTCCTTAACAGCCGGCCAGTTAAACAGTGAGTCATCCTATAAGCTGGGCGCAATTGTCTGTGAAATCGTCATAAAGTTTGTCCGCTTTTAGTTGATTGTGTGCTTTGTTTTAAGCCAGTTGCCTTGTCTATGTTGTGTGGGATGTGATCCTTAGAGACTACACATTGCCTGTTTGACTGCCTACAGCCTAGGAACAGGAACAAAGACCATGTGTCTTTATGTCTGTTGGTGCTAAATCAACAAACCCAAACTGACAGGCTTACTTTCCAGAAGTGCTCTTTCAACAGTAACTGGAGTCTCTATTGCTGGAAGGGGGACTTCCTGTACAAGCTTGGGAAGGGAACACATGGACAATGCCTGTATTGTTTCCCTGGGAATCTATTTTCCCTGACAAGCATTTGATGGCTGGGAGTGGTTTAGTTTATGGCGGGATAGCCAAGAGATTGTGGAGGTACCAACCCCTTATTCACTTGTCTCAGGACTGGCTTGGGCCAGACAGAAACCATTAAGTCCATCACATAGACTTTATGGGTTTTTACACATTTCAGCATATGTGGGATGAATCACGAGGCGCGAGAGTTGCACTCTGGCTGCTGCTGTCTGGCACATAGCAAATTGCCATGACAATTTAATGACTGCATTTAGATTCATTACCGGAGACAATTCTTCTTCTCACATCTGTTGGAATATCCAAAAATTCAAGCAGAAACATGAAACTCTGACTATGGATGGATTTGGCAATGTGCTCAATGTAATCCCTGGATCTTTTCCCCCAATGCCATGGTCAGAATAAGAGAGGGTGCTTCATCAAAGGGGTTCATTATTTTGCCATAAACAGCCCCCCCCCCACCGCAGGGCCAGTGCAATGGTTGTAGCATTGCCAAAACACATATGAGAAGACATCAGAGAGTCTTGCACATGGTCAGCTGCTTGGGTTCTGCAGCAATTACTGCAGGCAGCAAGATAATTGTCTTGCTTGCAGGAGCTGCTGGTATCAGCATTGTTTATGGCTACTCTGTGTTTTAATTGTGAGATTTAATATTGCTGTACTGGCTGGGACAGCTGTGGAAACCATTTGGCTGCCTGCTCCAACTCCTAATGGGCCCTGGCTGGAATGCCTGACACAAGTCTCCCTTTGATTGCAGTGTCCTGCTGTTTTGTTCTAAGGGCCCTGGTGCCAGCAGGATGCCTGCCATCCTTTGTGTATCCCATAATTGCCTTGTGGGAAGAGGGCAACCAGTGGGAAGAAATGATAA
Organism: Lamellibrachia satsuma; assembly: GCA_033239005.1. Taxonomy (NCBI): domain Eukaryota; kingdom Metazoa; phylum Annelida; class Polychaeta; order Sabellida; family Siboglinidae; genus Lamellibrachia; species Lamellibrachia satsuma. The sequence continues at coordinate 3,429,238 of BSQZ01000005.1, forward strand.
AGTTGGGAGCTGTTCTTAATTACTGCTGTAAACAGCATTACCTGGCTGAGCTACACAGCCTTGTTGTGTGGAAGTCAGAAGTTGACTACAGATGGCACCAATCTGTTGTCTTCCTAATTCTGATGTCACAACAGTTCTGTTGTCTTCCTCATTCTGATGTCACAACAGTTCTGTTGTCTTCCTCATTCTGATGTAACAACAGTTCTGTTGAAGTTAATCTGATGTTCTGCTCTATACATGGTATGCCAGCATCAAAGTTATCCTTTTGTATTTGTGGCGTATTTGAGAAATGGGAAATTTAACAGTTTGTATTAATGATTAGAACAGATTATCTACTGACTGTGTAAATGCTAGACATATGGATGTATTTATAAACTTAATTCAAAGACAGGGCTAGGTGGCACTTGGATGAAATATGATTTGTATATATTCCATTTGAAACATAATGGCTAATAATGTTTAAATCACACTTCACAGTCAATGTTGGCTTAGTCTTTTGTGACATGTCCAGCGTTCAGCTGCCTTCATCAGATTAACTACCAAACGAAGGTAAAATATACTGTGAAAAACAATTCAAATATTATTATATTACAGTGGTCAATCTGGTATATCTCTTACGAAGAAGCCTGCTGCTTTGAATGAAAACAGTTGATGTTGTATCTGGCTTTCCTAAGCTAATTATAAGTCGACATGAGATTATTTGAATAATTGATGGTTAACTTTGACTGTAGAGGTGGTGGACATGTTTTCACCCCTCAGACAATCACATTCCAGTAGTCAGCGAGGTGTCAGCACCTTCTGCTGTGTGCCAAAGGCACGATGAGCACGTGCGATTGGCACAGCCCGTGATAAACCCAGCCCAGGCCAGCACTATGGAGGTGTTGAGAACAGGCAGCACTTGAGAATCGAGTGCCAACACGGCGTGAAGCCATTGTAATCGCGCCATCTCATCTGTAATATCGACCGGGCAGCATTGTTGTCATGTCGCCAGCTCACAATGCTCTCGAACTGATGAAAAACAATCTCATCCCGCCACTCGCAAGGCACAGTAAGGCGACTGACGTCAGCGCCAGGCTCGATGCTGATAATGGGCTTGATTTTAATGCAGTAATGGAAATCGAATGCACGATTGTATGAATATCGCATGAGATTTTAACATCTTCATTCGGCGCGAACAAATGTCAGATTGACAAGCCAATGCCTTGGTCCATGTGTCGCAGCGCGGGAATTAATAGCATCCTCTCAGCTATCCGTGGAACTGACAGAGTCAATGACAAATCATTGTGTCCTATTTCACCTGGTTGTCTGATTTTGTCAAGCCCCAGATGTGCTTTTACTGTTATATAAATAATAGCATAAATAATCAATCAGGCCTGAAAAATGTGTTCATATTTAAACTGACATCTATTATACCTGCAAAACACTGGAAATGTTTGTTTTATATGTATTTTGTGTTGTGTTTGTCATAGGCTTTACATTGTCCTAAAACAGGCCAGGCTATAATTATCTGTTTCCCGAGAACACACTATTGATACAGCTGATTAAAGCTTGTAACGGAGTGTGGCAAAAGTTACACAGTACGTTCGCCACAGTTCACTCAGTTCTTAAACTCTCGCCAACCCCCCCCCCGCTCTCCCGCTGAGATTCCCACACAGCATGGCGTCACTTTGATGTGTTTTATTCCACCGTGCTACTTACATACTCAGGTGTAAATCAATGGGAGGACGGCACACACTGGACAGAGTTGTAGGGAGGCGGGTACTGCAGTGATAGATGGTCGTGATTTGTTGTGATGAATGCTCCAGGTTGTATCAGTTCTTTCTGCCACTGCCCAGACACTTATTGTCATCACCCCGACTCGCCTGCCACTGCTGTTTCCATACTTAGCTGGTGGACGTCTCTTACAATAATTGTCTGATGGCAGGCAACATGGACCTGGTGGCGTAGTGTATGACTGTGACAGGCAGTCAGTGGGTGTATGCGTGCATGCTGCACGCATTCACTCGTGTGTGTACGTGCACACACATACATACATGCATGTATGAATAATGTGATATTTACTGTCCCTATTAGATCAAATATAAAATTTTACAAATCCTTGACCAGTTGATTTGGCTGCCCCAACAATACACACGTCGTCTCATACAGTTCTGCTGCTTGTGGTAACAGCCAGGCTCAGTGACATTGCTTCATGTTCACAGTTCTTCAAAATTATCTAGTGCCAAATGGTTCACTTGTACCGTCTTCTGTCAGCTGTGTCTGTTTATGAGTCGCATTTATACAATATTCACAGGTGTACATTAAAGGAAATGATACAGCATAATAGGTTGTGATGTGTGTCAGTTAAATTTAGTGTCACAGAGATGACACCTGCCGGAGGTGTAATTACATTGCAAACATCTTGTTGTACCAGTGAAGTGATTGGAAAAGGCTAATTGGGCTAGTGGCAAATGGAAAAGGATCTGAGCATGTGATGTTGCCAGGTACTGTTGGTTTCTGAATGCACAAAGTGCAATATGCACCGGCTTAACAGATAGAAAGCTGCTTTGTTGTCAAAGGCAGAGTTACTCAACTGATGAGCAATGTTTGTGCTATAGAGGTGGATTATGGTTTACTCTTGTCATGTTTACAATTTGGTATTTAATGCTGCTTAACTGTATAACTGTATAGCTTAACTCTATGTGGGTTTAATTCTTGTTGCTCTCCTCTTTATCCCTGAAGTCTGGGGTGAGGCTGGCACCGATACCAGTTGTTGATTTTGTAATTATTACTAAAGCATACCCTCTTTGCCATCACCATTTTATCAGTTGCAATAATGGTTCACACATGAGTGGAATTAGTTTTCACTTAAAATTGTAAATGAAAATCGCTCAGTAGTTATCAAATATATGACAGATGTTTTTACCTCCTACAATGATCTGGTTGTGTTTTGACCAAATTTTAATATTAAACATTAAATAATTAAATACATTACCATAATTAAATACATAACAAAATGATTTAATAATTATTTTAATTTGCAACATACAGTGTATGATGTTAAATTATAGACACTTATTAATCATGTTAAAGAGTACTATGAATGGCAGGCATTTGAAAGGGAATCTGGTTTTGTAAATACAAACAAGTGATTGTTGGGAATGGTCCAGGCAATTCTGGAACAATTTGGCATTGTTGTGATTTGTGTTGCAGCAGCAAATGTGTCATTGGAATACAGACAAGAGTGATGAATTTTAATGGAAGTGTTGTCACTGTAGCCCAGTGATTGTTAGCAGCTAATACTGCTAAACCGCTCAGGGCTAAACAGACTGCTTTTAGGCACCCTTAATAAAACACTTGTACACAGCTCCATCTTGGAGGCTTTTAGGATATGACATTTTCATTGTCTTTGCTCATTTACTTGGTCCTGCCTGTTTGGCTTCAGGATGGAGAGTGTGTTTGATGTTTGGCACATCTGTCTATTGTCTCTGGTTACTCCCACACACTTGTCTTAATAAGCCATTGTGCCAAAGGAAACCTGACCTGCCCATAGCAATAAAACTAGACTGGCTTAACCAGAGATGGGAGTGGTCTGGCATTCCAGTGAGACTCACACAATAGCCTATTGTTTCAGCAGACTGAGTGACCATCAGGGCATTGTAACATAAGCTGACAGGGCTGCATGGCTGTGATCCAGTATTTGTCAACATCCCACAGGGAAGCAGTGGGGAAAAGGATTGGCGTGGGAAGGATTGGTGGTGTTCATTCAGTTCAGGTTTTTACATTGACTGATGCATGTCTACCCCAGGTAGTCCTCTGTGTTGCGTGTTTTCAACCAAGTTAAGGAAATGATCTAAGGTATGGCAACAACTCAAATTATGAGAACCAGATAAAGTGACGTAATAAGTTACAATCTACTAAATGAGAAAATTATGGGTTCCTGCGATTCCACACTCCTGCATTATGTTGCAGTTAATTGCACGTGTTACACTATTGTGATCATATTCTATTGCTGTTTTTGTGGTTTTATTTCTGATGACTTTCCTTCAAACCATCTCTGTGAGCTCACTTGGATTTCCCTCCACTTATTTCTGCCACTTATTCCACCGTTCAGCTTTGCATCTTCCTTTTCAAATATAAACTTTGCAGGTGAAAAGATAGCACTGCTTTTCAGCTTTCCGCCTGCAAAGGTTGTGTTTCAAAAGGCATACGTTTAGCCTTTTTAGATTTCTCCTTTATTTTTTTTGACGTTTGCCTTTTTAGTACATGTAATATTATAAGACCTGTTTCTTACTGATACAAGGCCACTGCCATCTGAGACTGCTATGTGGCACCTTCCGTGGGTTGGTTTTTGCGCCAAGTGGATGAATGTAAATTTTTTTGCCAATGGAACAGTCACGTTTGAATGCCTACACTTTGTATGAATACTTTGATACACTTGCGGCTCAGTTGTGCCAAAATTCTGCGTTCACATTGTTGGTGCAGATGCCTAGTTTGCATGTAAGGCGGTGTTCTGATTGTAATCTTTCTAACGGAATAATAGGTGTAGTCAAGTCTACATGAGTTGGCAGATTGCCTGTCTACTGTGGTAAGCAGTCACAATGGGTCTGCATCAGCCAAGATGTGCGGCGAATTATATAACTAGTCGGTGGGGCTATTTGTCCAGGCAATTGTTCTCGTTATCGCAGAAATGCATGTCTGCATTGAATACTAAGTGCTGTTGTACCAGGCCGTCCGTGTCTCACGGGCTTACATGTTTATGAGGCTTTTTGCCAGACGGTGACGCTGGCCACTGGAGCGTGTCGTTCACCATAGTCTCTTGTTGTTCACAGAGAGATGTCATCAAAGCGAAAAAATACTCCGACGAAGCTAGCCGCAGATGAAATGCTGATCACGCCCGAAGAGGAGGCCTGCCTGCTGGAGAATGCACGGACGAACTGTCGCGCGACCGAGCTGCGATGCGACGACTCAGACAGCAGCGGCTCGGAGCTGAACCTACACATTGTCAGTTGTGATGCTGACGATGATTCTGACGATGACAGCGACAGATGTGACGAACCTCCAACGAAGAAGCAGCACTTGCTGCAGAGCATTGACTACAGCGATGAACTGTCGGAGATGATGACTGCCGAAGACTTGACAGCAGCATCGCCTCAACACAGACACTCAATCATCAACCACAGCAACAATGGCATTCTGACGAAGCCCCACTCGGGGTCGAACCACCGCAAGTCGATGAACCACGTACTGAAGCGACTCAACTCGAAGCAGGGTGAGGGCGAGAAGACCGCCCCCGCTGAGGCGGACGTCATCGGCAGCATCGAGGCTGTCATCAGTTCAACTGATGCCACCGTCCAACAAAAACAGCAGCAGATCAGCGACATGATCAAAGAACTACAACGAATACGCGAGAGTCTCGAACACAGCGGCACTAAGGTAGGTTTCAGCGATGTTTCTTTCTTCTGAAAATGCACATTGTGGATGTTTTAGTCAACTCACAGGTGCTTTGAACAAGCTGTATTTTATAGGGTGGTTTTCCAAGAACAGAATTACAATTTTATGTATATTATATATGTATAATTATATATATATACATGTATATGTATGTATATATATGTGTGTGTGTATATATATACATGTATATATATATATATATATATATATATATATATATATATATATATATATATATATATAAATGTATATTTACACTTTAAACTTTAAGCTAAAAACTTTCTTATGATGAATATGTTATTATATCAAATTATGTGTCATTAATTCAGCACAAAGCACCACATTTTTTGGGTCTACATAACAAAGCAAGCTTTATGCACTATCATACATCTTTTATATTTTAAATATAAATAAATGTGAATAAATTAAAACTATTGATGGACTTTCTGCCAAAACATTTATTATGTGCAATGAAAAATTATATGTAAAAAGTTAATGTGTTTGTATGTTATAAATTGTAGTTTTAACACAGTTTTAACAAACAATGAAGTAGTTGGTAAAATAAAACAGCTCTATGTTGCTTTCTAGGATCAAATGGAGTTACCAAGAATCATAGCAGAAGAAAACACATTCTTACCATCATCATAAATGTAAAACCTGAAGCCAGTTGAAACTAACTATTGTTAAATACGATGAACGTTCTTGTTTGTAATCCTTTAAAAAATATTTTTTTTTGTAAAAACATTGATATTTCTAACATACTAGTTGAGTGAGGTAAATAGTTTATGCATATTACAGAACAAGCTGGATAATTTGAAGTGCCCGGGACCTTTGAATTATCCAGCTTTTCGAATTAACCAACTTTGAATTAAGCAGTGTGCGCTGTATACTACTTTTCTTGAAGGTTTTTTATCAGTCTTCATAAAAAATTATATATGTGTGGAAAGTTTCTCTGAGCGTTCAGAAGAATGTTTGAGAAAAATGAAATTGTAGGAAATTGTTGTACTGAAGAAATAATATTAGCCTGCATATGATGGTGATTTGTTAAATGAAAGTTTGAACAAACCCCCAAATAAGCCCAGTAAACCCAATTTTCTTATGAATAGTTTTGTGATGGGAAGAACAAAGGGAAAGGGAAGAGACAGGAAGCAGGCATCAGTGGGTGGGTGGGGGGGTGTGGGAAGGCCCTTGTGGAAGTCATTATTCTTGGCTGTTTCCCAGAAGACAGCCACCAACAGCCCTGTCACTCAAACCCCTGAAGTAGCCTTTCCCTCTCCCTCTACAATGGGATTGTGTATGTAACCCGACACCCACACCAAGGCACACTGTGTGGACATATTTGGGCAGGTGATTGTTGCTCAGCAGGGAGGCCAAGGAGCTGTGTAGTGCCTCTGGGCAGGGTAAGGGAGGAAGTCTGGGGTCTGGCCACTGCTCCATAACAATAATATAAACTTTCCCCACTCACAGGGCACCACCCAGCTGGTGGCCGCCAGCACCACAAAATGTGGACTTCATTACATTAGAACTGACATTGCCATGCCAACAGATCCATAATGCAGATAGATCCCTTGTTCCGAGGTGATATTTCAGGAATATCTTGTGTGGCTGTCTGATACAGCCAGCAAGGTGTAGCTGGCTAACAAGACACAAGATAACCTCTTGGGACGATCCCTGCAAATGTCTCCTTTGGTGTGCCCTGCTTACAGTGCCACACTTTTTTGAATATGACCCACTGCATTAATATGTCATGTCATGAAATGTTTTTTATGCTAGTGAATTATGAAACTCACGTGTGCGAAATGTCAACACAAAAACCCACAGCTGACAGAATCACAACTCATAAAAGTTGTTTGTTAACCAAGTGTTAATTGTTTACAATCATGTGTAATGTTATCATTTGTAATCATATCCACCAGAAGAAAGCCTTTACTGCCAGGTAGTAATGATTTTGTTTGCAAAGTGTTAGTTTACAATATTGTTTAATGTTATCTTTATCACCAGAAGAAAGTCATTAATACTAGGCAGTAAACATTATATACATCTAGTATCTTTTCATGGTAATTGATCAAAACCCAACTTGTTTGTTTCTCATTGTTGTCATAAACATTTATACAAAGGATATGTTGTAATTTATTACACCTAGCATTACTTCTTACCAGTGTTAAAAGTCTTCCTTAATTCATATTGAATCAAACGAAGAAATTAAACCCAAGTTTTGTTAATCTGCCCATATTAATTATATCAAATTATGTGTCATTAATTCAGCACAAAGCACCACATTTTTTGGGTCTGCATAACAAACAAACATAACAAACAAAATTAATATTCTGTCTATCAACAGTAAACTCTATTAATAATTCTCGCTCTGGAAACATACATAGTACAGCGTTGTGGTTTTGTCTTACCTGCTGTTACAAATGTATGGGTTTTGTCTTACCTGCTGTTACAAATGTATGGGTTTTGTCTTACCTGCTGTTAGGAGTGTATGGGTTGTGTCCTTTGGGTTTATCCGACTGCTATCGCACTAAATGCTTGTTTGCCAGGCTTTGTTCTAATTGAGCTGACTTTTACTTGTTGCAGCATGCAATAGCTGAGTGGCTTGTTTGCCAAGCAACTTTTACCAGGCGCGGGATTAATCACGGGCCTTTGATAGGCACACATAAAACAGTGGAGCCACACTTTGACAGGAAGTCATCTAGTACAGTGGGGCTTGGGTTTAAGGCCAGTGGAATGGGTTTATGGGCAGCACATTGGTTTTAGGTGCAGCCCAATAGGTTTACTATGGGCAGCCCAAGTAATTGGTGGCGTTACATGCACTTGAAAGATTACTCCCGCTTGATAATTCCAGGAAAAAACCTGATCGTGATTATATAGAAATTAGCGTTGGGTTTGGGAAAATTACTGATATGTGTTTGTATAGGTTACTGTTTCAAATTAACATGGGCAGAAAGAAGGTGATAGGGATGGAGTTGGAATTAGCATCGTGCCATATCCTAAGCTCTGGCTACAGGGGACTTTATAAATGTTGGCAATAGTACTTGTTCCCAAGTTTAACCGCAGCAGCAGCTAACCAGTGCTTTTTGAAGAAAACTTCGGTTTGACAATGTCATTAGTTCAGTACTGCGTAAATGTCACTCAGTGAGTAAAAACTATTTCTTCCATTGCTGTGACCATTCTCCTCGTGTGTTTTTACATCAGCTCATTATATGAACATTTGAAAGAGAATATGAAATAAAGGCGTCACAACACAGAAGCCTCATTGACTCATAGGCTCTGCACAAAGACCTATAGATTCAGATGCACTCAGGCTTGACTAATTCCTCAAGGAATATTGTTCTTTGTGTCGACTCTCTGAAGATAACAGGCATGATCGTAATGTTCGCTAGAACAACCGGTCACATGTATCAAAGTATTTGCCTAGTGGCGGTGAAATTGCTTCGCTTTTCAAGAATGAATCACTCTCTATTGTAGTCACATGCCATTAGATACAGTATCGATTGGCAGATGTTTTATGCCTGAAACCGTAGTTGCATACAGTGGTTAGATAATAAACTGATTGGCGAAGCTACATTCTTTTGTCTGATCTTTCATAAAAACTTGGCCTTCCGGTGGCTCTTCTGAAAACACCTCCATTCATTTTGGATAATCTTGATTATTGTAATCGATTACTCTCTCTCTCTCCCGTGGCTTCTGGTAGGCTGCCAGATTATAGTTTGTCAAAAACTTGCTTCTGCCGGCTGGAACATTCGGGGAGTATATACTAGTTATTGTTTCGGCGGAAACACTAACGGTGTGGTTTAGAGCCAATAGGCAGCTGTTATCCAGTGAAAGGTCGCATTGTCCCAAGTGCCAGTGCATTCAAGGAGATGTGTGTCGGGACAGCTAATGTTCCCTGGCAGAAGGGAACGGACTACCCAGTAGTATGCCAGAAATCCTTTCTTCTGACCTACACATTGTTTGTCTGACCAGGTCTAGTGCTGACGCCACTGCCAGCCTCTATTCACATCAACCCGGCTCAGCCTTACAAAAGGCCATTCATGTGAAGGGAGTCATTCAGAGAACTGGGGCACTCGAGAAAGTTGTCATTTATGTAAATACAGGAAACTTCTCCAGGTGCAGCTATCTGTCACCAAGTTTCTTAGCCATTTACCCTCCACCTGTTCAACCCCTCTTCCCCCAGCACCCCCACTGTACCCCCCTGATTTTGGTAAAAAAATTATTTTATTTATCATTCAGCCAAAGTGCTTTTGTCAGTTACCTTCCAGTAGTAGATATTAGTAACTTTTCTGAAGTAACCACAGATTTATATGATAATGTGTTTCAATGGAATATATATATATAATTATATTTATATATATATATATATATATATATATATATATATATATATATATATTTTATAAATCATTGTTAATGCACAGCATAATTGTGCTAATTAGTGTAGTACTCTACACTATATTAATTGCATGTTTGTGACAGAAGAGAGGTAGATTTTTGTCACAGAATTCTAAAAGTTGATATTCGTTGTGACAGCTGCCCAAGGGTGGGAATGACTGCTTGTTGTACTATGTCAGTGACAGGGTTGCAGGGTTGTTCACCCTATCTTAGAACTCAGCATGACAGCTGAACACAAGGGGTCTGTCACACATAAGTGCATTCTGGAGATTTGGCTTGTTAATGGCCCCCCTAAGTCCTTCTATGTTTATAATCAGACAGATATTACTCAGAGCTGCTAACTGTGTTTACCCATCTGTTGTCCGCCCTGACAAAGTATAGTTGTAATGATGGCCCAAAAAGAGCTCTGGCTCCATCCCTTCGTCTTGTCTTTTATCAGCTTATTAATCATCACTTAACAGTTGCTAGACATTGCAAAATGCAAAATAAACATTTAACAAGAATCAGCTGACAAAATCAGCCAATGGTGTAGCTTCTGATGGATTATACACAAGTCAAATTAAATATGAAGTCGTTATTTCACCAGATGTTAGGGATTGAGTGTGTTATAATGAATCGTGTTTTGTTTTGTTGTAATGGTGTGTTCTAAAATCAAACTTGTTGTTTGAAACCAACATTTTCCAACTATTAATTAAAAAGTCCAAAACATGAAATTCTTTATGATCAATTCCCTCAACTTGGAATTCTCATACAACTTTTGTTATTTTGCAAAAACGTCAATAATTATGTTCAATAATAAATAAGTAAAGGCTTTATTTTATTACGATGACCATGTCATGGTTATCTTGTGATTTTCAGTGGGCATTACAGTCGCATACACTCTTACATCCAGTGAAGTGGGTTGGGCCCATTACAGGTTACACATTTACCCCCTGTGTGGGATCTTTTACTTCCCCTGGCACAGACACCAGGTAGAAGGGAACACCTGGTAGAAGGGACCAACAGCTTTTAGTGTCTGTTCTTAAAGATGTTTTGTTCAATAACATGTAGCCTATTATTATAATAATGTGTAATAATTAAATTAATTTGACTTTGTTTTTTATTGCAGGTCCAGGAAGTATCAGAAGAGAAACAGAGACCTTCTGGTGAGTCCATTATTTTGGCTGGAAATTTCTGCATAGAAAACAAAATAACAACTTTAATCATGCATTGAATTTACCATGATGACATTAATTTGAATGGGCCCATTCAGGTAGGTTCATCCAAAAAATATTTATAAAATAACATGCATGATATCCTAATTTTTTTTCGCACTGTGTATAGATTGAAATAAACTCCAGTTATGAATGTTGTAATTGGTATCATGGTGAGAAATTAAGGAGAATTCACTGAGAGGAAAGCCAGATGTCTGCAAAATCTTCATTGCCTTAGGGACAAACAGCTGCAAAGAAGATGCATCTTTCTAATTGCCACAGCGATCCTGTGTAGTGGTTAATAAAATTCTGTTACAGCGACCACCCAGTGGCTGGGCTGTATGGGTGGTCACATCTAACAGGTGACAAGGGAGACAGGTGTATCAGCTTACTTACTGTGCTTAAGACACCAAAGTCACTGTTCTTCTTTGTCAATGCATGCACTAGGTACGGTGGTGCACTGCACTGATGTGCTTTCTGTGAGATCATTGCATTCGTTTGGAGTTTCAAACCCTTGGATCTAAGCGCAGACAAACCTAGCCGTAGGATGCCTTGCAACTTGAATGTATTTCACAATTGCCAGATGCTGTAGAAAAATATAATTTTGATAACCAAATAATTGCATTCTTCAAAACTTACCACCACCAGGGAAGCTTAGCAAGTATCATAGACATCGCAAACAGATGTACTAGATTCGTTGCAGATTTTGATTGAGTGATTTGAAAATGATTTTCCTTCCTAGAACTGCATGTTTCAAAGGTGTAACTAATATGCAAGATTACAGGTTAGATTTATTTAAGTTTTGTGCATTCTGTAACGGGGAACACATGCATGCATCAGAGTGAATCCGTGGCTCATCAGTCATGTGTCTAATGGGTGGCACTTAGAATACAGTCACAGACGGTGGATCAATTTGCATGCATATTGGAGAAGATACAGGTGAAAACAGCATATAATATGGTGATATTAGATAGGGAGATTATCTTAATATTTGACACAGTTATTGCCACTGATGTTGAGATTATTCAGAGGAACGCGGCTCCTGCATATCAGCATTCAATTATTTGGCATTGTAATCTTAATAATCTACTTGAAGAACAAGTTCTTTAGTTGATGGAGTAAAAATGGTAAGATTCTTCTGTTCACTGCCAAAAGTGTTAGCATTATTTTGGTACTCTAAGTCTTGCTTGCTTTCTAGTTCATCTTTTAGTAGCTCTAAATAATGCATAATGTTGTTGTGATAGACTGTTAGGAATCAAGAAAACATTCAATAGAACAGACACATCTTCAAAGGACATTATAGGAACCAAAGAGCACAAAGTTCTTTCAAAGTGTTGTCAGCAGTGTTGTCGGCAGTGTTGTCAGCAGTGTTGTCAGCAGTGTTGACATCTCAGATGGACAACATAATAGAATCACTGTTTCTCATGACAATCACCACAGGCTTAGAGGGATGTTGATTGTGCCAGAGCAGGAAGTGACTAAGAGCAGACAAGACCCACCACACAGCGGGTCGTCTCAGAGAGAGGATATGCAGCACTCTCAATCTCACCACCTCCCTCCATCTACCACCACCCAGCTCTTACAGCACCGCATTAATTACAGGTAGTCTAATGAAAAGACACCTTTCACAGTAACACAACCTCACAAGTCTTCTCATATGCACAATCTGTTTCCAATTAATGACCCTCCTCCCTTCCTTCTTAAGACATACCCTTTGGCAGTGGCGCTGTATGAAATCATCTCCATTTTCTGATGATGAAATCGGGTTTTCCCCACGGGTGTTCCTGAGCTGAAATTTCCGCAGTAACTGGAGACAGTTTATTTGTGTTGTCTTTTAATAAGTAAGCTATGTAAATAATTGTTATACACACGCACGCACACACACACACCACACCACGCCACGCCACACACACACCACACACCACACACCACACACACACCACACACACACACACACACACACACACACACACACACACACACACACACACACACACACACACACACACACACACACACACACACACACACACACACACACACACACACACACACACACACACACACACACACACACACACACACACACACACACACACACACACACACACACACACACACACACACACACACACACACACACACACACACACACACACACACATGCACACATGCACACTGAAACCTGAGGAATCTACATTTTTGTGGATTAATTATCCAACAACAGACTCCCGGCTCAGTTGAGATATATAAACAGCCCTGTTTAATTAGTATATATATATATATATATATATATATATATATATATGGATTAATTATCCAACAACAGACTCTCGGCTCTATTGGGATATATATCCAATAGAGCCGGGAGTCTGGTGTTGGATAATTAATCCACACAGATTGTTGTAGATTCCTCAGGTTTCTAAACAGTAGCTGCCATGCCTCAGTGGCACTAGGAGGTGTTTTTGTTGTAATTTGGCCAAACTTGTAAGGCTGATAGTGGGAGACATCCCCCAGGGGAAGACACCTTTCCTCATATTGCCCCACATTCTTATCTCTCCTTGAAACAATAAAAATAACCCATCAGACTCTGGGAATTTGAAACAATATCCTGTTCTGTCACCCAAATGTAAACAGTGAAAATGATAATCTCTGGCCCTTGAGGTGGATGCCAAACCTCTGTTTGCAGCTGAACTGTAGAGCAGCAGCATTGGAGCCATCCTTCAGTCTAGTGTCTCACATTTAACTTGTTTATTTTAATTTGTTTATTGATGTACTTGTTACATTATATGTGAATGTGTTGATTATTAATGTTAATTTAATAGTTAAATATGCACATGAATCCTGACATATCCGTTTCTTGTATTAGTCTTCAACAAGAAAAGCTTAATTTATAGAATTGAGAAGAATGTACACATTTAAATAGTCCCTAAAATCATTGCCAGCTATACACTTAAAATGGTGATGGTGGTAACGTTGCACCAAGAACAAATTAAGGCAAAGATAATCCCCAACTTTTTGAGTAACCAATCTTGTGAAATGCCCTCGTTGTTTCTTCACCCATATTTTTTAGGCCTTCAATTATTGCAGCCTTCCCTTAAAGAGTTCACTGCCCCAGGACTAGCAGAAACTCTCCCCTCCGATCCATCATGCAATACAATTGCCTTATCACTTGATTTATGATTGCCCTCTGTCTACAGTTGGCCGCCCTGCTGATTCGCTAGAGGGTCGTTATCAGGGCATCAGAAACATTGTTGTTACTAAGGTGTTTGCAGATATTAATATTAATTAAGTGTGGCGCTGAAGGCCTCTAAACTGTAATTCTGGCCTGATCTTATTACCAAGGTAATTGGAAAGGAGTTAACAGGAAAAAGTTGCCAGGAAAGTAATGGATTTTGTTAGTAAAAATAACAGGTGAGGACATTATGTAGTTCTTATGGTTTTAGAATGTGTTTTTTGTAGTTGTTCAGTATGCTACGATATGATGACGTGATCATGTATTTTGTTAATGTGACATTGAAATTATTTAAGTTTCTGCTACATTCTAGTGAATTCTTGCTAGAGGATATCATTGGTTTCTAGAAACTGTAATGGAGACACTTAGTAAGAACCATATCAAAACATTTACATGTTATTCTATTCTAGACATACATAAACAGTTCTTTATGATTCAGCATCCATGAATTTGCACCATCCTACATTACGCACAGTCACATATATTTATAGTCTATGTAATGCCCTCAACATTGTAAAATATGTCTTGATTTATTACTAACTTTTATGTATTAATGTACAACTAAGCAGCACATATGACTTTTTCATTAACATGTATATATTGACTTATGAGTTAATAGTGTCTGTATCAATGCATGTGTCAGAGAAGCAAAAACGTTTCTCTAAATGAAGCGAATTATATCTTCTGGCAAGACCCTTCACTAGAATGTGATGCAGAATTCTGCAAAGTCACCATAATCATTTAAAGGATAAATGGCCACTTCTTCATACAATAACACATTGTATTTTATACTGTTATTAATAAGAATCCTGTTCACCTTTGGCCAAACAAAAACGTCCTAAATCCCGAATTATCCTTTTAAAAAAGGTTTCTTTTAACTTACAAATTTGTAAAAATCACAACCAGTTGTTGCATGCAGAGTTTTACCAAGAACACACTAATGGCATGGCCATGTGCTGCAGAGGAATGGCTCTTTTAATACAATGCACATTTGGTGGAGATCCTTTGAAGGCAGACAGTTTGATGTCCTAACGACTTTCTCATGGGACCAAGTGTCTGGGACATGGCTGTTCTTCCAATTAAACTGGTGCTGTGTCCATCAACAGAAGGAGTCTCCCCTCCAGTCTTCATTCCAGGGCTGATGGGATCTGCCAGACCCAGGGAAGACAGCCTTGTTTAATTGCTTAACTTCGCAAGGTGTTGCTTCTCACAGTTCTGTCTTGATTTCAAATAATTTCTACTTTTCCCAAGGTTGGCAGGAATTTAGAATAGCATGAAGCACAAAGACGGAGTTTGGTAATTTGGTGCCGTGTTTTTGAGAAATTAACAACAGTTGCTGATTCAGACTTTTATTTAAAATTTTTGCATAACCAACTATATTACCAGGTTTGAAAGAGGGTGCTAAGTCTCTATAAGTTTGTATATTAATATAATTTAATAAAATGTAATATCACCAATAATAAAACCGCTATGCAGATTGTCAACACTTAATAGATTTCATACTTTCCATTGAATTAAACTTAAAAAATTACCTGAATCCACGCAAAACATAGTGACAAAACCAGAGGAACATCCATTTTGCATCCTGCATAATCGGTATAATACTGTAAATATACACACTGTGTGATCATGTTCTATATTAACCTTGTATGCACTCAGTTGTAATACGTGGGCAGCTAACCACAGCAGAAAGGAAAACATCAGTATCCATGAAGCGTGAGAAATCAGTGGATTGTTAAATGAAGAAAATTAACCTCCGTCTGGGGCCAGATGCTCTTTGTACCTTGCTGCGAAAACAGCTGAACACTCATTGACTTCTAGGAATTTTTCTAGGAAAGTTCAACCAATCTGTATGATTGTTGCCCATGTTTACTGGAAGCAAATTACTGGAAATTGCATAATTTTAACTGCTGTATACATTGCCTGCGATGCTTGTGATTGAAACCTACCGAAATGCGTGATCATGTGATTTATAGGCGATATGGAAAAGTCAGAGTTGATTGCGTTTAGGGAGATTTCATCGAGAGAGAAAAACACTGTTTTTCGCTGTGTTTTTCGTGTGCATGTTCAACTGAGCAAACCCATGGATAGGCTGTATTACTTTGATGTACTTTTGAGTAAGCGATGTTTAATGAACAATGTTGATTCTGATGAAAGACAGACCTTCTCATCTGTCTGTCTGTCAGAACAGCCCACCACGAATGACCTCTGTTCTCACCAACAACCTCTGTTGTGCCTTCGTCAATGAGGTGCCCGTCTGGCCGGAAAAAAGTTAGTTGGCTTTTCACGCTGGTTCTGCATTAAACTAGAAATATAAAAAACAGGCACATTTTAGCACAATGTAGTTTGATTAATGTATGGATTTTATTGGCTGCGTTTTTGTGAAGACAGCCACAACTTGTATGGAGGCACTTGTTCAGCCAGGCTGGGAGCCAAGATTGTCCCACATGCCCGTTTTTTTCCAGCTCACATCTGAAATGATTGGGGTTGTGACATTTTAACTTGCTACATAATGTTGTGTAATATGCAGTGGGCTGCTTGTATCTTATCACCCCATTACCCTTATCCCACCCAACCCCCTGGTTCCACAAAGCCAGTCACTGCTATCATAACAGCTGTCAGGGACAATGTCTCCAGCCCACAATGTTGGCTTTGGGATTAGTGTAGATTGTGGTCTGATACACCAACAAAGGCTGGGGGTTCCCACAGTGTGGGAACAAGGAATAAGCCCAGCAGGAAGGGTCAGGGAATCCACCTTTGTAGGTCTAAGCAACTGTCCAAGTGTCCAGTGACACTGGACAGGAATAACCAGATGGTCATTCATTACTTGAACACTTAGCTGATCTGTTAGTGTGTTGCAGGTGAGAAAGTAAGACAATAATATGGTGCATTCACCTAGCTCCCCTCTCTATGGCTGTCAAGGACACCAGAAAGCCTTGGGAATTGTCACCAGAGAAAGCTAATGACATTCCCTGAGAGCTCTGTGACAGAAGATGATAGGTTGTACACAGATTGCTGGTAATCAGTCACATCTCCCACCCTGTAGTCCAGTGTACTCCAGCAACAAGTGATAATTTGTCTCGGATACAGCCTGTTCTGCCCGGTTGTCTCCGATTTGGAATAAAGAAGTACGATACTCATTTCCTCTCTGCCATTTCTCGCCACTGTCCCAATCATTCCATAAGTGACCTTTCTGAGGACATTAATTAGCGTTCTTCCAGTTCCATTCTGTGAAGACAGTACTCAACTTCTTGTCTTCATATTTTCGAAGCATGCCACCAGGGGGAGCCAGTGTACAGTGGGTATCAAAAGGCTGTGTTCTGTTACCGTTAGTTTATACATTATTTGTTGAAGTGTCTTCTGTTGAAGTGTCATCTATGTATGTGGTTTTTGCTTTGTAAATAACCTTGATGATCCTGTATATTCACTGCACATTTCAATGCACCACTGTCTCCTTTCAATGTTTTTCAGTGCTACAAATGCCTCAAAAGCTCTACTAACTGAACCAGACTGCGTCACAGCAACGCGTGATGTGATCACTGTGCTTTGCACTGCCATAAAAATTTTCTATAATAGCTCTCTCGTGATGTTGTCCTGTTGCGATCTGATCAAAGAACACAATAGTGGTGAAGTAAGGGTCGGGTCAAGTCAAAGTAAGGATCGGGTCAAGTCAGAGGTGTTTGTCCAATGGCCAACTTCCAGTGAAACGTTTGCAAATGATTGTGATCACTTTCAGCTTGGCAGAGAGTTATCTGAATTCTCAAATAAATAAGAGTTTTTTTAACAGGCATTCTGTGTGGGGCTTATCTTCTCCTTCAGATTACCAGATAAGGACAGTGATGTTTATTTTGCCAGCAACAGTGTTTAAATTATCACAATGATTTGACACTGGACCCTGTTGCTTTGTGATGCTTGGTTGGAGGGGCTAGTTCTATGATTACCCTAAAATAGCACGACATTATATGTAGTGGTCACAATGAACCCTGTATCTGTCTCATTCTCTTATTTCATTCTGGTACACGAAGGGCGTGAGAAAGTTATGGCGTTTCTTAAAACTTCAGTACGATAGACAAAGATTGATTCTCCGTTTTGTTGCAAAGCCACAATAAAACAAATCACGAGTGTTTTAGACTTGAGGTTTTGTTTAACACTTTTTCATTTATTTCTCTCACTAAACGTTACTATACTCTTTCTTACATACATATCTTGTTTTGTCAAAAGGTTAGATTTTAGAGGCTGCACTTGAAAACATATAATTTAAAATGGTGGCTTACCTTATTCTGATTTACGAATGGTAACAACAGCCTTGGTAAGAGTTCTTTGTATCTTTCTATGTACTACTGGTGCTCTATTCATTATTGACAACTTAAACATTGATAATTTTGGGTTGGTATGCCACAGTTAGACCAACTATCATCAGAGATATGGAACTTGTTTGGTTGTTGAATATGAGTTGTGACGTCATGCAGAATGGTCTACTCATTTAGCAGCGTGAATTAGAATCCAATCCTTCTCACTCCTTTTGTTTTTCCACAGTGATAGTTTGTCTAATTCTGGCATATGCGACTGTGGAAAAACGACTTTATTTTCACAGCCTGTTTCCACGGTGTTCAAATACTTAAGCGAAACATGAGGAAGAAAGTTGACGTCTCATAGTTAAGTTGACTTCTCATAGTTGGCTCAAGACACACTGGTAATGCCAGTGATGCAGCATTCTTGGAAGTAGCCAAAAATAGATTATTTATGTAAACTGATACTCTACTGTTGGGTTCATGGCAAATATGATTCACAAAACTAAAGGTAAAATACACTACGACTGTATGCGTAACTACTGCACTGCGCAGTTAACTCTTTCGTCATAAATAATTGCTCAAACTGAGAAATATCTGCCATGACACTGCCTAAGTGTGTGGTTTGACATCACTAGAAACCAGGAGATTAATTGGATTCACTGTTAAAAAATAATGAATTTATGAAGAAGAATTTTCTTCAAAGATGGTAAACCAGAGTCCATAAGGTAGCTTTAATAAAAAAAATAGTGTTTATTGGATGTAAGGACATACTCATTTACACAGAAGACAATTAATAATAATGGAACAAATTATGCTAGCAGTATGAATATGTTTAAAAACAGAATCAACAAACATCTGATACACAGATTATGTATGTTGTGGACTTTGAATAAAGCAGTGGTTTCTTTGTCCACTTTCATCTGGAGTTACTGTTACTTGTGAAATCTGTATAGTCTCCTGTTAAAGTGTAATTTTTTATTCTGTCACTGTGGCTCTAGTTTCAAAATTCAGTTCCTGAAAACAATTGACAGTGGAAGGAAGTGACAAATGTGCTGCATTAGGTCAGGGGTGGTTGGTTGAGGGGTTGGGTTGGGGGTGGAGTACCCACTGACCTTGTGGCAGCTGGGTAGTGGTCCTGCACAGTGGAGTATGCTTAATCAGGTGATTAGCCAGTGCCAGGATTAATCTGAGTGGACCATGTCATATGCATGGCAGGTTGGCTGTGTGAGGTACATGGAAGACTGGTCAGCTTGTTGAGCCAGTCCACTTATTGTCTGGTCAAGGCAACAGCCGCTTCTCATTAGAACCTGTGTACAGCTGATATCTGAGTCTACTCTGAGAAATATCCTAACAACAAATTTTATTAATGCTGATTTCAAGTAACCTGACTGTCAAGTTTGTTGGTTACTTTTGTAGTTGAATGGTTTGGTTCAGTGTTTTATGACCTCTTTTATGAACTCTGCTCACATGAGATTTAAATGTAATATTTGCTGAGTAAGAAAATGTTTATATATAATATTTATTTTCTTAACATATTAAATAAAAATATCTCTTCTGCACTTTGATTTGTGATCATTTGAGCAATATGAATTTGTAGTTCGCCTGTGTTCCTAATGAAGATGATATTAGGTTTAGGATAAACTGGCTGCATTTTTGCGTATGTGACTGTCTGCACACTGCCCATTGTTAACTTGTATTGAGTCCAGTGATTAGGATAATTGCTTGTGATTGGGTTATCCAGTTGCTGGAATCTACACATCACAAACTGTGTATTGTCAAGGTAACTATGTAATGCAACTGATATAAAATGCAATAGGGTGACCAGGGGTGGGGGTCACTTGTCCATATAAGGCAATGGTCAGTTGGCTTTGATAGGGGTCAGCCAGTGCTCTGGCCAGTCCATGGCTGGAATGGATAAATCTGGGCCTGTCCTATTAATGTGTCTTTGTGGCTGTGCATCTGGCACTGGGCAACATACAGTAGGAATAAATCCCAGTTGTTGATGGTTGTGGAGGGGGAGGGAGGCTTGTGTGCATAGTAGGGTGACAGCACAGGGTTTATATGTTGGCTGTCCAGAGCAGAATGGGTTACGGCTGTCTGCTCCAGGGAGCCATTATCATGGCCATGTGCACTGGTCCTCTCATGTTACTGCAGCTGCGCCAAGACGCTTTATATGTACACCTCTGTCATGCCGTTTTATATTTAGGCGATCTTTTCCATTGACTCATCATTGTTCGGCGGCTTGATTCATCCGCGGTGCATGGTGCATGCATGCGAGGCGTCAGTACCCGATAGTCGCATCTCCCGTTGTAATTGATAAGAGGAGGGCGGGGAGCAAGCTGGCACTGACACCACACTCTTGTGGATGGCTTTCTCATTGCATTGTGCAGATGTTCCTGTCTTCGGTCACATGTGGGGGTGGATTTCCTTTCCAGCTTTTGTTACCAGAACGTGCTACAAAGATCTGGGAGATCTTCTGTGCATTAATTCTAGCCAAGATCTGCGGTAATGCATGTGTGATATCCTCTGGTGTCTTGTATCCATTTCGGGGGCGAAGACATTGTTTCATTCTTCATGTTGTATTAGACAAACAGAAATAAATCTCGGTTGATCCAGCGTGGATCTTGTCAGGTCTCGATGAAGCTGTGGTCAGGCATAGATTTATAATTCATTCAATCTGCTACAAGTAAATACCACACAAAGGCCAACTTTTATTTTAACATCCACTAATGTACTGACATAAAACTGTTAAACTGCAGCAGCAACGTGGCACTGTGTTTGATGTGAGTCACATTTTGCTGCAGCGTTTCTTGCAACTTTTATTCCACTGACCCATTTACGAGGTAGTAACGTTTCGCATAGATTAACTTCACACAAAAAGTGGAGCTATTTTAATAGTTATTACTTCTGTTTGACATGCCACCACGCCCAAAGTCGTTACGTTTGTTACGCGCGCACGGCAAGCATGACGCATCTGTCTTGGCTGCGTTATTTTTGCCCATTGTTGTCTTGTCATGTAAACAGTTCGTAGACTTCATATTGGATGAGATTTCTTAGAAAATCAAAATAGAGCCGTTCACACGTGCATGAATTTAGTGAAAAGTGCAAGGAAAATCATCCTTCAGAATGTCAAACAAAGCGATAAAAAAAGTGTGTGAAGTGCAGGCCATGACGTTACCACAGACAATGATGGAGAGGTGTGTGACGGACCCAGTGGGTCGTTGATTACCGGAAACTCTGTTGCGTCTGTGCGGAGATGAGCAGCAGCAACAAAGTGTCACAATGACAAGAACTGATATTGCAGGTGTTGGGTTAAGTCTGCCTGATAAATAACACACTAATCTCCACGTGAACGCCTGTCAGTCAGTGATTGATAGCCCGTCTTATATTTGTATAAATGTGCTGCTATTTCGTATTGTTGGCAGACACCATGGAATTCAGCTGACTAAACGGACTGATAATGGGTGTGCCTTGCCGCAAACTCCCGCAGTGTGGGAAGGCAGAGGCGGCATGTCTGTCTGCCACCAGGGGTTCGTGCCGAAAGAACATTGACAAATTGTTAAGCTTGCATCTTTTTTTATCAATGGTTGATCGAACATGAAGAAAACACCAAAGGATTTTTTATCTCACTGGCTGTATAAAATATTTATATTTGTTTGCATTACACAAATACTGCTACAATGCCAACCTGTGAAACTTACCAATCGAAAGAACCATTTTAGCATCTCGTGGCATCTTTGGCTGCCTGCCCAGAGGTATTTTACTGATGGCTGAACCATTTTTGTTCACTCCACAGGACTTAATTGTTCTGCAGTGCTTTCTCTTGAGTCTTAGCCACAGCCTAATGTGTATCCACGGCTGATTAAAGAGGCGCCATCAGACAATGTGTTCTCAATCAAACTGGCCTGCATAGTCAGTGATGTGTAGACACGTCTGCTCCTTCTTTCATCCACACTCTTTATTAATGAAACAGCAACGCTCTGTGTTGTATTAATACCGACCAGCGCCAAGACAGGCGCAAATCGGGGAATTTCAGTCAGTGTTAGCTCAGCCATAGCCTGTCTTTCATGTATGCTCTTAAAATAGCTGTTCGGCAAAAATTCATCATATTCCAAGAAAAGTAACGTTGTACCAAACTCATGGTCTATTCGATCGTGCAAGTTTGACTTGAGAATGCAGGTTAACTTGCTGCTTCTGAGTCATTGTTGTAGGTCGCGTTGGTTTTTTATAACAACAAGTTAGAAGAAGGTTTGCGTTTATCAGTTGTTAAAACCCGTGATTTGTGCATAAAATATGATGATGTGTGTGAAAGTTACACTGGAGTTTGGGTTCATTGTAATTGAAACAGTCTGCCACAGGGCACTGAGAAGGACAAGTTGTATTTGTTCCATTGTGACTTGTTGTTTCGCGTATTCGGACAGTAACTTGGCAGGAGCGACCTAACCTGTGGGTGTAGAACGAGACAAGGGGGGAGTCTTCCAGCAACATTGAATAAGTTGATTTAGCATTTCCTCTGTATTGAAACAGACAAGGCAACAACTGTATGGAATTTAGTTTCTGGGTGTATGAGTACTTTGTGCTGTTCTACTGTTATAAGACACAAAGGAAGCATACTGCCTTTGGCGTGGTCTCTTGTGCCGTTGACAGTCTCATGGTTCCACGCAAGCATACAGTACCGTCTCAACACCGCCCAGGACCTCCTAAGGCAGTTTGTGTTTGCGATAACTATTGCCTCAGACTCTACACTAATTGATTGAACAATTGGCAGAGTTGAATGGGTTGTCATGTGCCAATCTACCTGGTTATCGGGCCCTACTTAATATACAGCAAGGCAGTGGCTTCTGTTGGTAGTATATAAAATAACGATTGTTTAATGCATGTTAAAGTGCATTAGTTTTGTACTGTGCAATGAACACAGCTTGAAACTGTGCATTTGGTTTGTTACTGTTTTTAAAAGATAACCACTTCCTGAGAGTGGAACAGGATTATTAATATAACGTGAAGTGCTCTGACTGGCATTACAAATTTACTGGAATAATATTTATTTATCAAAATATCTACAAATCCCCATTGCACATTCCAGAGTCCATTTGTCCTTCTGCCCATGTATTTTCTTACATAATAATAATAATGAGCTTATAGCATCTATATCCTCAGGAACCTCAGCTCAGAGGCGCAACAAATATATTCAGTGGCACAGTAACAGCCACAACACATATGAATAACACGTAACAAATTAGAATTATTTTGCTCGATTCGATATATAAATCCTGACATGTTGATCGATGCAGCTATGGAATTCAAATTTATAATGCGACTTGATATTCATCCGTTTTGCTGGTGACGTCCACTCTGCCAAACAAGGTGCAGTGGTATTTTACACCCGACAGCACACTCGCACTTCCACCCATATTTATGTGTCATTTCGCAGAATTCCATCACACTTGCCGTACCGCCACAGCATCTTTTGAGACAAAGGAATTGTCAACGGGGGAAATCATCTGCCATTGTATGGGGACAAAACAAGTAATTTTATTATCCGTAGCATTGGCACCGCCGACGCGGCTTCCCATATCCATAAACTCCGTCACCACACCAGCCATCGTTCACTTTTAATGAGAAATTCGGCTAATTTGTCGCGCGGCCATGATAATGCTAACAGTGGCTGAGATTCTGCAGGAAATTGTAATCAAGCGATTGTGCGTCGTTGTCGCTTTGAAGTACTGATATCACAATAAGCGGTTGAATTATCCGTGCTGTCTTGTCAGGATGCCTTTGATCATAACGTGACGTGGAAAATGCCCATGAATACGGAATCGCGCTAAACGAGGATGCTTTTGTGCCGAGTGTAATTGCCGAGCAGGGTCAGGATGCAGGAGGGGACAATCGGAAGGCACAGTGTGCAAAACTAGCCTGATTAGTTGCCCGTTGATGTGCTGATGCATAATGCGCTTGTTTTCTTTCTCGTCTACTGTTGGCATTACAACAGCATCGTTTGTGTTGTGTGCTGTTTTGTCTGATTGGAAGCCCCCTCCACTTGGACTCCCCCCAGGTTGGGTGGAATGGACCCTTGTTGTTATGACGAGTGAGGTGTGACATGTTTGATTGGCTAAGTACCCAGTCTGGGATTGGCCTCAGACATGCACTCATTGGGCAGTTTTTGTATTGTTCAGACCAGATGAACTCGCTCAGTGATCTGAGTAACGGGATCTACACTGATTTGTTTTAGAAATGAGGCGGAATGGCGGTGAAAAACACCGGGACCGGTGTCGTCTGTTCGTTCTGTGATATGTTGGTTCTTCGTTTATCATAATGGATATATCGCACCGGATCTTGTGTTGAGAAAATTCCCTTGGTGCGTAGACTGTGTGTGCTCTGCAGACTGTTAGCAATGCATCACCGATGTCGCTTGCCTGAAACTGTGGCTTGGAAAAGATTACTTTTGGAAAGTCTAAAAAAATTTATTGTAGGAAATACTTTTGTAGCAAAAGTCTTTTGGATAAACTCAGGGAAGAGTAACAAATAAAGTCACAGAAATGAAGTTGCTGAGAGGGGTAGCACTTCATATCATTATTTTGTGCATGCGGACATTTCTACCCAGAACTATGAATTTATTTCCATGAAAATGTTTCACTGTACTGCCTGCTCACCAGCAAGTCTCTGTTATGTAACTGCATGACTGTTATGTAATATCTCAATGTTCTTGGGCTTCAGGTGGTATGTTAAGTCCACACAGTTCGTCCAGCCACAATTCTCCGAGCCCGCCACATGGCCTCTGTTCATCACCACCAATGAGCAGAGCCTCTCCACGCAGCCACCAGATGTCACCACGGTCTACCCACAGCTCACCGATGCCAGTGACCAACAATGCCGTATTTATTACAACAACGGGGGAAACGCCACTGAACTTGACAAAGCCGCGACCGACAATGTCGTACTTCGGCGAACTGAGCGACCACCAGAAGGTCGACGTGAAGACAGAGTTGGGCAACGACGGCGTGCTGACGGTTCAGCCACCGCCGGCGCACTCAAACCACACACGCAGTCTCCTTAACCCACTACCCCACCCTGACATCCACACCTCCCTCAAGGCGGGGCCGTTCACTTCGCCCCTGCAGTTTGTCAGTAACCCGTACGTCGGTCTCCATGCGCACAGCCCATCTTCGCTTCCTGGCATCACCATGCCTAGTCTCGCAGCACACGCCAACAGCATATCGCCCAATCACTGCGGGTCGCCCGATCTGATTCCGTCAGTTTTCGACAAGGTATTTCATTCACAGCATTTTTATTTTTTGTTGGTGCTTGCATTTTTGCTCTCGGCATAAATGGCAAGACTTTTAAATTTTGTGTTGGGGCATGAATTTTTGCTCTTATCAATCTAACGATAATAGCAATGTTACATGCAAACATTTTTCTATTAACCAATCAATTGAAAATTTTGAAAATTTACATTCTAAAGATTGATGACTTCTGTGTACAGCTACTGGTGAATGCGCAATTCTGCCACCAGGAGAAACTGGTACAGGAAGTCATGGCTCGTCAGATGCCACAGCCAAAGTTAGCCAACACACTCAGTGGCGCCCTCTACCCAGGATTTGCCATGCCGATCTATGCACCATCCGCCGCTGCCATGGCTCCGATCATGCACGTCATTCCTCCGCAGCAGGTGGCGCCACCATCACCAGTGCGCTCTGAGGAAACCCAGCCGAGTAGCTACGTGCAGCAACTACAGAGTAAGTGAAACTGAACATGTGTTTACTTTCACTTTCAGGTTAACCTGTAGGTGCATCTGTGGGGGTAATTAAGGTTGCAATATATTTTTTGACGAGCAAAAAAGTAATTAAGGTTGCAACATACAGTGATAACTCAGTTAGACAAATCTTGGTTCCTGCGTTTAAGTTTGAACAAATGTACGATCCAATTTCTGCACATAACATACCAGTTTCATTAACTCGGAAGCTTTACTAATTCAATGTATTTCCTTTCATTTTTCACAGTAATACTGTAATAAATAATTGTGATAACATTATATAGTATCCTTGCAACACATGTTGCTAGTGTTCTTTTCTTTCCCAGTTGTGTATTAAAAATAAGAATTTTTACAACGACGATTGTAGAATTTTACGATGTTCAAAGTTGGCTCTTCTTTAAGATGAAGTCCTACAGAATATTGTAAGATAACCTAATAAGCAATTTTTTTTTAAAATTAACACTTACAATAGTGTTGATGTTGACCCATTTCTGACCACTGTGTTGATGTGTGCTTTCAGGCAAGATGTTTGGCGCTAAGATAATCCGTGCCAAGTCACGTGACGAGACCCAGCCACCCCACGTGAAGCGTCCAATGAACGCCTTCATGGTGTGGGCGCGGGAGGAACGACGCAAGATCCTGAAGGCTTGCCCAGACATGCACAACTCAAACATCAGCAAGATACTCGGTAGGTGAACTTTGAGGTGCTCACGCCTGTTAGTGTTGGGTAGGTTGTTAACTTTCCTTCTCAGTTCATTGAGCCTATCGAGAACCAGGTTCATTGACGTTAAAATTTGTAGTGTGTGAAATAGGTTAAGTAATATGTGCAGTCAGTTTAATTAAAGAGTAAGTACTGCCAATTTTGCCATTTTTTTATTTTGACGGTGTCCCGTTTAATAGTTTGTCCGATGATTTCACCCAAACTAAATCATAAATGTGTACAAATGAGCTAGCATGTTGTATTGTATACCAGACAGGTTTGGTTTTTTGCGAAATGACTCTGAAACGAGATGTGCAAAAATATCAAATTGAGCAACCTTTTAAACCTGCATGATATCTGTAGTTCAACTGTTGTATACTAGGAATGTTGTATGTAATTGCGTTAAGTTTTCTCAAAGTACGAAATTATGTGATTTTGCAAAGGGGCAGTGAATTTTGTAATTGGATAGATAGACTGAAATTGGGGCACAGTCTGGGAATAATGTGCTGCATCCTGACAACTTAAAGTAATCGGTTTGTGCATCCTGACAACTTAAAGTAATCAGTTTGTGCATCCTGACAACTTAAAGTAATCGGTTTGCATTTTTGTTGGCAAGAGATATTTCCACAGGAACTGTTGTTGTTGGAATTTTTAATAGTTGGTTTAATTAAAATAAAATGGTAGGATTGGATGGTTGATTGTTTTTGGGAGGCCATTAACTGAAAATTCGTCAGAGAAAGTGGAATTTCTCTGGGAAATTGATGCAATTTTGTTATGTAATCCTCCGTCATTGCACAAACGACTATGACAGGTATTTGCTGGAGGCATGATTAATTACATTCAGAGTAAGCCGGTGTCTGAGATTGGGATAGAAAAACAGAAAATATTGACAGCTGCGGGTCAAAGGTTAAGAGGCTTTTTTGGGGGGGTGAGTCAGATTGTCAGTGAAGGCTGCTCCGTGTGTGTGGCTGTGCAATACAATGTGATGGTTTCTGAGATATCTCATAGCAATAGACAATGTTCTAACTTGACTCGCGGTCTTTAGTCATAAACCAGTCAGCTCAGGGGTAGCAGGTCCTCCTATTGGTTAACACATTTGAATAACTGGTAAAAAAAATTGCAGGTTTTGTCACTGATAGTTAGTCCCCAACTCATCTGTGTAAAGTTCACACAATACTGATGTGTATGTGCTGCCTCCTAGTGTGTCACATGCAAATACATGTATGCTCGGTGGCACCACCTGGTGAGTTTAACTATGGATGTGTGTTTTGCAGGAGCCAAGTGGAAGGCAATGTCCAACTCCGAGAAACAGCCTTATTACGAGGAGCAATCTCGACTGAGCAAACTTCACATGGAGAAACACCCGGACTATAGATACAGGTGTGTGTGCTTACATAATATGTTAATGTTACTGGAAGCAATTATACGTCTCAGATTTGATTTACTATATCTGGATAGGAAAGATTTTAATGACTAAAAATCTTTGTACCTTTGAAATTAATCTTTTTTGACAATGGATCAATTAGGCCATTATTAATATGTGAACATTGTTAACAACAAACACTGGCATCAAAGCGATTTTTGGTTAGTTAAGTGACTAGCGGAAGTATGTATTTAAACATTACTGAAACAATTTATAAATGTAACAATTTCTGCTATTAACTTGGGAATGATTAAGTTATCACTAAACTGCACCATTACTGAAAGAAATATGTTGATAATGTGTTTATTGGTATGCAAATTGAGCATTTAATTATAGTAATAAAATAAACATTTTATAGCGCCATATTCACTGAATGCGCTATGGTGTTTGCGTCACACGATTATTCAGATTAGCAAAACATATATATTTTTAAATAAAACAATAAATGTGAGACACTATATAAAATGTTCGGTGGGGAAAGTGGGGAGTAGTTGCCATGAGCTGTTGCCTAACTTCCTTGTCTCTCTTCCCCCAGGCCCCGCCCCAAGAGGACATGTATTGTGGACGGGAAGAAGTTGAGGATATCCGAGTATAAGAATCTGATGAAGGAGCGACGACAGGAAGTGAGGCGGATCTGGTACGGGGACTCCGGCACGACCTATGTCGAAGGACTCATGGGTAGGTGGCGTTTCATTGCATTAAGTGGAAAACGCTTTGCTCTATCCATCTCTCATGTATAGATTAATTTAAGCACTGCACATAATAATAAGAATTATGTCCACAGTGTTTAACTCGGTATGGCACATTTCCTGTCGCACATGGCCTGCCAAATATCATCTCAGAATCCACTTCTGTGAAATATGTTGAGATCTACACGATCCTGTGACTTTTTCAGTTAACGGTGGATCTCCGCTGATGGGTGCCACTGGTACAGTGTCGGCTGCCGCATCCATGCCGTCCATGCCATTCATGTCATCCGCCGCCGGCCACATGCCTGATATGGCTGACATCATGTCGCACGCCAAGGCCGAGAACAATAGTCCGATCGGTACAGGTGAACACATACCACTGTACATGACTCATACCCGAATCTCATCCGCAGAATCAAGCTCACCAGAGGCTGTCACTATGACCTTGAAGACGGAGCCAACGCACCCAATAGAAATCACGCCGCAGATAACGGCATCGTAGGTCAAAGGTCAAGGCGGCAACTGGCTCCTGTGCAACTGACTGTATTTATGTAAAGAGAACTAACGTTGTTATACCCCTTGACCAATGCCGTGGCGTTTGTACATTGCATCAGGTTGTTGTTGTTGATAATGTTGTTGTTGTTGATGACGATGTTGTTTTAGTTGTTGCTATTTTGTCTCTAAAACCAACGTGGCTACTAGGCCGCCACTGCATGTTCACTGCTAACCGGTGGCTATGCAAACTGCTCGGTCGACGATTATTACGCATGGCCGTCTCATATTATTGACAATGTTCGCAGCTATAAATATTTTACTGGGCCGACGAAGCATGTTTACGACGTGTAGTCAATGCACAAGGTTTTATCCTCATTGTATGATTAACAGAACGGTACGTTTATGCAAATGTAACATTGTAACTGTCAGGTAGCAACCGTTATTGCATAGCCGATTGATTGTCCATGCGAGTTATGAAAAGTTACAAAAACAGTTTTCCGGGAAGATTAGCAGAGAGTTACTGGACAGAATCGCATTGGTTTGTGCAATAGATGTTTGTGAGTTCTGGATTTAGAACCAGGCCGCGATGCTGGGCTTGGTTCTAGCGTGACGTTAACACTATGTTAGGAGGTAGTGTAAATATGTTGTACGGGTGCTATTGAGCAGTAATTTAGATTCGTTGAATTGTGTAGAGTTTATGCAGATTTAGTGCATTGCTTGCCCAGGTCCATGACTGACGTACATAGCAATTGACGCACATGATAAATCTGTCTATATATCGATGTGCTTAAAGACAAACCTTGACTTGACCATAGTAACTGTGTAACGATCCACCATTGAATGGGTGCTGTTGACTAATTCTAGTAAATGTTTGACATTGCGAATATGACACCAAATGTAGACGATAACACCCTCGTCATACAAACGAGTATTGTTGGTGTTTTATGATGCTGCTGATGGTAGGGTATGACAGGGCAATTTGTACCAAGACGACACAACAACAATAATATTCAAGGGCTTTTGCCGACTGGTACTAGTGAATCTGACGATGAAGGAATGATATTAGAGGCTTAACTTACACACAACAAAAAGTGTATATCGCGTGACATTATTGCTGTTTTTCGACTGTTGGTTTACCAGTGTTTGTATCTGTTGTGCTGAGTAATTGTGTTGCATATATACTGGATGGTGCCCTAGAGTCGGGGTGTGCTGGAACGCATGTCAGTCGCATGCTCATGTTTTTATGGATCGACCAGCAAACTATTTTTTTTACAAAATATCGACCACTGGCAATCTATTGAAAATCACCCGAATCTGTAACAGCATCACTGTTTGCGAGCATTCAGATAATTATTTTTGATTCTCAATCATGTGGTTTCAGTTCCAAGCTAATTGGATATTTTTGACGTGGTTAATTATCCGATAACTTGACCTGGAGAAGTTTGATTGCTTCATAACTGTTTAGGGACCAACTCATCAGCACGCCCCCGACTTAGTAAAGAATATCATAGAACATAGCCTTGTTAATGTACGTTTTGTGACATGGAGTGGTTTTTCAAATCTATACATACATATACACGATATATCTTTTTATTTTGTAGTGGCATCTAGGAGAAATGGACAATTGTATTATATATTAGATAATCTCGCCGCCAACTGCGACAACTGTTTTTGTCATTTGTGTAATTATTGCAATTTTACATAATTGCTCAATGGGAATTTCGAATAATTTTATTATTGCAATTTGTAAACTTTAATTTAAATATTTACTTTTATTGCTTTGTATGATATTAATGATTAATTATGAATAATGCTTGTAAGATAGTCAACTGATATAATTATAATTATTGATGTTTGCCAAGTATTAGTTGGCACGTAGTGTGAGAGGTTGCAGAATGGTAGGTCGGAATTATTCTAACATAGCGCTTTGCCTAACCCTACTGAACTTTGACCTGTATAATTATATTGCGGCCAGCAGAGTTTATTAGAAGCCACAGCCAGAAAGTGATGGTCCGCATCTATTCAAAGTGTGTTTCAAGCAGTGTACTTTGTTAACAACGATCTCTCGACGATTCTGTCGCACACATTCAGGTGAACAACTGGCACATTAGAGGTCACAAGGCGAAGGTCAGTAGCGAAGCACTAACCCTGGTGGCCTACTGCTTTGTTCGTCTCAGGCATTGCAGACTGTCTCTTTTAAACAAAATTGATCTTGGTGTGATTTACAATTGGCCCCTACAAAGAATGCATGACTCGTATTATCTGATACCAAACATTTTTGACAGTGAAATATTGCAATTAAAATAAAAAATTTACATTTTGTTGAAGAAAGGCGTTTATAATGTAATATACAAATCTGCAAGACAGACTGCGTAGTCCTGCGTCGTTCCGCTAGAAATAATCGACAGTTGCCTCCGCAAGAGGTTGTGTGTGTACACATCGGTGGTGGGTCAAACTGACTGTGACCCCGAGGTCATCTCGGGGACACTCACGATGTATATTTGGTAGGGTGATGGTGGTGGGATATGGACAGCGGTCATTCGTCCAGCTCAGGATGTTGACTGGGCATGGCTAGACTCACTAACCAACGCAGTGCACGCGATCTCGCAGGCGTCGCACCAAGTACGGCCCAGCCGTGTCAAAGGGTCTGCAAACATTCATTAACGCATCATTGTTTCTACCACCGCTACGTAAACTGGACGATGCAAGGTCTGTTTTGTCAAGTATAGCAACCACGTTGTGCCAAATGTTGCTCACCAATGTCTAGTAGTAAACTGATTAATGACTAAGACTTGTCCTCACTAGTAATACAACTTGACTAACTCGAAAGGAATATTGCACCATTGGAATGAATGAAACTAATGATTATGTGTCAGTATTGTGCTGTGTCAATACCATTAATGGAATAGAGAATACCACATGAAACTGTATCTGCCACAAGTAAACACTGTGTGGCAACATTGCAAATATAGGGGTGCTGTTTCAGTTGTTTTTATTAGGGTTGTCTCAGAATGCATCTTGTATGAAAATAGCTGTATCCAGTTTCCGACTGCTGGGCAGATTTGAGCATGCCATTAAATTATCAGTTTCCAAAGTGATTCACTGGCCTGTGTTGGCCATTCTGCACCTGGATATTTTCATGTAATGTAGTTGTCTGCATGAAAATAAAACAGTGTTTCTAAAAAACATTATGCTGGTCGTTGTTGTGTGTGAAATACGGTCCCTACTTGACTATGCCTAGGTTCCTAGCAGGTTAATTTCAATTATTATTTGTAAATTCAATTAATTTAATTTAATTTACTTTCTAGAAAATCACAATTTAATTTAATTAATTAACTTTATTGGAAGAGTTTACTTGGTAATTTAATTTAAAAAATCACAATTAACTTTTTATTGGATATATTATTTTATGCAAACTGGTGGTGACTGCCACTGGCTTGCTGTCAGGAGTAAGAATTAGCTTTGATGATCATAGTGCCCATTAGACACTCAGCCAGTGACCAAAGTAAACCCAACCAATGCCAAAAAAAGCTTCTAGTCAGGTCAAGGCAGTTGTGTCAATGTCCAGCCAGTGTCAATCGGTGAATAAGCTGAACTGTGCATGTGCCTGGCCAGGTGCTACATCTGTATTATGTAAGAGTATTGACTCCTCTTGCTTTTGTGGCTTTCATCACCTATCCAAGGGGATGCAATACAAAGTTTATCTGGAGGGTTTCTAGACATAATCCCACATGACAAAATCCAACGGGACAAATGTGAATGAACACTGATGAACCAATACTAGGTACAGTACAGTACTTGTGGTACTATCAACAATTGAAATTAATTGTTAATTGAATGAAAGTTAATTGTTAATTTAATTGAACAATTTGGGAAATTAATTTAATTTACCTGATAAATGTGTGAGGTTAATATAATTTAACTGGCACATTTCTGAGTTAATTGTAATTTAATTAAATTCCAAGTTAATTGCCCCATGCCTGGTTCCTAGTTACTTCTGTCTTCTAAACATGATTATTTAAATATTTATTATTTCTGGAATTGATTAAACATTTATAAAATTATCCTCACACTTTTGCTGGTGAACTTTTTATCTCAGCAGAACTTGCATATAGATATATACATATAATTTGTGAGTGGCTAGAACTAATGCTAGTACACAACACTATTGAGACAGCCCCTTCTAACCAACTTCCCTCAAAATTTAACCAATAGGTATTGCATTCACCAGATGACAGCACTATCACTTACCACATTTCATGGCAAATAATTGTTTTAACAATAACCCAATTTTTTTCCTTGCACAATCTACCACGCATTGTCATGAGGTGGTTACCTCTTGAGGATTAACATTTAATTATTTCTTAAACTGACTTCTAAACAAAGTTCTAAATAAGTTTTATTCATAGGCTTATGAATTTTTTCATAATATAATTGCAGTACTTCAACAGGCTTTCCCTTTCCTTAACTGAGAAAACATTGCATCACCAACAAACGCAGACAACAGAATGAAAGTCACATGAGGCCAGACTTTATTATATAGAGCACTGCAGTACAGCATTTAGAAGCATTACCGATACACTGAGAAAACCCAGCACACACGCCATATGATGGCTCGTGCATATTACCGC
Organism: Lamellibrachia satsuma; assembly: GCA_033239005.1. NCBI lineage: Eukaryota > Metazoa > Annelida > Polychaeta > Sabellida > Siboglinidae > Lamellibrachia > Lamellibrachia satsuma. The sequence continues at coordinate 3,463,474 of BSQZ01000005.1, forward strand.
ATTGCTTGCACGTGTCAATTGAACACTGTCGACTGATTGATTTTGTGGGGCAAACCAACTTATTGCAATGGTTAGCCACCAGTGATCATTGCAGGAAAACACCCTTTCCATAACAGTACGTCATCTCTAAACCCTCCACCAAGTAATGACCTAATCGTGATTGAAAATTTGATTCTTTTTGCCGTGCGTATTATTATATCTCATCGTGCACTGATTATAAATGAAAAGAGAAAAGGTTGCATAATAAATAAGATTGCTTCTTCTTTCCATCACCTCTTACAAATGGCAGAATACAATATGAACGACGTATGTGTGCGTGTCCTCCTGTAAACAACCTCCAAATAGCAGACATTATAGTCAAGTGCAAATAACGGCACTGCAGGATGTACACGATTCCAAAACGTTGTTGACGCTGCTACAGAAATCCACCTTCTGACGAGACACATTTCCACATTGTTGCCATCCCACTTTCCCGACAATTTAATTCCCACATTGCAGCCCCCTTTTTTCATTCCCGGCTCCGACATAATCACTCACAGGACGCAGAAGATTCTGTACACGTGTCTGCCATGCAAATGTCCATGCTATTTCATTTTTCTCTTTTTTAAATACATTTTGCCTTTTTCTTCGCATTCGCATTTAGCCCGAACCGAGGTCAGTGATTCGTCTATCAACACATTATTCATCCTAGTTGTTGAGTGCGACGCTCGTCTAATCTTCCTCATCAGATTCTTCCTCGGCTTGTTCCAGCCACATCAACCACTGATTCACCTGAAACACAATTTGTTGTATGACCATAACTGGTCAAGGCAAAGCTCGGTAGAAAACGACAATGGCGGCTCGGTAATCACAAACATTAGTAACACTTTAGGACGTTTAAATTTTCAAAAATGTATAAAATTCTAAGACGCAATGAGACATTTAAAGACAGCATAACTATTTTCAAACTGTTCAGTATCAGAATATTGGAAATGTTACATTAAGTCACTAAATTCTTTTGTCATCATTTAATTTGATAACAGCAATTAAGTATGATTTTACCCAAACACATTTGATTAGACACATATCCAAATACAGCATGACGCACACCCCCTCTATGGAAAATTTGCATTATATTTTTTATCTATGTAACATTACAACACAACTGTCAAGAATACATGTATTTTTTACCAAGCAAACATAAGTTAATAACAGCTCTAGACCAGCCTGAAATGGCCAATACTTTGCAGATATACTAAAGACTGACAAGATGATCCCACCTGGAAGAGGGCCTTCCCTTTGCCCGGATACTGCTCATTGACCTCTTCCTTCCATCGGAGGAACACCTCCTCATCGATGACCTCACTGTCATACATGAACATGAAGAGTCGCAGGAGGAGACCTACCCAAACACAAACAGACGATGCACACCCTTGGCCAAAATACAATGCAAGTGGCCAGAGAATAATACTGAGAATAACACTTGAAATAACTTAAAATCCTCTTCGGATGTTTCACATCAATTATTATAAAAAAAACGATATAAAACAGAAGAGCTGATTAAAACTTTTAATAAATCTGTAGAAGGAAGCGTATAAAAGATTAAAATTTTTAAGTTAACATAGGTCATCAAAACACAGGAAAGTGATGAATTCACATTATCTGTCAGAGTAATTAAAAGATGTCTTTAAAATGTTTCTTAAATGTGATGATAGTCTTGTTTCTCAATGTATGAATAAAACAACTTTAACCGTAAGTGATGAATCTGCTGAAAGTCTGCAGTCCATCGATACAAAGACAACATCAGCAATGAGGAAGTCTCGCGCAACACCAGGCCAATGGCAATACAATAAAATCAACACTGTTCCTGTGGGCCAGATGCTTTGAATGTGCAGCTGTTGCTTTCTTGCGATGATTCTGTTCACTTTTATTTCATGCCTAGTAACTCGTCATCAACATCTGGGGTCAGTTAACATGAGAGATTTGTACCCCAACTGATCAAGCGACACGATAATGTGCAGTTAAGTGATGTTTACATTTAGATAAGTGACGTGTCCAGACATTGCGACCTAGAGCAAAACTCGTGCCACTTCCAGTTTTAACCTGCTGTTGGTCATTGAATGGCCACTGCTTTAAAATCACCACCGACTGTTGGCCAAACTGGGATCATCCCCAATTTGACCAACATAATCGTAGCATTCGTTGTTGATCTATGTATGATTCATACAATTCCGAAACAAACTATGTCTAGCCACAAATTTGCTACGGTGTTTATATGACCGTTTGTTGCACTGTGATATCACGCGACACCATGTCAGCAGACCAATCAGACAATAAATCACTCGAGTGAATGGGCCATGCAAATGGAAAGTCTAGACATTATCCACTAATCATATACGATCACACTGTTATTTAACCCATTAGACCCCACAACGGCCATGGTCGGCCTCTCTGTGCAGTCCTGGAACGGCCGCCGCCAGCCGAATACAGGACCCTCTATTAAAAAACACCGGCGAATAACTACTGAACTAAACGCTACCAAATTTTGCCACACCTTATCGGATACATTTTGCAGCAACAACAACTTGTTACGTTCATGCGTTGCCCTTTCGGAAATCTTGATTTTCATCGGTATTGTTCACGCTATGTAAACATTTTTTATTTCTATATTTGTCATGATAAAATATGGTGTAACCTGAAAAATAACCGTAAGAATTTGATAATTTTTTTAGTGGTGCAAAGCTAACACATATAGCTACATTTTCTTCGCTGGGTTGCATAGGGTTATAGCATGGGATCATTGTCAAATGTCAGTTGCAAGGTAGAATAACTTTCAAAGTTTTAACAAACTTACTATTTTTTCTTTGCAAATTGTCAACATTTTATTAATATATCCTATTTCTATGTATACATGCATGTGGAGAAATTTCTACTCTTCAAAAATAAACACAACTTGTAATTGTCAATATTGAACAGTTTTTTCTACAGATTTTTGAACACAAGGAAGTAAAATCGCTCGAAATTTGCCAGAAATCCAGAGAACAGGGGAGCATGTTTTAATAAAATCCTGGGGCCTAATGGATTAAATAAAGCCTGGTAAACGCGACTTGAAGACAGAGAGGTTATATGTACATAATGCCCTTACCTTTGGGGAAGTGGTTGTTGTAACACAGGACTTGCAGGGCGTAGATGGCGGCCAACTGCAGCTGTGAGGCGTCCACAAGGAACTTCTGCAGCACACCCTGAAGGAAATACCAGTCAGTGACAGCACAATTCTAACACTCTACCTCGTCTCCAAACATGATAGTGCAACACTTGCACCTTACATGGTAGTTCAATCTAATCAGTTACTGTGGAAAAAAGGTCCTTTTGTTTCTCTGTGTTGTTGTTTTTTTAGTATATATTATTGTGGTGTGCGCGTTCACATGCCACTTGTTTCCTGCCCCACCTCCCCTCTGCCACCCATACCCGACAACACAAACAAGTTGATCACTTTCATAGAAGTGGACGTATCACCTTCAATTCTTATCTTAACCATTTACAAGTTACCCCAGAACAAAGAATATCATTTGTGACATATCGACTTAACTTACCATGAATTTCCCTAAGAGCTGCTTTTCTTCCTCGATGACAGATTTATCCGGGAGCAAGGAAGTGTCCTGACCTTCCACCAGCGATGTCTTGCTGAGCACATACTTCACAACGCTGCACAACACAAACACTTGATATATGCTTGACAACACCGCAACAAACCCTCAAAACAGCACTGCTATTCTATGAAAACTGCCTGAAATTCATAAACACAATTTCAACGATCTAAAGCAAAATGGCAGCAACTATTAATTCAAACTTGGATAAAATTTATTGACATATTTCACAATTTGATAAGTTCCAAAATTATAACATCATTATCGTATTGTCAGGATGGAAAATGGACAGAATGATAAGTAGAATGCAGGTCATGATAAATGTGTGATTCTACTTCCAGCTGCACTGAACACAAACAAGTCGTGCACAAGACTTCACAATAAACATGAGCACACTCAAACGCAGCATTATTCTGAAGGCAATAACCCTGGGGTAAAGATTTTCGCGTACCTAGTGACCAGGATGACAATAAAGCCCGGAGCCTTCTGTAGCTTCAGATCGACCTTGTCGCGCACCCACTTGTAGAGATCCGTGGCAGAGGGCTCCGTCTGGATCCGCAGCCATAACTCTGTCTGCAGGTGCAGCAGAGGGAAGAGGAAGCTGAGGGAGCGGTCCTCAAGAATAGCCATCATCCGCTCCTTGTTCTGGTCAGGCTCTGCAAGGGATGATACATCTCGGTTAGCATCACAGACAAACAGAGGTGCTTAAAACTGCCTCCTCGTATCATTTAGCCCACCATAAATCAGGTTCACTGATGTTCAAATCTGCAGTGCAGTTTAATAAATGAGTGCATACTTTTATTAAAATCGTCAAAAGATTTGACACTGAATATTAGATCGGATAACTTGTGTGTGACTAGCTTTATGCTATAGTATATAGAGCCAACAAGCCACTCACCTGGTAACATTTTCTGCAGGTCCAACTTGCTCTCGTTAAACAATTTCGTCAACCACTCTTCATCCTTTAACTTCTTCAGCTACAACACAACAGTGATCATGACTACAGTAACCATGACAGCAGCTACAACACAAGTCACCATGACAACATCTCTTTATGTAAACATCTGCACTCGGCTTACGAGTGTCGAGACGACCACCAGCATGTGTAAGCCAGGCACCACGCAGTTGGTTAGAAAAACCGATGCAACTACCCAACGTGAAAGGGTCCCCAATTCTAAGTGGTGGGTAGTGGTTGTTTGCATTAGTTAGAACACCTGACAAATACGTATCCAAGGAGTAAATGTGGGGTTGGAGTATTGTACTTAAAAACACCCCCACTGGTGCTTGACGAGAAGTCTCGGGGTGTGGGTCTTCCGGTAGTTTAATAGACACCCAGTAGAATGCCGAACCCAGACAAGTGAATATTAGCTAAATTATTGAGATATAGTAGTGAAATTCTGCATTAAGAAAGATTGATAATCAAATGTTCCCTTTCAACACACAAACATTTTGACTTGCATTCAATCAGTCACAAACATCCTTGCAAACATAACCACCTATCTGAACATCTTTTAATTTTAATCACTGGTTCACAGCGACATGCTAAATTTCACCTCTCTGTCCACACGCAAGTAATTTGACAATCTGTTACACATCACACACACAGAACCCACCTGTTGGAGACAGAGTAGAAACAATGGATAGTGGGTGCCACCTTCCATCGGGGCGGCCAGCTCGTTCAGACTGACAATATTGTTGATCACTGCGTCAGCCGAAAATCTGGCCACATGAGACTTGACCAGCGGAATGTCATTGGTCAGTGCCTCCATCTTGTCTAGAACCCTTGTAAATCCCTGCAGGCATGACATACGCTAGATTAAGTTTGGTGCACATATAACAGCACTATAAATTTTTTTACTGTAGTTTAATGCTGTACATTGGAACATCACTATTAAGGGCACCATTGGGACTGGGTCAAAGTGACCTGATTAGCGGGACTAAATGACCTAACTTCACTGTTCTGGATATAATTTAGGACTGTCCCAGGGTGACTATAATTGCGAGGTGGCGGTATTACCAAGGTAACCATAAAGCAAGGTTTGACTGTCATGCTATACAAATATATCAACATTAACCTGGATATGAACACAAATTCTGCAGGACAAACAACGCCAATAACATAAAGACCGAGTTACAACTTAGCTTACAACGTGACAACCAACACTGGGATGTCTCACCTCCACGTAGTGCTCTGCTGTAATGATGGACTCATCTCTCAGACTGGCAATCAACTTGCTCACGGTGCTACGGTCCATCTCTACAAAGACATAGACAACAATAAGACACCATGTCATCACACTACCAGTGGCATCAAGCATAGCAACTTTAGACAATCAACTTGCTCACGGTGCTACGATCCATCTCTACAAAGACATAGACAACAATAAGACGCCATGTCACCACACTACCAGTGGCATCACACATAGCAACTTTAGACAATTTAAATGTTCCTCCTCAATTCTAGTTGTTTCACTTCTCATTTCACATTCTAGCTCATTTCTACATTTGTTATTTAGTTTTGCTGAAATCATCGGACAAACTATTAAATTAATTTTGTCCAGCTCTACTCATACACTATAGTGTAAGGCTCTCCACATATTCACACGTTACCCGATCTAGTGATCAAAGTCAATTCATTCAATGGTTGTAACCAAAATATGCAGTGCGCAATCTTTTAGTAAATCGACTGCGCACATTACTTAAAACTATTCAGTGTCTTTAAATCTGAATATCGATGAAACATATTCGCTGAACCAATCTAGGAAGGAGTGTGAAGGCTTGCACAAACTCTAGCCAACAGACCGCATCATTTCAAACAATCTACCCACTACATCCTCAATAATAAGATGATCACATTCCTTGGTATAATTACAATATAAATTTGCTAATTAATTACCTACTCACACAAAATTCTCACTCACCCGTCTTTGGTAAAGTCTGTAGCATTGAGTACGATACGAGATCAGGCATGTATCTGCAAAAAGCGAACAAACTACATCAGATTCAGAATTATCAAGACCTTTCCTGCAGATCTCTGTAGGAAACACAACATAAAATATTGCTTCGTTGTTCATATATCCTAAAACACTTTCATTCAATATTGGTCATAAAGCACTACAAACCAGTTTAAAAAACAAACCAGGGTAGCTTACTTGGTTGGTGCCCTCATTTCCTTAACGTCACTGACTGCTTCTTCCACATTCTCAGAGGTCAATAGTTTGTTCAACAGATCCTCCTGCAAACAGCAGAACAATATTAACAAGATATCACTACACTTCAAGAAATGTGTTCTATGATTTGATCCATTGTCGAGGCATTACCGTGTCATACATTTTATTTTATTTGTACACTTATACCAGATTGGTAAACCTTAGTATACATAAATAACTACTGTAATAGAAGATACTCGCAACATGCAACCTATATTTTTTAACGTCACAAAACCATGGTTTAATTCCTAGCCAACAGGTGTCGTATGTGTAATAAATAATATCTATTGAATGACAGCAGGTAATAAAACTGACTACATATGCATTTATATAAGTAAAACTGCCGCTATCGGAATTAATAATAAAAATATTTGTACGACCAATTTCGAAATCTAGCAATGTTATGCATTGCATTGCCGTCACAAACTTATGGCAAAGACGTCACAAACGCATCCCACAACTGTTGTCTTCACCCACCATTGCCTGCTTGATTTCATCTTGGCTCGGTGTCTTCTTGTTAGGTTTTGGCTTGTCAACAGACGTCACCTGTTTAATCTTGATGTTTGACTTCTTCTGCATGATCGGCTTCGGCTGTTCAATGTTTGAGATAAGTGGGATTGGTGCTGCCCCCTGCTGGAGTTTGGGTGACTGCGCTGACTTGGGGAGCATGCTGGGTATGTTGGGCCGCAGCATGAAGTTCCTCGCTGGTCTCAGGCTGATCTCGTCCGTGTTGCCAGAGTTAGACGTCTGCATCTGCTGCTGGCGACGGAAGCGAGGAGGAAGCTCCTTACCATCTGCAACAAGTCACCTCAGTGTCAGTCTGGGGGTTGTGGAATCTCCCAACAACTACAGGCCAGCCTCAACCGTAGTTGAACACCACCCCCGGGGGGGGTACTCCCAATACTGAGGTATACATGATTGTGACGCGCAAATGCCCGTTTTTGGCCATTTTTCTCTCTGTCCGAAGAAAAAATGTAAATTTTCTCTCTTTGTGCCCCAATTAAACCTGATAATTCTCTCTTTCATCGAAGAGGAAATTTACCAACGAAAATGTTCCGCCCGGGCTTACCTTACTTATAGATATTAGATAAGTTGTTCAATAGTTCTCTCTTGGTGACCATAAATTTCTTGATTTCTCTCTCTCTCCATGGGGCTCTGGCAGCACACCCCCACCGCTTTGGTATGGCAGTACCCCCCCCCGGGACACCACCAATCCAAGAACACATCAACATGCACGGACAGTTGTTTTGGATGAGCAATAATGTATGTAGTAATTTATTGTTATTTAATTTGTTCACATTTACACCAGCAACATGATAGACTACCACCAAAATAACCACAGTCCAATTTATTTTCTATGACCACACACACAAAACTTCAGTCTACACGAAAAGTCTCCAAGCATCACAGGACATCAGGTCCAGTGAACTGAACAGTTTACAGGACCTGCTGATTATTCACAGGACCTGATTTTACCTCCAAATATTACTAAAAACGGTTTCACAAAATATTTATAGTTTTATTCAACTGTATTGTACATTCATAGTTTTGGTCTTGCAAGTTGGGCACACTTTCAGTTTCACATTCATGAGAGAATGTAATCAAGTTCCTGATTCATTCACTTGAAGAGCTCTGTGCACCACATGGACATATATAAAAGTGGCGCCAGCCTAGAGAAATTATAAACAGGTTCCCGATTAATTCACAAGAAGTGCTCCACGCACCACGTGGATACATAAAAGTGGCGCCACACGGCACCAAGACTATTAACATGACCGGTTATTATTTCAGTGTAGAGTGACCGTTCATTTACATGTTGAGCATCGATGTGGAAAATACAATGAATGCTCCCTATTGATATCGCTTCGGTTACGGTTTGGTAACATTTCTTGCAATGTCAAACGTGTCACAAACACACGATTTATGGTTAACATAAATGAGATATAGCCAGGACAACACTTCTAAGATGTTTATTAACATTCCGTTTATTAATGAAGCGTCCTCACCTGGATCCCTGTGGTGAGATCTCCCGTCGTGCTGTTGCCGGTAGCTTGACACCCCTTGCTGCTGTTGCTGCTGCTTTGACTGATGATGTTGCTGTGGACTGCCACCACCGTGCTGGAAGTGTGGCGAAGAGCCACCATTCTGTCGACGATTCCCAAACTGTCCTCCACCTCCTCCGTAGCCTGTCATAGAAGGTAAATCATTTACATTGCTTGGCAGACATGACACTTTGTTGAAATTAGATTTTTTGACTTTGAATTCAGTAACAAAATTCACTGGTTAACTGGCCTATAGAATTCCAATTCTGACAAGTGTCACCATCTATCAAGCTATGAAACACACCTACATCAAAGAAAATCCACTAGGTTTCATCGAACATATGCCTGGCAATTTGCCTACCTTGGTTAACAGCTATCACACCACTCATATGTACAGCTATGTTATAATATATTTGTACTATTTGTATAATTTGCCTACCTGGGTAAACAGCTAACAGCTACATCATAATATATTTGTACTAATTTCATCTGCAAGATAAATTATACAAATATGGCATGCCTGCAGTACAAACTGTGACAAAACAAAAAGTGACAATCCATGGATGTTCCTACTTTGATTTTGCTGATTGCGTTGTCGTCCTAATCCGCCATATGGCATCGAAGAGATGCTGTCGGTGTGAATTACACCAGGCCCCGTCCCAATGCTCATGCCAGCTGCAACACAACAGTACACATTTAATCAGTAGTGCCACATGTATAATAGCAACCTCATGCCCATGTCTACTAGTCACACACAAGGTTAACATCACACTTTCTAAGTCCTTTATTCTAGGCATGGCAAACACTGTCACACTGAATAGCTGACCACAACTGACATTTTGTGAAGTCCCTGCTCTACTGCAGTGGGTTACACATAGGTGAACACTGTTGGACTCTCGATAAGCCAATGGCTTCCTTGTCCACTTGCCATCTGGGCCTTTGGCTTGGATGGTAAATCTTGTTAAATTTGGCTAGCAATATTTGATCACAACAGATAACCGTCCATGATAAATTCCCAATGCACTCCATTATACATAGGTTTTAGTACCAACACCCATTTTTGGTAATATTGCCATGCACTAGCTGAAATGTTATTACTTCAATCCATGGCAAACAGTATGTTGTATTAATCTTTGAATATTCATTTCCTTAAAAGTCTGTAGTTAAACAGCAGAAACATAAACGCCACAAGTGGCGACTTGACATGTGCACTTCAACTCAAAAACATGGTCTAACTGTGATGAAATTGTAGATGCAGCGAATGCTTCCACAACAGAGATCTGCCACTGTAAAGTTTCAATTTATCGTAATGTTGTTATATATGAAATGGTACTCACCCATAAACTGCGGTGGCATTGAGCTGAACATGTCAGCCATACCTCCCCCACCGCCTTGACGAGGGCCACAGTGACTGAAGAAATCATTTATGCTCATAGGACTGACTGGCACATGGCCACTTGACCGTGTGTTCAGTCCTAGTTCCTACAACACGAGACAGCCCCAAGTCAACACAAATTCAGTTCATGTGTGTCTATTTGTTTGCAGCATAACATTCATAGGAACAAACCCAGCGACGGCTACAACAGTGATGCCACACAAGGGCCAGATATATACTAGTGCAGAACTGCATGCATTGTTATTCCATGGTTGTTGAAATGCACACCACTGGTCCTATTTTGATAATTCACAAAGACATGCAACTACAACATTTCATTCAATTGTGTCCTCATGCAAGGTAGTTAGCAGAATTGACAAAGCTGTGTCACGCATCAGCCGTGATTGAGAGAGTCCACAGCAGATTACACATTTATCCCGTGGGATCTGTTACTTCTCCTGGCTTAGACACCAGCAGGGTTCATACACCTCAGCAACTATAAAAATGCCTTTTCTATGCCAAAAGCGACTAAAATTTGAGCACGACAGTTACACCAATCATGCATTTTAAACTTAAGAATTGTAACATATAAATGACATGTATTATTAATAATAATATATATAATATTGTAATGATAATATATATTGTAATGATAATATATACAAACTAAATTTTCATTAAAAAAAATCAAGCTTTATTTAGACATAAAATAAGCATTGGTGTTTCTGTCGCAGGCAGTGTGAAGAATGTCGCTAGAAGAATGTAGAACTAGTTGTTTTTGTCAACACAGTTGTCTGCATCATATTGGCGCTGTGTTTAGTACCAGCACCATGACTTTTGTTGACTCCTTCTCCCACATTCTTCACCAAAAAAAATCACTAAACACTGGTCGTTTCAGCCAATGATGTTGAAAGCATGATCGCCCCACAATTAGTGTCCTTTCATGTAATAATTACTCAACCATGCGCACTTATACTCATTACTTTAACACTCTTAAGAACACAACAGACACCTTTGTAATGGAAGCAGTCGGCTGTTTTTCTAATAAAAACACCTCCCTGCTGGTGGATTGGACACCGTGCAGGCTCTCACTGTTATATTTAAATAGTTGCAGAGGGGATGTTCATAAAGAAGACAACAGCACAGAGATAACAGGTTTAATGTCGTCAGTTCATGGGCTACGCTGGTTCTGGCAGCACCTGTTGGATAGGGACACAATGGAAATCCCACATTTTATTTTCGAGTTTTCGAGTTTTTTTATAAACCATTTACAAAAATCCAGGCTTTCAAGGCCTTGATTATGAACTAATAAAATTTGATGCTATTCAAGGATTTCCATTTCCCGTATTAACCCTGCACCAGGTAGAAGGGACCAATGGTTTTTAGCAGTTCTTCCAAGACCTACTGTGCCTCACACTGATATTTTACAGCACAAAATGTAAATGCATGAGTAAGCACCACCATCCCATGCCAACTAGTGACAACAGAGCACGCCCACTGTACACACCTTTGCCGCCTCCTCTCGCACCTGCTGTATGGTCTTGGGCCCGCTGTCGCTGAGCACGTCCCGCGGCACCCACTGCAACACACAAGTCAGTGAAGTCACCTTCAAAGATGCACTGGTAGGATAACTAACCAACATCCAAGTAATTATCGACATTATATCATATGCTTTTTTAAAAAGGCACAAGGTTAGTTTGTGCATAAAAGAGTTCACACAGCAATACGGTGAACTCTGGCTAACAGAATCATTTCAAGCCAGAACAATTTAATTCTGTGAAGCTAATAAAAAAATTATGTGGAAGTAAATGTACATCAAATAAGTGAGTTATTTATGATGTATCGTTTTTCTCATCAAAACAGGGAAAAGGTCCTGGGGTTTTCAGGAAAACATGTTATTTTGCACTACAATGTATTGTTTTCGTGTGTCTAGTTCTACTAAACGGTGGAAGTGATTCTGTTAAGTGGCGATTTTTAACTTAGCAGGAATAGGGAGTGATTCCGTTCCGGCCATTTTGATTCTACTAAATGAATGAATCTGTTATCCGTGATTCTGCAAAGCAGGGTCCACTGTAATAATTATGTATTTTATGAAACATCAAAAAGTGATAAATAAGGAAAACGTCAAAATATTGGGTTTGTTTATATACTGAAAGCATGTGCTGGAATTCAGGTCATATGGCAACACATCATTTTATGGTACTTAATCAATAATAGTTATCATAGCTCTAAATATTGTTGCAATGTAAGATCTTTAAAAGTTATCTGTTGCTTACACACAAACAAGAAGTAATTCATGATACAGATTTTGCTGATCTGAATTAAATAAATGCATTGCAACTTAAATAATTGACCGTTGAGACATGATGCAGGTTTTGACAAACTCAACGTACACTGTTGCCCCTCTGCTCGGCCACGTCACGCAACATGAAACGAATGCGCGATGGCAGCTCCATGTTGACCATGAATGTCTCCATGCGCAAGAAGTATTGATCCATCCACAACTACAAGACAACGGTCCATCAAAACTACGACACCAACCACTGGCAATGTGCGGCATTTACTTCCACAGCAATTCAAAATTATTATTACAATCACAGTGGTCTATTAGTCCAGTGTAACCACATGGCCCCTTGAATACCTTCCGTTGAAGGAATGTATATTAGACAAGGAGAATTATAATAATTCACAATAAGATTTCTTTTCATCTTTCAAAAGTTCTAGCTCAATTTCACTCAAGATTTCGAGATGCTTAAAACTGACAGTTCATTCGTATGTCCCCATTCGCATAGTTTTCAGGGTAATGCATGACAGGCTACTCCTCGTTATGCTAGTTTAAGTTTTTCCATTACTTAAACACAATTAAACATGCAGCTACATAAAGAACAATGATATCAACGTTCAGTTGCAAAACACCAAGGATTTCGCACTTCAACAAAGACAATACACGATATATTATAATATTTTTATGTAGATAGTTACATAGTGGTGCATTATTATAATATAATTTGATTACACAATAAGGGGACATAAACCACATGACGACTACACACCTTGGCCTTGCCATTGTCAAGTCCCTTGCCGATGGTCTTCATGATCTGACAGAGACATTCAAGGTCCTCAGCAACCTCCTTGAGTCCAGCCTTTTTCTTCTTTGCCAGCAGCTGCTTGATGCACTGGTGCAAGATGCTCTCGTGAAGCATGTCCAGCTTCCCCAGTTCACCTGCCAATCAAAATCAGATGTCGTATCACTCATAACCCACGTTCTAACATGAGTGATGATGACTGAACGTATATATTTAATAAGACAATATATAAAAAACAACACATAAAAATAAACAACACATATGATTAACTTAAAATTCAGCACGAACTTACAAATGAACTTGATGTTTCCGAGCATCTTGCGCCGTGCCTGTGCATACTGTTCCTCTTCCTCAATGGTAAGGATGCCAACTTTGTCAAATACTGCAAATACGACATAATGTGTGACTGTCTAACTGCAACACTAAAACCATTATCAATAAGGTAAAAGTTCCTACATAAATAAATGTTCTTTGATGCGCCAGTTCCTAGTTTACGCTAATCACTGTCTGTACAAACTAAAAGTCAATTAAAATATAGAAATAAATAGTGCATCCTCCAGTCCTTGGAACCGTTCAACATATCCACCAGCGTCTACAGTCAAGTACTCATTTACACAGCTGTGTGAACCGAAGCAAGTTTCAAAATGGCAGCAAGAGAATTTAAACCACGATCCTCTCAAATAGGAGACTGACATTATAACCAATATGCCCTCACATTGAATCAATCATAAGAGCCTGGTTATGCTACAACTGAAATACAAGTGACAATGAAGCCTAGACGAGCTTAAAAAATGTGCATAAAGTCAGAGAAACTGGCTTACCCTCAGTTGCACAAGATCTGTTTTCAAACTCATCTTGACACTTGTTGAGTAACAAACGTCGAAAACTCTGAAAATACAAGAAAAATAAACATCACATATACCGTCAGGTCAACGGCACAGAAATATGTGAGGCTAGTGCCGTCATTTATTCCAAATTGCATTTCCACCTTAGATCTTCGGTGGTCCCTTGGTCTGATGATGACTCTTTGAGCTCAAGTTCCTGAGAATATTAGTGCTATAGAAGTTTATCATTACTATCTTTAGTATTATATGGCATTACATATTCAACAGACAAACAAATAGTACAGTCGCGCCTCGTTATAACGCGCCTCGTTATTACGCGGATTCGGATATAACGCCGTCGGTCGTGGACCCCGAATTTCTGCCGCCAGGGGAAAATGTCAAATGGGCCCGCTTAAACCTACTTAGAATTGCTTTGACAATTGTCAAGAAACATTAGGTGAACAATGTCAATGAACGAGTATCAAGGTGTTGTTTGTTTTGCGCTGCCGCCGACATCAATCGATGTCGCTGGCTTCGCTTCGACGGTTTGTAAATTGCAATCGAGATTCACAAATATGCCTCTCGTAAGAATCAGATCAACCGTTTTAAATGCATTTAATATGCAGTACCAACATAACAATTGGGTGAAATTACATGCTTCCATTACATCGCAAATTTAATCGTTTTCGCGACGCGAAACCAACATACCAAATTCCTAACCCATGGCTCTACCGGTGGCAAAAATATGAATTCGTCATCCTCATATGAAATGATGAATCGATGTTAAGTGAGGCGTAATAAATATACGCTTCGGTCGAGATCGGTTGAAAGACGAAGTGAAACAATCATTAATTCTACCTATTGTCTTTTTCTGTTTATTTATCAGCTTGCATACTACGTTTGTCAAAGCATATACGTTTTCAGCTGCTCAGATCCAGGTTATTATTTTCGATTCGTAGGTCTGTTGGTCCAGTATATCATCATCGTAGTAGATCTATTCCATAACGGTATACGTACATGTGTTTTATTCAGTTCAAGAGTCAAGAGGGTGTGACATTTAAAAATAATACACGTTGATGCTAGTATACTCGTTTAATAAGTTCCATAAACTGCTTATTGCCGTATAAGACAATGCTGCAAGCCCACGGGGCTTCGACAGGGTTCATGGACTTGTCTTGGTGCAGCGGGCAGCGTTCGCTGTTGTTTAGTAGCTCCCTGGTGGCAGATATAAGAACATCTAACGCGCCTCGCTTACAGCGCGGTCCGAAGTCGTGGACCCAGACTACCGCGTTATAACGAGGCTCGACTGTATAACAACATGCTAAGACCATCTTAAAATTACTACAATTGTACGAGTCATCATTATGATAAAATTATCAGGGCCATGTAGCAATTGCACAGTATCCACTACCTCAGATAGGTTTACTTACTGAAATACTAGAGGAAGGAGGTTCAAAATTGGGTGAGTCCTCACAGAGCCGGTGGCAGAGGTGGGCATAGAGAGAACTGTACTTTGGTTCGTCAAGTGCTTTTTCAAAAATCTGAAGAAGACGACCAGTATAAGTATACATGTATGGCAAACAAAGTGATCCAGTATAAGAGCAAGTCTCCCACCCTGCTGGGATGATCTCCTAGCAATAACTACTCTACAATAACTAATACCATTGAAAATTCTACACATACTAAAAATGCCTAAGCAATTCAATGGGAACATATTTTTACAGGAGTGATGTCAGAAATTTCCTAGGTGGGTCTAGGTAGGGGCAGAGATTTGGTAATTATCTAGCTAGTAAATAAACCAAATGCCTTACATAGGTCTTGACTGGAGAATACCAAAGTACTAGACTATTAGGTCCAATAATTCCAAACATAAACTAACACAACATATTTATCCCAAATTACCCCCGTCAACAATTTTAATTACGACTAGCAATTCAACATTAAACAATTCTTCTTCTTACTCTATTTTCAATATCTTTTCCTAGGCCGCCAACAATAAGTTGTTAAGTAAAAGTTTTTAAGGTTAAGTCTGCTTTGTTTGAACCAGGTTAATTGAACAATGAATGTTGGGTATGAAAATATTAATAGAAATATTTATTTCTCACTCAAGAAAGATAGTAGAACTAGAGGAAATATTAGCAAAGGATCAGTGTAGATTGGATATCAGGAAGTACTTGTTCTCACAGAGGACAATTAATGAATGGAACAAATTATATACAGATTGTGTAAATGCTCTCGAAAAAAACAAGGTTGACACATAGCTCAGGAAAACGGGTTACACACAGATGAAAAATTGTTGGACTCTCAATAAGCCAATGGCTTCCTTGTCTACTTGCCATTTGGGATATTGCCTTGGATGGCAATTTTGTTAAACCTTCAGTGATAAAAGTTTAACGTCTAGCGACAAATACATATTGAATCATCAACATTTTTAAACGGTCAACACTACTTCCATTTCACTTACCAACAAAATGATTCCTTTGAGGATCAACTCAGAATCAATGCCCACATTTAGAAGTTCCAGGCCGAGCTTGTCAAACTTCTCTGGGGTGAGTTTATTAAGAATTCTACAATCAGTAAAGAATTACAATATGTGACCCACTCCACCAAAATCAGGAATAAGTCGGAAACTTATGTTTTGAAATGGTGCCAAAGGCAACTAACAAGCTCTATTAGTTGCCGAGTTAACGTTTGTTAAAGAGAAGGTGCTTCAGGTGACCAGGTTATTTGCAGAAAAATTATTTTGAGAAAAACAACTTTGAAGTTTACTAAAGTATATTCACACATTTCAATAACAAAGGCACATCATACAACGTTTAACTTTTGCGACATTGCAGCCAAGCTGTCCGCACACTCGCTCGAAGCTGTCAGTGTTGCTCGATCATGGTCTTCCTTGCCCTCAGAAATGATGTTCGTTTCACTGTAGTATTTGATCTGTCTGACTCAATTAAGTTACCCAATCAACGGCAACCAAATAACTTATTATCAAACTTAGATTTTATAGCTTTGCATAGGGGTAAAGGTCGCATTCCAGTGTTCAGAGCATGCACGTTTCTAGCTGAGCCAATCAGCCATTGCGATTCATATCACGTGCTTATGTCCTCATTATTATTCAATGAATAATGTGGTTTGTTTATATTTGGTCTGTTTTTAACCTCTTTGACTGGTTATATAGTAACGTGACTGATTTTGTCCTAGTAAATGCATCCCATAATAGATCAGCTTTCAAACGATATCAATATGGCGGGGGTGGACATGGTGTGCAGTGGGTACGGTACATCTGAATTGAGCAAAGTTTCCTTTGTGTTTGTTCATTAAGATATGCATAGCTCTACGAAACATCATATTTTTTTCAAAAAGTAATCAATCGTTTTATGACCTTATAATAACATGACAGCAATCTATGATAGTTAGGCTAATTAAAAACATCAACACCTTAAAATCTGCCATTCACTCATTCGCACACTTTGAAGTGGAATAGCCAGACTCAGCATTTCTGCCTTATTCCTGATTTTGGTGGAGCAGGTCACATATCGTGCATGTAAAAAAATTTTGTAATGAAAATTCTATTTTCCATGAGAGTCAGCCAAAATTGTGATGATGCACAATAAGTACCAGGCCTTTTTTTTAAAACAACATGTTCTAAATTTGAATTTTTATGTGTTTAGTATGCACATTTCACCAAGTAAACAATATATATTTGATCCTATGCAAATCACAACACCCAGTGTAGAGAAGCCCAAGCTAGGGTGGCAGACCGCACCTTTGACAAAGCTTGGAGAGTGTCTATCCACAAGCTCACCAAACTGAAGATTTTCAGGATGACGGTTGAACCAATCCTGAGTTATGGATGTGATTCACAGACTCTGACTCTAAAGACAATCCTAAACGAATCAAGACGCAATCACATGACCAACCAAGAACTATACGGATCCCTTCCACGGATCACCACCATTGTGAGACGGCGTCTTCGACTGGCAGGTCATGTGATGCGTCATGACGAAGTAGCCAACAAAATCCTGCTCTGGAAGCCCAATAGTCCTCGGAAAAGAGGTAGGCAAATACACACATCGACAAAACAGCAAGCGAATGCAACTGCTTTGTAACATTGAATCTCATTGGCTAATTTGCAATGTTGCTTCCAGCCAGAACTACACTCACCCTCGCACTTTTCTGAAAATAGCATCTTGTCGTACTTCACAAGAATAGCCGTCTCGTTTGCTGCCAGCATTGCTCGGAGGTACCCATCTTTGAGATGCGAGGGATGGTGCGCCAGCACCAGGAGTTAGTATTTGGGGTGGTCTCTCGTCCCTGTCAAACCAATACCCACATTGTTTAACACAAAGGCAATCTTGCATGTATTTTTTTAAATTACGCCATAAAAAATTCAGTTGCACGTGGATATTCAAAGACTTCGTTGAAAAGCCAACTCAAGTCCATTTTACCGGGTGGTTGGTAGGATGTTTATTACTTTAATTACACTAAATTCTAATATCCAAAAATGGGCTTTCATTCAAAACAATGAAGCCAATTTATACGTATTAGAAGTAAGTGTAATAGACACATATGCCACTAACCACATGATGCAGATCAAAATTGACTTCCATTGTTTTGACTCTTCAATAATAGAATATTTATTACGTTGGGAATAACTCACCTTCCTCCCGCACGTCGAGAAGCACCACCCTGAGTTCCCTTTCCGTCCAGTATTATGAAACTCGTTTCAGACAAGACAACCATCAATTGTAGAAGAAACAAAAAAGAAAAAATGCTTTTCAGCTTTTGTCTCTCTGAAACCACAATAAAAAATATTTAAGTTTTAACATTCTAAAGTACTCTTATTTTAAAAATAGACACATTTTTGCCTTATTCTCAACAGCTAATTGAGATTATACGAGGTGAAAAAAAAACGTTACTGGCTTCGGATTTAATTTTTTTATAATTACATATCATTTGAATTCAGCACCAAAATTAAAATGCAAGTGAGCAATCCTACAACTACAATCAATTTACAAAATGTAATTATTCCCACGTCCCTTTAATATCACAATCTGATTTTTATTGCGAGACATTTTAGGTTTGTTTGTATCTTATCTTTTGTTTGTATCTTAATGTACAGATGTTTACTATTTGTTGAACAGTTAGATAAGGATTCGTATAAAATCCTGTATATAAAACAACAAGTCACTATAAACTGCGAAGATTTTATTCACAGAAAATGTATTTATGATCATGATGTCGCACTCTTCTTTTCACGGTCTTTTCGAGATTCGTGAATAAGGGGTACACATTTTTGTGTTTTACCCGATCCGTATCCCAATACATATCTAATTATTATATTATACAGCGGACGAACACTACGCCATAAACACAGTATTTACAGTGTGGTTACTTTTGTTTTAAAAACGAATGGCTGTCCTTTGTCCGGCTGAAAATCTGATTCACCGATGGCGAAGCTGCCGGATCCACAGCGGGTTACGCAATAAAACACTCCAAAATAAACCGCTAGGCGATCAGAATATTGATCTGAAAACCATAATGATCAGATCGTACATACGTGTATGTGGAACGGTATTGTTCAAATGTACACTGAGTGAAAACTGTAACTATTTCGATTTACCTGTCTCGTCTACAAATTCCGTCGCAACGACACCGATGATGGAAATGGTGGATTGCAGAAAATTCCCAGCATGCTCTTCGGTTCGCGTCAGTGCCCTAAGTAATAACGAAATTTACATTATCCTACATAAATACACAACATGATGTAATTTGGTGTAACTGAAATGTAAATCCATTAAAATTATGGTAATTAATATAGCATATGTTTGTATCTTAAATAATTGCCTGACATCTCGCGAGAGCCTATGATAAATACCCAGAAATAACGGTACAGGTCAGAGGTCAGAGGAGGTTAGTCGGCTGCCAGTCATGCGCTCGTCTTGTTTGTGTCGTTACGCCCCACCCATGTTTATAAATTAGTTTTATATATTTCCGCAACAATATAGCATATCTCAATATTGTTCACTTTGTACTCGTAATTACATGTGCACTTGAAAAGATTTGTATATTATTTACATTAGAATACATTTTATTTCCACGTGAACATTAACTATTATTATATAGTCTAGCTGAGTCTGATCTAACAGTGTGGCAGGAGGCCACATAAATAGGTGGAAGGCAGGATTGGCGGGAGGTGAGAGGTGGACTTTCACAATTGGTAGGAGGTGAGAGATTTGACCCACAAACAGGTTGGCTCCAAAACAGGTGGGAGACGGGAGGTTAATTGCAACTCCTGCCGCACCTCAATATATGTAGGGGAGACCTGGGCTAGTCCGCCCCCGAGGGCAAGTCCGTCAACCGGCTTTTATTCCGTGCCTTTGCCTAATTTTGTAATTTCGGTCATACGACTAAGTCACACGATCATCAAACTATATGTAGCGGGAAACTGGAGTCCACGAGCTGGCTGGAAAGTCGTGAGGTAGAAAACTCATTTTGATGGCTGAAAGTTTTTTTTTTCGATTTCAGTACTTATAAGTGGCATTGGTTAGACATTCAGTGTGCTGAGTAAAGCCCTTATATCAGAGCTATTGTTTGGATCTTGCGTTGTTGCTCTATCCAGTGTCAGTGATATTTAGTTGCCCCCCCCCCACACCAAATATATCCCTGTGTTGGGGCGCGTCCACCTATGTGCCACGGGGCAAGTTCCCCCCTAAGACATCTCATGTAAAATGTTCACTTGTGAACATAACCCACTAACACGCACTCTTGCAAACACTTCCAACTGTCCAGTTTAGTGTTATTTTCTAGTCAAAACAGTGACAAAACCAGATTTTTATTTCACAATTTTCTAGCCGATTCAGTGCCAAAACATGTGTTTTTGTTTGCCTGTTTTTTTCATAGATAACATGAATTTGTGAAAATTTTAAGTTTCTAACAAAATGTCTGTCACAAACATGACGTTTTTTGACACAAAAATAAGAAAAAACTGCACTGTTCTTGTGTAGGGGAAGGCAGTGTTAATTGAGCCACTTGGTTAGTTGATCCACCCATGTTTCCAGGGAAACAACAGCAGCGACAGTTACATGGTACCACCCAGTGATTGAACATGTTATTAGAATTCGATTCGTGTATAATAGGCTGCGCGTTTGTCACAACGGTTAGAACATGTGAGCTACAAGTATGTTTTTGATGTTTTTCGAAACTTTTAGTAACTGTGATTAATGTCTGCTGGTGTGTAAACTATCAATGCACGTGGCCAGACTTTATTGTTTGTGCAGTTACAAATGATTTAACTAAGCACACAGAAGAAGATTATTTACATCACTTCGCGCATTAATGATAAGTTAATTAAATAAGCTTAATTGTCGAAACGGGGTTATTTGAGCCACCCAAGGCCCAAGGGAGGGTTAGTTGAGCAGCGGATAAAGAACGAAGACGAATGTTCTTTACACCAAAATACATCAAGGAATTCATTTTTCCGAGCAAATTGGAACATCGGATAGCTAGCTACAAGGCAACATATCAGCAGTTAATTACACTGGTTGCGATTTACAGTCTACATTAATTAAGTGTGTTGACTTATTAATTAAGCGTGTAGACTTGTCAGAGACGTGTTATACCCATTGGGTAGATGTGTTGGCTGAGTTGTTATGATTTTTTTGTACAAGGCCTACGTAAATTATGCAAATAAAGCATTCACGCAACTTACGCGACACTGTGGCTCAACTTACCCCACACCAAGTGTTAGTTGAGCCAGCTTACCAACCCTATTTGAATCAGGTATATATAATTATATATGCATGCTAGATATATTATCTTAGTATAAAATGATCTATTAATAATCACAGTTTATGTGAGTAAAAACAGTTTTTACTTATGAATATAATTGCGCCCTAAGCATAAAAAAGAATGAAAAATGGCTCAACTAACACTGCCTTCCCCTATTTGCTTCTTAAAGTACATGTGGGGCGAACTTGCCCCGGCCCCTGGGCGGACTTGCCCCGACATGGTCCACCCATGCTTCGGTAGGTCTACTACGAGTCGGATATGGATATTGTCTTGTAACAGTTTTGTCATTTGTTGGTAGCGTAAATGTGGACAAGATATTTGCGTTCAATTTAAGGCCAAAACTGATCCTCTAGCTCTACAAATACAGTCTCCAGATCTATTAGAGTGTACAAGATGGCGGACTAGCCCCGGTCTCCCCCATGTAAACCAATGATTCAGTGTCTGTTTTATTACCTACAAATTCAATCACAGTTTCTTGTGGAAATGGAGAAAGCAGAAGTTTACTATTTATACAATGTGTCACTTTTAATCATGACAATGGTCAATTGTAATATAATATAATATAATATAATATAATATAATATAATATAATATAATATAATATAATATAATATAATATAATATAATATAATATAATATAATATAATATAATATAACATTAGTTAATTAAGTACATGTAAACGACCGACCGGCCGCCGTGCGTGCGTGCGTGCGTGCGTGCGTGCGTGCGTGCGTGCGTGGATGCCTTCCTTTTCAGGTGTTTCTTCATTCCAATTGCTTCTCGTAATTCCATCATCTTCCTTCTGTCATCTCGTTTCGCTCTATATGCATATTCTCCAGACTCAGTTGTCAGCTGCTACGTGTAGCTTCTGATGCCTTCTCCAAACTCTTCTGACATATCTCACTCAACGTTCACCTCCGCTCCTGGCTCATAACACATGGCTTCCACCATACCGACCTCGGTCTCTCCTAAGTCCATCCACTTCATAATTCTAAGAACAAGTGCACGCTGTACTGGTCATTTTCGAAACGCCAGTTCCTTGGTCCCTCTGTTGGGGCATGCTAACACGGGAAGTATACAATGTTTTAACCCCACTGCTATACGTATAATCGATGTGAAAGTTATGACTTCAGTAACCTCGTCATCGAGAATCTGCGAAGGGAAAAGAAGTCCACGACTGGTATCGATGCCAGCCCCACCCCGGACTTCGGGGATAAAGAGGAGAGCAATATATATTTGGTGAAGCCAAATCAGAAGAGTCCTATGTTCCTGGGGTAAACGAAAACATGCCCGAAGGAGCGACTGACAGAATGCGTGATTTACTGCAATTTCAGTCGAGAACTACGATGGACAAAATTTTTATGAACTAGCATTCTGGTCATTCAGAAAAAAAGAAAAAAGTTGTTTGGTGATGACACCAACAAGAAAGGAAAACATACCTCTGCTGTAAATGAGGTGGGTCGTACACCCGCAGTCACCTTTACTGCACGAACAAAATACACCAGCAAACATATGCACATAACTATTAATTTATGCAATTCCGCGTAAACTTGCTCATTCTAACACCAGCTTGGCTTCTCTGGAAAATATGAAACAACGCTGCAATCACTGTGCGATACATACAAGTTCACATAATCCCACCCTGTCTATAGTCAAGTTCTCATTAATACAGCTGAGTGACTAAATTATTTGAAAATGTCATTTGATACGATTAAATATTAAATAAAAAAGTAAATAACAGGAAAAGAAATAAGTAACAATAATTCGAGGTGGATTCGAACCGATGATCCCCAGTATAGCTACGACGTATATGTGTTGGCTGAACGTTGTGTTTACAAATACCGTTTAATATGAAAGAGAATATCAAAGAAAGAAATATCAATGAAAGAAAAATGGTGGCAGAGCGTTATCTCGATACTCGGACGAGCTGCACGCCCGCCGCGCCGAGCCCCCGTCAACCGCCCGTGGATCGGGTCCAGAACGCACCCCGTGTGCCCACTCTGCCACGCTCGTGAATTACGTTTGTTTTGCCGTCTTATATTAAGAAAATAAAACAACGACTATGACGTCACTAACGTTTTGTTATTTTTTCATTTAAATATTTTTTTACCCACGTGGTGTTGGGACAGAAATCGTCATATAAACTCACCCCACATAAAACACACATATTTACAAGAAGAAATTAATAACACCCTTGTGGCGTTATAACCGTCGTCCATAGTTATACGTAAACGTCATTAACGTGCAGGGTCGGCATTGAAGGTAGACCCACGTGCGATCAGATAAGGAGTCCACACGGTGGTCATTCGAAGGTGGTGAAAATAATATGTCTCTGAACAGTGTTTTATTTAATCGTCGTTTCCATTTTATTAAAAAATATAACGCAAACTCTCAAAGTCGGTATTATTTTTTATTCGGCCCCTTGGCCTTTTTCACGGGCCCTGACCTGACTCCAGAAAAAGGGAATACGTTTCTGGCCTTCTTGGATGCAATGTATTGTGTCGAATGTCAACACATTTGTTAAATATACTTTGAATAGATGGATTGCAACGTATCATGTAGCGAACTACCACTGTATACACATGAGACTTTCGATCACACCAGAGATTTAAATAAAGAAGAGGACAATCTCACTAAAGAGCAGAATAAATTGCTGCATGTCATCAACGGCTGTCCGTTGTAGTCGATGAAGACTAGTTGGTAGCTGTGAGATGTCTGTGTCGGTGTGCGAGTTTAGCTCAGCATTGGAACGGAAGGTGTCTTCCGTTCCGTCTTGCAGTGCTGATAGGTCCAAGTATCGGTGGGGTCTGTGCTGGAAAGGTAAGCATGGCGAATGTTTTGTTTGTATGTTGGTAAGTTAGTTCTCTTTCGGCGTCCACTAAGCTTGGGATATCGTGAAGCCTCGCTCGCCAAGCTGGTTGGTTCGCGGTTTCACGTCCCCAGGTGTTGGTGCTGACCTAGACAGTTTTGAGGTGCCGCGCTTCATGACTGATGTCTTTGTATCGGAGTCGTTGTCCTCACACGGATCTCTGCCCTTCTTTCAGTTCACAGTCTTCGGGTATCTTTAATCCCCCATCCGGATAGCATGTTCAGCCCAGCGGAGTTAAGCCGCTGCTAACAAGGCTTAAACACTGGACACGTTCGCTCTGCTCAGGACTTCGGTGTTAGGGATTCTTTCTTGCCTTTGGTGGGCGGTAAACGGGACAGCTTAATTATGTTGATGATGTGGTCCCCCGGACCAGACTCCAGCGTATAATGGTGACACCAAACCTTCCTTACGTGGTAGGACGGTGGAAATGAGTTGTCCAACACAAACGGGAGCGAACGACGTGGTAAAAGTCGCTTCAATAGTGTGGGGTCTCGCTTTGCATTTTGCAATTGATGGCCATTCTGGAAAGCTTGGCAGAGTTGCTGCTTCCTACCTTAGAGCTGGTGGTGCAATATCAGCCAGGAGCCCGTTACAGTTCGGAGGGCAGCGTTGAGACCAAATGTAGACGAAAGCACAGTATTCCACCGGAGCGTAAGTCAGCGCAAGGGTTGATGTTCTCAATGTAGATGCGCTGGCTGCCCAGCCAGCAACATGCTTCACTTAATACCATTGTTCTGAACTCAACTGCACATAATTGTAACGGACTTCACCCAGCGAACATGCACACAGCTTGAATTGACGTGAAGTGTCACCATATATCGTAAGCGGTTATTTTAACGTAGGTGCAACTGATTCGTTTGACGTTAAGTCACGGTTGCTAGGTCCACCAGCGGCGGTAGGTAGATGTGCCTGTCTGGGTTTAGACGTCGGGAATCGAGCTTGATTAGATTTGTGTGTAGCTGGCTGGACTTGTCCATGTTTAAATGTAGCGACTAGGACTTGGTTGGGGTTAGACGTAACTGACTGGTCATGACTAGGATTATATGTGTCTAATTGGAATTGATCGAGCTTAGTTTTAGCCAAACGAAATTGAACGGATTTAGAATTAGTTTTTTTCGATTTCACCTTGTTTAAGTAAGCAAGCCGAAGAAGTTCCACTTGTTTACTAGCATACGACATATGCGCTGTCTTTGTCTTACTGGAGACGACACATTGCTTTCTAATCTTCATTCGCTCTATTATCAAAACTCGCGCAGGGTTCCATATTGTCATGACATGGGCACACGTTGTTATTCCGATAGAATAATCAAATTTTCCTGCCAAGCGATAATTAACGAATTTTTCGTCGCCCACTCGCTTGAGGTCCCGGCCGGCGTGGTTGCCATCCGACCCAGTCTGGTGTAGAGCGGTGACGCTCTCAGTCGCATCGACCACCGTTAAATTCCTTCGGATGGCAGTTGCGACTAGCCAGTTGTCGTACCCAACCCTGCCAACAACGAAGTCTGGAATCGATTCCCATGGAAATCCTGAGTGCGAATATATAAAGTAGTCTTGCGCGTTGTTGGAAAATAAGGAGCCTGCAGAAGCGTATCGAGAGACCGACGCGAGGTCGTAAATTTCTTGATTATATCTTATCTTGTAGTTTGTCCTCCGGCCAATAACAAGTATGTGTTTGGATCTATCACCACTCAAGTCTTTCAACGCTTCCAGCGTTGCTACCAACTTTCTGTCGAAAAGGATGTCGGAATTTGCGTAGCCGTAAAACGGGGTTGTATTGTTGATCGCCTGAGCATGAAGATACATCGACCGCAACACAGGGACGCCACTGTTGCTCACTTTGGGACACCTGTAGACGGCCCAACCATGCATGCGGGCGAACTCGGTGAGGTAGTCTTCTCCGAAGGTGTAGTAGAGCACTGGTCGTACGGAAGGAGCGAGCAGCCCCCAGTTGCGGATTGTGTTCCGGTAAGCTACGGTTTTGGATTCAAAGTTCTTAAACGTTGTGAACAGTGTGATGACCTGTGTTTGTTTCGTCGCTGTCTGCAACGCGGCGTTACGTGACGCCAGGAATGGAACAGGCGAAGTGACATTGTAGGACGTCGGTTTGTCTGACTGGGCGCTGCGTTTAGTGTAGTCTCGGTAGACGCTCATCAACAGTGTCATCAGGATGCTGTAGACGACGACACCAAACAGCGCCAAGCTTGTCTTCCGGCGACAGAGCATCCTGAACAGAAATGATCACGTGAATTAACATGCAGCTGTTTGCTTGAGTAGTTTATACTGTTCATAATCGGACATGGCTAAGACACTGTCGTGGTGGGCAAAATACCGTTTATATGCAACAGAACACGAACTTGTATGTGAAAGTAATCTTGTATATAACCAAGCAAAAGCATAACGCCACACCGTGAATCTAGTTAGTAGAGCACTGCACCGTTCGTCTATTAACGCCGAGTTCAGGTAACGTATGCAGCGAGAAGACGTGGTGGAGATCAGTGCGAGTATTCGAAGAAGATAGATAGACAAGGTGGAACTGATTTTATATTCAAAAATACGAAAACTCTATGGTTAGATACAACAACAAAGGGAAAGGAGCAATGCAAGCATATTGAACAATTGATAAGTGATAACCGACGCGGAAGAGGTGCGAGGCATGTCGAGAGACTTATTATATAGATATCAAGGCATTGGGCAAAACAGAGATTCAGGACGTGGAAGAAAGACGTGATCTTCACTACTCGCTGTGGTGAGCTACAACAACATGTGTGATTAACGAGTAGAAAACAGGAAAGGTTGACGAAATTCCAATACAATAGTCAATGAATCTGGATACGCAATACATCATGAGAAATGACGGAATCTTGAAGCTGCCGATCGAAGGAAGATTTCGAGGGAACCAAATGAAGGGAGGAAAGAAAAGGTGCTTACAAAAAAGTAGTAAGTAATTAAAACAAGATTTGACAAGATTGCCATCCAAGGCAACAAAGGCTACACAGCAAGTAAACAAGGAAACCATTAATTTATCGAGAGTACAACATTAAATTTTGTCATCTATGCATAACTCGCCCTTATGAGATACATGCCCGTCCTTCTGAGATACATGTCCGTCCTTGTGAGATACATGCCCGTCCTTATGAGATACATGTCCGTCCTTATGAGATACATGTCCGTCCTTCTGAGATACATGTCCGTCCTTCTGAGATACATGTCCGTCCTTATGAGATGCATGCCCGTCCTTATGAGATACATGTCCATCCTTATGAGATACATGCCCGTCCTTCTGAGATACATGTCCGTCCTTCTGAGATACATGTCCGTCCTTATGAGATGCATGCCCGTCCTTATGAGATACATGCCCTTCCTTATGATATATATACCCGTCCTTCTGAGATACATGCCCGTCCTTATGAGATACATGTCCGTCCATATGCGATACATGTCCGTCCTTATGAGATACATGCCCGTCCTTCTGAGATACATGTCCGTCCTTATGAGATACACGTCCGTCCTTATGAGATACACGCCCGTCCTTATGAGATACATGCCCGTCCTTATGAGATACATGTCCGTCCTTATGAGATACATGCCCTTCCTTATGATATATATGTCCGTCCTTCTGAGATACATGTCCGTCCTTATGAGATACATGTCCGTCCATATGCGATACATGTCCGTCCTTCTGAGATACATGCCCGTCCTTATGAGATACATGTCCGTCCTTATGAGATACATGTCCGTCCTTTTGAGATACATGTCCGTCCTTATGAGATACATGCCCAAACCCTCCCTTTCAAAACCCTGTTACTTCTATCAGTATATATAGTTTTTCCGCAATTTTATCCACCAAATTTCCTGCGAAATTGTCAATGAAAAGAAATTGCAATGAAGAGAAAGCTGCTTATTTCACAGGATGGAAAGTTAGATGGATCAAGAATTTGTCACATGGCAGAATCACTATCTCTAGATAGAGATAGTGACAAACAATGGCATATGACGTCATAACATGCACCGCGTCACATTTTCGTTCGACGGTGACTTTTTTCACGGAGGTAACGTTTGGGGTCATGGCGCCGTTAAGAACTAAGCGAATTATTCTGAGCGTCGCTTCGGTGTACGTGGCTGTATATGTCGCATTGTACTTATTATGCGACTACAACATCGACTACTTGTACACTACGTTGCCGCCAGGGACGACGGCAGCGCCTCTAGTGACCATCTTCACGACGTTTGTCAACTCAGCCCACAAGGCGCCAGTGTACGTGAACACGATCCGTGTTTGGGCGCTGCTGTTGCCACACGTCCAGCCGGTGCTCTACTACGTGCCGGGCGAGGAGCGGCTGAAGGCGATAGCCCGTCTTCACGGCTGGCGTGTCTACAGGAGTCCGCGCATCGCAAACCTCTCGCTCGGGGAGCACGTGCCCGTGCTGCGTCACATGTTTATGCACGCGCAGCGCTTGCACGCGCGCTCGACCTTCTTCGCCTTCGCCAACGCCGATATCGTTTTCGACGCGTCTCTCGTTCGCACGCTGCGCGCGCTCGAGAGCCGCAGCGCCGCCCTACCGGGTATGTTGGTAGTCGGTCAGCGCATCAATTACAAGATGGCGCCACTGGAGGCGATCGACGACCTACGCGGCGTCAGGAGTCGGGCCCGACGTGGGTTGCTCTTCTCGGGTCGAGCACAGGACTATTTCATAATGACGCGCGACGGCATGCCATTCCACAGCATGCCGGACTTCGTCGTCGGCAGAGTCGGCTACGATAACTGGCTTGTGGCCACGGCGATCCGCAATCTAGTCCCCGTCATTGACGCTACACGTACACTGACGGCGCTCCACCAGACGGACGCCGATGGAAACTTCGCCGGCAACCGACGACGTCGAGGCCTGACCGGTATGGTCAACTACGCGCTTGCCGGACTCGACTTCAACTACAGCCTCGGGGACACGGAATGTGCTCCCATGTACACAGACTGGCGGTGGGCGGACGTACAAGTTTGTGTGCGCCCTGGTCTTCCGTGTGGGAACAAAGTAACGAGCACTGACCGGGAAATGAACAAGGGAAAACAGTAGCATAGGAATATTTTATGGCAGAATTGGATATTACCGAATTACTTAACACAGCTGCTACATATTACATTCTTGTTGTGTCTGTAGGATCTGTGTCTGTAGGATCTGGGTGTCTGTAGGATCTGTGTGTCTGTAGGATCTGGGTGTCTGTAGGATATGTGTGTCTGTAGCATCTGTGTGTGTGTGTGCGTGCGTGCGTGCGTGCGTTCGTGCGTTAAAGTTCTTCTTAAATATAAGGGTATATAGAAAAGGAAACGACAAAAGGATCGTTTGTCCGGTTGTTTGTTTAATTGTGTACTTCTTCGTCGAACGGGACTCGGGTTCCTCGTACGAAGGTCGCTGTGCGCCGCAGATCCCCCAGTAGGCCAAAGATCGCTTACAATGAGTGTAGTTTCAAACTGCGTCTCAATACGACGTACAGCCAAATTGAAAATGTTGTTCAGATACAAACTATTTCCGTTCATTTCAACATACTCCGATAACGGGTTGTTGAGAGAAAGTACAGGGTGATTAGATTTAACAAGATTTCTTCAAAAAACATAAGAGATTGGTTAGACATCACCTTGCTTTTAGGAACCCATGTTGAGGTGTATTTATTAATTTATATTTTACAAGGAATTCCAACATGTGGTCTCTAATTAATATTTCGAGTAATTTACATACAACTGATGTTAAACTCACTGGTCTGTAATTTTCTGGTTTGTTCCTTGATCGTTTCTTAAATAGCGACGTAATGTTTGCTTCTTTCCATTCTGAAGGAGCTATTCCTTCTTCTAGTGACAAGTTAAACACTTTTGCTAGTGGTGTACTAATTTGCTCAACAATTTCCTTAAGCAATTTTTGTGGTATCCCATCAACTCCAGGTGATTTAATATGTCTCATCTTCTTAATTTTGTTTGCTATCATTTCAGGAGTTACAAATAACTGACCCAACTGTTCTGATTTATTTCCCTCAAATTTAGTAAATGGAACAGTTAGTGAGCTGATATCTTCTGTGGTAAAGACTTAGCTGAAGTACTCATTCAGGACCTCTGCCATCTGAAACCCATCTGAAATTATGTTTTCACTGTTATTTTCCAAATGTCCGACCTGCCAATTTTTTTTCAAAGGTTCTTTTAGATTTTCTCATCTCAGTTGTAGCTAGGTTAAGTGCCTCTTTGTAGTTTGTGTAGTCTTCTACATTTCCAGTATGTTTATATACCCTCCACAGCTTCTGTTTGTGAAAAATGTTCGCAATAATACCCTCAATCTCATATTTTAAACAAGTCCAGCATTCTGTTGCTGTCTTGTTCTTCAGCAAGTTATTCCAATCTATATTTGCTAGATATGTTCTCATCTCTTTATATTTGCCTTTGTTGAAGTTCCTCCTCCATTGTTTTTATATGTATTCCCTGTTTTTACTTTTATATTAAAATGGATTTGGTTATGGTCACTTGAACCCAAAGGTTCGTGTACTTTAACATTGTCAACTAATTCATTTTGAGAAGACATGGTTGGTTCCAAGACATGTTGAGTAAGGAAACAATCCTGTGTTAAAAGTAGAAACTGATGGTCATCACCTCCAGCACTCTCTAATGATTCCCATTGTATATGGCCATGGTTAAAATCACCCATTATAACACATTCCCCCTTGCTCACCTCCCTTATCGCCTTTTGTAATTTTACATCTTCCTCTTGTCCTATGTTAGGACTATGATAAACTACTCCTATTGTTAATGTTGAATTCCTGGTAACTATGTTACACCAAATTGCACTTACAAATTACAATTGCAAATTACAATCTGCTTCACTTTTTAGTGTTATTTCATATGCTTGGATAGATTCTTTAATATACAAAATTACTCCACCTCCCCTTCTTTCTCGACTATCCTTCCTAAACATTACATAGCCTGTCAGTGCTAACTCAGCATCTACTACATCTTTATTTGCCCATGATTCTGTGATGCCTATTACATGAGGATCAATATCTGCTACCATAATGTCTAACTCATTTTTTATATTTACTATGCTCCTGACATTTAAGCATACACATACATACATGCGTCAGTTCTCCCTGCGCATCTAGTTTAAATAATTTATGGTACCTGTGCCCTCGTCGACAACTCTGACAAACTTACACCCTAGAACTGCAGCACCCTTCCCTGTCAGATGAAGTCCATCTCTCATAAAAAAGTCATCTCTTCCCACAAAGTTTAACCACATGTATACGAAGCCTACCCCCTCCTCCATACATGCATCCCGTACTTGTGTGTTGATCGCCATCCTCCTACAGTTCCTATATTCCTCACCCCTGCCTCCCATTATTGGTAATATCCCCGACAATACAACCTGTCCAACTCGTGCCTCTTTAAGTGTCTTGAGCAACCTCCTGTACTTACCAACGATGGTTGATGCTCCCTCCTTCTCGACATTGTTCGTTCCCACATGCACGAGAACAGCACCTCCGGTGCCACCACCCATGACCTGTCCTGCCTTCTCTGCTATATCCTTTATTAAGAAATGTTTTCGACATAGTTTTTACTTCTCAAGGAACCGTGGGTCTCTCTTCGAATATATTTCAACCAAATCTCTCCGTCTTCGTCGACGGATTGATTGACTTCGCTACGGACGTTTCACATAATTAAGGTTATATGACACAAGCTGAAGAAAGACCGGGGAAGCTCCTCCCAGCATTTCCCTAGCCTACATGTCGACCGGGCGCCTCCCCGATTTTCTCCAGTTAATCGGACTCTTAATGGCAAAAACACACTCACTCGTTTAGGTGCGATTCGTCTCCGCGTCCACATCAAATAAACCGTTGCACTAATGCGCTAAACACGACCACATCGTATTATATGTCACTCAACTGACGTAAACGCCCATATTCCACGAGGCAAAGGCGGTCCTTGGACATCGAAACGACTCAGAAATCGATCCGCGTCACAAGTTCGGCCAACGAGATATTTTACGGCGATTGAGCGTCGTAATTGTTACACCCAAGCTAAATGTTGACACGTCTAAAGGCCTGTTTACGCGGTTCTTCTGTTTTTCTGCCGGATTTTAACGCACTCTAAAGTCGGTGTATGTAACAGCTGATGCACGTCGGTCTACTGAAAAGGTTAGGTTTGTGTGTGTGTGTGTGTGTGCGTGCGTGCGTGCGTGCGTGCGTGCGTGCGTGCGTGTATGTCACATGTGCGTGTGTGTGTGTGTGTGTGTGTGTGTGTGTGTGTGTGTGTGTGTGTGTGTGTGTGTGTGTGTGTGTGTGTGTGTGTGTGTGTGTGTGTGTGTGTGTGTGTCACATGTGCGTGTGTGTGTGTCACATGTGCGTGTGTGTGTGTGTGTTTATGACAGAAACCATGATTGACTAAGTTACTACTTCCATGTAGCACAGGGCACAATGTAGTTACAAGCTTCAATATTTGTCTGTCTGTTACAAGAAAGAGGGAGAGAGAAAGACAGACTGCTTGCGTGCGTGCGTACGTGCGTGCGTACGTACGTGTGTATGTGCGTTTGTGGCGTAGTTGTGATAGCACATCTACTAATAATACAATGGTCTATCATGGATAAACATCCAACTTGCTAAGTCGTACACACAGCAAACCCCATTGTATATGTTGTGTTCTTGTCGTTCGTTCTAACTCGGATAATAGTCAAAGTCGGGACAATGTCTTTGAAAAGACCAATTCATTTCCGATTTAAATTCATCCTGTAACTCATACCCCGTTAACATGTCAGGGCATTTTTTATTGCTCGCGCGAACTGTAGTTTACGCGTTTGTCGGACCACTGTGTTATTCAATAGGCTAAACGTCCCCCGCGCGGTCATCTAAACAATGTACACATTTTACACACATATGACCATCTAATAATGTGCCTATTGTGGATAGCTACATGGGGAAGGAAATGAAGGTAGCCACGATGTGACTGAGGAGTCAGGGGTGACTGGGGGAAATGCTGTGGCGGGAACTGTCTACGTCCAGTCATGTAATCAGATATATCGGGGGCAGACAGGAATGACAGGCGGAGCGATGTTCTATAAGGTTAACAATTATTACGAACGAAATCAATGAGCATGGTTGGCTTTGAATTAATGCTCTATGTAATGGCCTAGAAGCTACAGGTAGCAGAGAACAACTGGCTAGGAGAATGTGTAAAGTGAAGCGAGAAGGCAGAAGGAAGACCGTGGAATCAAGAGAACAAAATCGGGATGGAGAAACATATGAGGATGAAGGTAGTGGGGAGCAGACTGCGACGGGAAGGATACCTACAGAGAATGAGTGAGGAAAGACTGACAAAGAGAGCACGGACAACAGAAGAAGATGGTAGAAGAAGAAGAAGACCGAAATTAAGATGAAGGGACAGTGTCAAAGATATATCGAAAGGACAGAGAGTTGAACGGCCGAGAATTGGATAGAATGGTAGAAGATCGCGATGGACGGAGACGACTCGTCGAGAGATTGAACAGACTAAGTGATGAGATCGCGATGGACGGAGACGACTCGACGAGAGGGTGGAACAGACTAAGTGATGAGATCGCGATGTATGGAGACGACTCGCCGAGAGGGTGGAACAGACTAAGTGATGAGATCGCGATGGATGGAGACGACTCGTCGAGAGGGTGGAACAGACTATGTGATGAGATCGCGATGTATGGAGACGACTCGACGAGACGGTGGAACAGACTAAGTGATGAGATCGCGATGGATGGAGACGACTCGTCGAGAGGGTGGAACAGACTATGTGATGAGATCGCGATGGACGGAGACGACTCGCCGAGAGGGTGGAACAGACTAAGTGATGAGATCGCGATGTATGGAGACGACTCGCCGAGAGGGTGGAACAGACTAAGTGATGAGATCGCGATGGACGGAGACGACTCGTCGAGAGGGTGGAGCAGACTAAGTGATGAGATCGCGATGGATGGAGACGACTCGTCGAGACGGTGGAACAGACTAAGTGATGAGATCGCGATGGACGGAGACGACTCGCCGAGAGGGTGGAACAGACTAAGTGATGAGATCGCGATGGACGGAGACGACTCGTCGAGAGGGTGGAACAGACTAAGTGATGAGATCGCGATGGACGGAGACGACTCGCCGAGAGGGTGGAACAGACTAAGTGATGAGATCGCGATGGACGGAGACGACTCGTCGAGAGGGTGAACAGACTAAGTGATGAGATCGCGATGGACGGAGACGACTCGTCGAGAGGGTGGAACAGACTAAGTGATGAGATCGCGATGGACGGAGACGACTCGTCGAGAGGGTGGATCAGACTAAGTGATGAGATCGCGATGGATGGAGACGACTCGTCGAGACGGTGGAACAGAATAAATGTGGCCAAGAGACAATGACCTAAAGTGACATGTTCTTGTGACTGAAATTTAATTTCTGTTCTGGAAATGTGAGTTTGTTATTGTGTATAGTACTGTAATAGTCGACAGGCGAGTTCTTTACGAAGTGTCAGCGTTAAGACCATCATTCACAACGGCCCCCTATTGTGGTAAAATGTCAACCCCTCAAACACACTCCCACCTCCTCCTCCTCCTCCCCCACCTCCTCCTCCTCCTCCTCCTCCTCATCATCATCATCCTCATCATCATCATCCTCATCCTCCTCATCCTCCTCCTCCTGCAGTGTACCAATTTACGGCCAGCTAAAAATAAAGTGCTCTCCGTCGCTGACGTCGTGATTTCGCGTGACATTGACATTTTGGCGCTGACAGAAACATGGCTCGGTGACGTCGTCGAAATAAGCGCTGGTTCCATGAGGATGTGTATTTCATGCCGTGTCACGACCTGTTGGACAGCGCGGTGGTGGAGTGGCGGTGTTGTACAAATCCGGTTTGACATTGAAGACGACATCAATTTGTGGAAGTTACAGTCATTTTGAACACAGCGATTACTAGGGGAGAGTTGCCGGGATTGGCCCAGTTCCTCAATCGGACCAGTCCTATATCTTTCATATCACTGTATACCGTGGCATCCTCTGTCGACTATGTCATTAATCAGTGGCATTTCGGATGATACGGTAAGTTTCGACGAAATAGCAG
Source organism: Lamellibrachia satsuma (assembly GCA_033239005.1). NCBI lineage: Eukaryota > Metazoa > Annelida > Polychaeta > Sabellida > Siboglinidae > Lamellibrachia > Lamellibrachia satsuma. The sequence continues at coordinate 3,499,389 of BSQZ01000005.1, forward strand.
TACTTTTTAAATATTTATTACTGAAAGTATGTTCTCTATGTCCCCGACATAATAATCAGGCCGTGATCAGTCATGAGTACAGCACCTTTCCTTTGTCATATTTACAGGCGAAAATATGTGTCCATCAAGAGTATAGGGGCCCAACGTATGTGGCGATAATAAGAATTATAAAGTTGATGTCGTCTGCTTGTGATGACAATGCAATACTTTTAAAACGTGAAAGTCCACGATTAGACCACTGCAGTTGCCACAATTGGACCAGTGACTCACATAAGGGTATGACATCATTAGATGTGTGTAATTATTCCAACACAGTTTATTGATTACCATAACGTAATATTAGACAAGGGAACAATTATAATAATGCAAATAAGGGAAGTTGCTAAATGGTCAAATCGAGGGAACTTGTAACATAACACATTTGATCACAAGCAAAATTTACATTGTTTCAGACTAACAAAGACTTTATTTTAGGGTTTACAGAAATTTAGTGCCAATGGTCATATATAAACGGAAGAGGATGAAAACAGAGTTGACAAATGTTGGAGCTCCGGGGGCAAATGCTGGATGTCCAATGAAGGGTTTGTTACTTGGCTTTGACATTTCATCGATTTTGTTAAACCAACTTTTGTGCTCATACTCGATAGCCACGTGACCCACACAAAGAATTTGGTTGCAACTGATATGGCTCGAGAAGCTGGAGTGGTCATATGGTCTCACTTAAGCCACACATGACTTACCGATTCCAGACTTTGGACGGGGCCTTTTTCGGACCGTTTGGGAATGATGCATTGAGGATGTGGATGAGAGAACATTGACGCAGACCAGTGACAATGTGGCAAGTCGCCGAAATTCTTGATGTGGCGTACAGAAAAGCGGCATCCATCCAGAATGCTGTTGGTGGCATCAGGAAGGCAGGTCTGTGGTCATTGACCATATACGTATTCCAAGACTCCGACTTCGCAGCTGCTATGGTAACTAATGTAATCACGGAAGCTGCAGAAGAGCACAACCCTATGCCACCTCTGACACCAGTTGTTGCAGCTCCAGCACTGACAGCTGTTGCTACGGAAGCTGTACCAGAGTTATGCCCACCGAAGAAAGAAACTAGCTAAACAAAACAAAGTCGAACCGGAGATAGCTACGCCTACTAGGCCTACACCCACCAAAGAGCCAAGTACTTCTAAAACCACTGCAACTCAATCGAGAGCACACAACAGTTCTGATCCACCCAAACCTAGTTGATTGCAGCTCATCAAGGACATCAAATGCTGCAGAACTGGTCAATGGTGCACCATTTTGTACAATGGTAAAATCTACCCAGGCATAATGCGAAGAGTCATGGATATGACGAAAGAAACTATGGCGGTGCAGTGCGTGAAAATTGTGGGATAGAATAGGTTCCGGTGGCATCTGAAGGATGACACAGCAGTATACGAATTGCAGTTGACACTATGCAGGCATATTGCAACGAGTAATGGATGTGATGAAATACCCTGTGGTGCCAGTGCATGCAATTGCGAGACAGAACGTTGTGGTTGGCTCTAAAGGATGTCGATCATATCCGCTAGCCTATTCCGGAGCCATTGACAGAACACTATGAGCATCAGGCCTAGTTAACATTTCAAATGACTATTGATTAATTTTATGTTTCTAACGAACACTGAATCTGAATATCCCACTGCAGTGGTTGTATGTGGGTGCATCACAGAAGCCGATCACGGCTATTAATGTGACGTTTGGGGTGTACGCAGCGCATTCGGATGAATATAATATAAAATAAAATACTTTATAAAACATAGTTAAAAGAATAAAAACATGGAGAAGGTTGCCAGCCGTTTAATGCAACCCCCTGCCTCCCAACTGCAGACGAAAAGGGGTTGGGTGTGGGCAGCTTGATGTCATCTGTGAGGGTGTTCCATTCGATGACGGTCTTTACAAAGAATGAGCCTCTATATTGGTCAGTCTTGGCATTTTGAAGCAGCGGCTGTTGTTGTTGTTTGCTTGACTTTTTAGAATGTTGTTAGTTAGATCCACCCATATTCCAGGGTGGATCTAACGAGAGCGATGTACGCAAGTCGTCGACACTCCTGAGGGCAGATTCCGGCGTAGGAAGCCGAGTGTTGATCCAGCTTTCTTGCCCAGGCCGGTGATGTGTGTTGGCCACTTCAGGTCGGCAGAGATCTCAATGTCGATGTAAGAGTTTTATTGTACATATTTGAGAATGGTGTCCCCAAGTCTATAGTAGAAGTGTGATCTGGGTTTGGTGGAGAGGACGTAGCACTTCTGCGCATTGAAGCGCACCCCCTACCGGGCTGCCCATTCCTAGAGGTTCTTGAGGTCGGACTGCAGGGTGAGGTGATCTAGAAAGGAGCAGACCTCCCGATAGAGCAGGCAGTCATCCGCGAAGAGTCGTACTGTGGACTTCACGGTGTCCGGCAGATCATTTTACTCACGTATTAATTCAAAGTTTGGTCTACATAATTTGTTTGTTTGAACTACAAAGATTATGAACACTGGTATTTATTAGTATATTGTATTTAACTAATAATAATTTGTTTGTTTGTCCAGTCGAAGAAGACATGGGATATTGTGTAGGGTGGATGGAACTACAAAGATTATAAACACTGGTATTTATTAGTACATTGTATTTAACCAATGATAACTATTATTGTTATAATGAACACTATGTGTTACTTATGTATCAATTCATAATTATGCTTAGTCCTATATATAATAATTTTACTTTTGGTCCAATCGAAGACACTGGGTGGTCAAATCGAGGAAACCGTGGCCACGATTGGACCGTTTTGTAATTTTTTTTAATACATTTTTTTTCAAAATTTATCAATGATTTTTTTGTGATTAATAGCTTGTTGTTGAAAATAAAATATAAACTCTATGTTAGTATATTGTTTACATCAACTCCATTTGTTTTCGCGTTTATATTCAAGTTTATCGTTGGGGTCCCAATCCCGGCAACTCTCCCCTATATAACAACATGTGGTGTGACCTTCAGGTTGTGTGTTGTCCTCCGCCATCGAAGCGAAACGGTTTCACCAAAGTTTTCTTCGATCAGTGGTACCATAATATTCATAAATTGGCCCACTTCTGTTTATCTTGTATATTAATGATCTCACTAATCATGTGAAAAATCAATCTATACTATGCTCATGATTCTAAACTGTTTAGAGAAATTTCGTCGGTGACCGATTATCAGTTGGTGCGGAAGGATCTGGACAGCGTGTGCCTCTGGTGTGAAACCTGGCACCTCAAACAGAAAAATGCTGCATAATGACTTTCAATAACAAAAAGAAATACTTATCTTTTGACTACGTCATCTTAAGCCAGTCTCTATCAAGGGTCACCGCTGTCAAAGATCTCGGAGTCACATTGACTAATAATTTGAATTTTAAAGATCATATTAATCGTAATGTCTCTAACGCTTTTAAAATGTGTGGTTTTATTAAGCGCGTTTGCACAACATTTACCGATGTCCAAGCTTTGTGATCCTTGCATATGTCTCTAGTCAGAAGCCAGTTGAAGTATTGCAGTGTTATTTGGAATCCATGGCAACGTACTTTTATCGACAAAATCGAAAGAATTTTTTTTTTTTTTAATTAAGTAGCTATGTTACAAATCCAAAATACAGTACTCCACTGACAATTATCATGCGCTTTGCTGTCATTTTAGACTACCGTCCCTTCAACATCGTAGGCAAGTTGCAGATCTGATCTTTCTACATAAGTGTGTGCACTCTCATCTAGATTCGTCCTATCTGGTAGAAAATATCCAATATCATTGCCCTTCGAGATCTCTACGAAACTACACTCCTTTTATAATTTCCAATAGCAGAATCAACATTAGTAAATACTCAGTTGTAAATAGATGTATGACAACTTTCAACACATTGTATTTAACTGAATCCACTTGTGATATATTTATTGGAGCCAATACCTTCAGATCTATAATTCAAAAACATTTCTATGTATGATGCTAATGTCTTAGCCTGCTATGTTAGTGATGTTGGTATTGTGTGGTTTTATATCTTTATTATAACTATTGTTCTTACTGTTTTTATTATTTATTCGTATTGTTCTTATATTTTGTTATCAGTCCTGTTACTGGGTCTTCGGACCTGTTGGAACTGAATACAATACAATACAAATACAAAAAAATATCTTGGAAAGCTATACTACTTTAATAATAGAGAGTCCACTGCTAAAATGCAATTAATCGAACATAATCTGGGCAGTTCTAATATTTCATATTTATGTGGTTTGACTGCAGACATGTTACTTTGTAATGTTGTATTCGTGTGTGGAATTAAACCCGTGTAGACACTTTTACAATCCTGAACTTTATTAAAATTATTCTCACCAACTCTCGGTTAACCACTCGTTAATTCGCAGTTATGTCAAACATAAAATCTTCTACCCTCGTCGACCAGTTGCGACCATTGGTGATATATCTGGCAAAGGATGTAACGTTAGTCGGATCTGCTGCCTAATCGTTCACTCACTCACAATCAGATTCGCAACTGTGGCAAACATAAAATCTGCCACCCTCGGTGCAGTCATGATGCGACCAGTGGTGACAGATCTGGCACTGGATCCAACTTTCGCCGGATCTGCTGCTTCTGAATGGCTCGCTGTAAACAAAGCATGGCGACTCATCGTCGTCTACAGAAGAAACCGTTTCACACACGCACGCGCACGCGCACGCGCACACGCGCACACACACACACACACACACACACTCGCGATAACTCGAGAGTTATCGCTTCATGTCACAGTGTCACTCTAAGATGTTCGAAACAGAACATTTTGCTATGGTAGCTATGGTAGTGAGAATATGAGAATTCAGTTCATTTGTTTTTAACATTTCATTTGTCCATATCACCAAGGAAAATAATCTATGACTTGGGTATGAGCCACACTAAACCCGGTGCTGCATTTTATGCATATCTAGAGGGGTCCCGTATATCTACAAGTAAAACATAAGACCAATTCTTATCAAAACCAATTATTGGGACAACCCTCAATCTACTGCACTGTGGACCAATACATGATGCCATATTATGCCTAAGTTAGGAATGATGTGTATATATGTACAATGAAATTAAACGTAAATCCTGCAAATACTATATTTAAAACAAAAACTACTCCTAACTTCGGCAGCCGCTATCTTTTCCTAATGTCAATATAACCACAAGCTTGACTGTCACCTGCATTGTTAGGTCATACAGTTAATTAATTAATTAAGCATTTACAGCAAATCAAAATGAATGCCCATTTATTTGGAATGTTAGTTTTGGGTCATAATTGCCGTTGGATGTATTTAGCTCATTTATCTACATTACCCAATTCACACAGCTACAATAAACATCCATACCTATTAACTCCCCATAAAATATCATATATACAACCAACAATATACAACTGTATGTCTACATCGCAGTAAAGTAAAACAAAGTCCATAAAAAAGTCGCTCCACATAAATACGCCCATAAGATTCCTACTCCACACAATTATGAAACAATCGTTCAATATTCCCTGTTGCCACTAGTTTCTCGTGATTCTCCCTGTCAAAAATCTTGGCGTCGTAAGACCGTATACACACCGTGTACTTGTGATTGTATCAGTATCTAACATTCTGACCGGCCAGTTTGTTCTAATAATATTTCTACTTTGCCACTGAATGCACTGGTTTTGTTCAACAGTATGTGTGACTTCTATAGTGCACTTTTGATGTTTCTTAAAACAGAATTTATAAGATGTTGTGAAGACATTTTGTGTTAGCGCAATGTATAAATGACAGGCAGTGGAATTGGGTACATACATACATCAGAAAACAGCAGGAGCCAGTTAAAACTGAGCACAATTTCTTTGTTATAATTTGTCCACATTTGCCTGTGTAATTATTAATGTGACATAGAACTACCTCACAATGGACAGCAGCCTTTCTTCTTGCTGGCTGCGTCCTCGTCATCAATGTTGATGGACCGCTGTACTCGGATGTCTTCTTTCTCTCTCAGCAGGCTGCAATCAAATTTTAAGTATTAAAATACGTTTTAAAAAATCATACTTGTCCATTTCCATAAGTGGGATATATATTGTAGAAAATCCGCAATGTATTATATTGTAACCTAAGTAATGCTCCTCCAGGATTTTAAGCACCCCTGGTGACACCTACCATAGCCATTTCCCAGAATGCTGTAGTGCTTTTAATATTGTGCAATAGTGTAATAGCACATATAAGCGGGGAAGAACTGTCAGAGTAACTCTGATATGTGTGGCCGAATCTGCATCAAAGACGTGGAAAAAACAAAAATCAATTTAGGGAAGACTGCTAACATTATGTTGCATGCCTATCCTTTATACAGTATAAGGTAAAAATGCAATAAAGAAGGTTTGTTGCGCCACTGAGCTCAGGTTCCTGAAGATTCAGGCAGTGTAGAAGTTTTATTTATATTATTGTTTATATTATTATTTATATTATCATCCAGTGAGGATTTAGGCGCTACAGAAGTGTTATTGTAACTACCTCTCCTGTCCGGCTGTGTCTCAGGGCTGCAGGGCGATCACATGGCCTTCCACCACAAGGGACTTCACTCGGAAGTCCACACCTGCAAACTGACTCTGTTTAGACATCTGTGCACATATAGGCTTACAACCGCCAAGTATGGTCCATAATATTACAACTATCCAAATTTCATAACCGTTTATAGTCGATCTACGCATTAGACACCGTGACACACCTACCTGACGCCTCAAAAAACGCCTCAAAAACGAGTTTACATTACAATATCTCAAGGCTGTAGAATATATCCTTATTAGGTTCATTAGCTAACATGAGTATAGGTTATAGGCTCAGCCTGTGCCACAGTCAACAGTATAGATGTCTTCTACTAAATAGTTAAGTCATAGGTCTAGACTGGTCTAGACTTACTATAATGTATTATTATTATTATTGGATCTTCATATAATTTAACATATAACAAACATACTTAAATATTTATATTAGGGTCTATATGCAATGTTTATTAAAATAACCGGAGCAACAGTTGCTATGTAAGGTCATGGTGCATAACGCACACACTGTGCTTTTTGCCCCTACTATGTTTGGCCTTTTTACCCCACATGTCCAATGTTATAATTTCTTAATTTGAATATTATTTTCGTATAGGCTATCGCCCGTAGCCTATACATTTATAAAACTATTATATGCATATTTGTCTATGCCATACATTCAGTTCTTTGTTACAGTTTCCAGTGGTTACTGTACAAATCCTGCTTTCCTATTAGGACAATTGTTATAATTATTATAAAGCCAATTTTTTCATGTGAACAGCTTAACGCGCGTTTTACTTCTGCGGCAATCTCCGATGCACCAGATACGATCGTCGATATATAGCTCCATCTGGCGATCCCGAAACTTAAATTTTCGAGCCGTATAACTAGATAGGGGTGGGCGGGCCTTATGCTCCAAAACCGGGCGTTATGCCCCAAGCTACTCTACTCCTGCGTTGCAACGTTTGCATTGGCTGCCAATTCGTTTGCACCCGGCCTACAAAGTGCTTCTCTGTGTGTATTCTGCGATGGATGGTCTGGCACCGGACTATATCGCGGAGTTACTCAACCGACGCCATCAGAATCGGCAATTGAGGTCCGCCTCTATGTATTTATTATTTATGTACCGGTTTCGCAGACGGTCACGCATGGCGATCGTTGATTTGCCGAGTGGCCGCTGCAATCTGTGAAATCGGTTGCCCATTTCAGTGAGGACAGCGAAGACACTGCCGCAGTATAAAGCACTTTTAAAAACACATAGTTTTAGAGTAGCTTTTTTATAATATGCTGATGTGGACATTTTGCATTGTTTGACTTATGTATTACGACTTGACCTCGAGGGTACTTGTGTGGTGATATACGTATATATAAAAGCGGGGATTAGGCCCCTGCATAGTTATAATGTGTGACAGTAAAACACGTGAGGTAGTCCATGTAATAAAGGATAGGACGTGTGTGCGTGTGTCTATTTGGAGGTTGTCTGTTTATCTAGCTGTAACGTGAATGTATTTTACTTCGACTAGACACATCAACCCGACACTAGCTGCCATAATATATAGGCCCTATCCTGAGCTTTCTGAAAATATACACACAGAGTGTTTAAACTCTATATCGTCTGATCTACATTCCAATTGTTTGTAGCGTGCGGGATGAGACGAGTGTTCAGTCGTCGGAAGCGTATGCTAGCTGCCGGTGTCGTCGCATTGACGGTGTATGGAGTCATGCTGGTCGTCGCGTCTTACATTAGACCGGTCGTATCTCGCCTGGCCACCAGCGCCAACTCGCTGCCAACGACCGACCAACCGACGCTCATATCCCTCTTCACGACGTTCAGCAACGACCCGGCCAAGCGAGCGACCTACGAGAACACACTGCGACTGTGGTCCCAGCTGACGCCGTCAGTCCGTCCGATACTCTACTACAGCCCGGGCAAGCCGATGCTCTCTGGGCTGCACCGGCTCGCACGCAGTCTCGGCTGGGAAGTTTACCAGTGTCCGGCCGTTTCCTCGACGCCAGGACGGCTGCCCGTGCTGCGCCAGATGTTCCTACATGCACAGCAGACAGGCGCCCGCACCGCCTTCTACGGCTACGCCAACGGCGACATCGTCTTCGACGAGTCGTTGATGACGACACTGCGCGCGCTCCGTCCCTACACCAAAATCTTCCGGCGACTGCTTCTTGTCGGCCGGCGGATCAACTACAAGATGCAGCCGAACGAGGCGATATCGCAGCTGTCCGAGGTGAATCGACTCGCCCGGCTAGGTACATGGTTCATGAGCACCGCACTAGACTACTTCGTATCAACATATGACGGTTACCCGTGGCGTGACATCCCCGACTTTGTCGTTGGACGAGTTGGTTACGACGACTGGCTTGTCGCAAACGCCATTGACCGAGAGATCCCCGTCGTTGATGCATCAGCCTCTCTGACGGCGCTCCACCAGACGGGCGTCGACGGCAACGAAGCCGGTAGACAGGCTAACGTCATGGACCGTTTCATCAATCATGGCCTCGCCGGCGGCGCGTTCGATTACCGTATCGGAGACGCCAGATGTGCACAGCTGAGGACCGTCCGAATGTCGCACGGTCGTGTCTTGCTCAAGCCGGTCTTGCCGAACCCGTGCGAAAATTTGTATCAGAGACACAATCGTAGTGGGCATCATTTTGGTGACCTTTTACTAGTTGATGCTCACAACCACAACAAATGAATACGTCGGTGTTTACTGGTCTTTGATAGTTAATATTCAGTCCAGTATTTTCAACAAGCATTAATATCACATTAAACATTACAATGAAAGGTGCCAGTTCTGCGTGTAATAATTGGAAACTGAACAAAATGGCATGCAGTATGTTGTGCCAGTTGCTGGAATTGTATTACAAAAACAAAAAATATACCGAAGGGCATGTGTCGTTCCACTACCAGAGGATGACACGCACGCACACACGCACGCACGCACGCACGCACGCACGCACGCACGCACCCACCCACCCACGCATCCCCCCCCCCCACACACACCGACATGGTATGGATTGCTGATCTATGTGACAGCAGTGCCGTAAATATATTATACGTCCGGCGTCCGGTGTCTTAATGGTCCAGAAACTCCCGTAACATTGCAACCAAATTAACTTCCACATCTGCCGAGGTTTACAGTGTAGGCTTACCACGATACTACGCCATGGTGGGGCGGCTGGAACAGGCTAACGCAAATCGAAATAACAGAACAATTGTAGAATATGATGTATTATTGGGTTTGGGGTTTAGGGGCTAATGTGGCAACACGAGCAATCAAGCTCAGACCACTATTACGATAACGCGGATGCGACAAAACATTAGATCATAATTATCATTAACACTTGGGTGCAATGTATTTGCGCGATAATTCAATCGACATCTATGCGCTGTGTGGGACAGACGCATTTAGCGCATTTTCCTGTAACTTTATTTCGATTTATTTTTATAGTCGTATGTTTTAGAAGTCCTGAACAAAAGAGCCTCGAATTGTATGATCTACAGCACTTAAATGAACGTAAGAGCTAGTTATCGAAAATGTTGTTCAAGCATTAGGGTTTAGGCATGGCTCAGATTGGCTGCGACAGTTAGTGTGCGGCAAAGTGGCCAAAGACGTACTACCACTTTAGATAATGATGTTACCATTACGGTTAAGAAGAACTAAAATAGTTTTGTTTTCAGATGTCACTTGCTGATAATAAAGTTTAAATACAACACTTGTATGTTTCCGTTGAGTAGTAATTCACATGATGTATAAGAAGTTGTTTATCATCACCATGCGTTTCCAAGATTGTTTTGGTTCGCTTTTGTTTTCACACGAAGAGTTACCTCATTCGACAACAGCATGTCGTCTCACAGTGATCAATTTGGCAAGGTGTTCGCTTTGCCCCAGGGTTGTGGCAAAGGGGAGATATTGCCATGGGTACCCTTTCAACATCGTATGACCTCGACGTATCTATTACCGGGAACGAAAATTATTTCATCATTTAAACAATATATTACCCAATGCCACATTGTTTTTTGCCTAATTAAATGTTTCAGCGTGACAGTTTGGTCAATATAGTCTAGGTGCATGCATCATTTCCGTCACAATGAAAAGCACACTTTGCATCCAGGCGATGATGTGTACGACAAACGGTGGCTCCACAACACGGAGCCTGGATAATCGAGGCTACCTCACAGCTTGCTCGGTTTGATCTAGCGATGGCGTGGTCCGCTGACAGCGACTGTGGTATTGTATTGCTAATAAACGAACTTCAGTAAAACGTTTTAGCGTACAGTTGTTTTTGCATATGAACAGTTCGAGAGCGAACGCGACAGGAAACTGAATATTGGCACTAAAATTTGGCATTTATGTAAAAAAAACTAAAAATAGCTATTTTCAATATTTGAATCAATAAATGGCAAATTCATTGGCCAAGAGTTCTTTAAATAAATGTCACTTGACAATGCAGTTGTTATTCTCTACTGCCTGGTCAAAAAATGAAAGTCAATTTGGTCGTAGAACATAGCAAACAGTGACACCGATGTGAATTCTGCGGTGTATCGATATTTGAATCAATACATGAAATTCCTTGGCCAATAGTTATTTATGTCAGTGTAATTTGACAATGAATTAATTTACATTCTAAGCAAAGTGAATTACGTTAGAAAAAGGTGGCTAGTTATTGAAATATGGTGATCTTATACTATCAAAAACGACCAACTTCGTGCAAATTGTGCGATTAAAGGCCCCCAGTTCAACGCTAAAACATTGTCACGTCACATTCGAACTGTGCAAAACAAATTAGTTTAGACATTTTGTCTGAGTCAACAGTCCATTCACATTTTGAGTTGTGCCAATATAATCAAAGTTTAAAGTTAATTCGAATTGCATCGTATAAACTGATAAACGTTCACTCTTATTTTATTAATTAGCCAAATGCCCGGATAACATCTTAATTAGCTAATTATGTATGCACCCATAATCTGTGTGCATACGTGATTTCATTCACAACGAAAAGTACACTTTGCATTCAGGGATGATGTGTATGAGGCGCCGTAGCGGCCAAAAGGGTCGAGTCCTGCGCGAACCGTCGAGTCCTGCGCGAACTGTCGAGTTCTGTCTGCGAGAACCGTCGAGTCCTGCGCGAACTGTCGAGTCCTGCGCGAACCGTCGAGTCCTGCGCGAACCGTCGAGTTCTGTCTGCGAGAACCGTCGAGTCCTGCGCGAACCGTCGAGTCCTGCGCGAACCGTCGAGACCTGCGCGAACCGTCGAGTCCTGCGCGAACCGTCGAGACCTGCGCGAACCGTCGAGTCCTGCGCGAACGAGATACTCTGCGCGAACCGTCGAGTCCTGCGCGAACTTTCGAGTCCTGCGCGAACGAAATACTCTGGTTACCACTGAAAATAGCGTTGCCGTTGTCGGATGTGAAGCGAAGTAATGCCGCAAAAAGCATAATATAAAATAATATAATATATTACTCAGAGTAGAGTGAATGGAAAAAATCCTATAAATGTACTAAAAAAAATCAATTGATAGTTCAAACGACAATGCCACGAGACGGTCTGCTGAACACAACGAATTCAGTGCAACGTTTCGTGTGAGCTGTCGTGGCTTAGTGGTAGAGCGTTCGATTTATGTTTGAGGGTCGTAGGTTCAATCTGCGGTATGTGTGATTTACGTTTTTCGTTTAATGTTATTATTATTATTTTATCAATTATTATTATTTTATTTACATTCGCTTTTGTTTAATTTCATATAATTATCACATGTTGTGCATTAGTACATGTCAAAAGAAATACATATATATATATATATATATATATATATATATATATATATATATATATATATATATATATATATATATATATATATATATATATATATATATACATATATATTTTAATATATATTTATTCTGCACGACATATGTATATTTATATATATATTTATTTCTTTTACATGTACTTTAATGCACAGCATGTGATAATTATATGAAATTAAACGAAAGCGAATATTGACTAAATAAAATAATAATAATTGATAAAATAATAATAACATTAAACGAGAAACACGTAAATCAGACATACCGCTGATTGAACCCAGGTCCCTCCAAACATAAATCGAACGCTCTACCCAGTGGCGGATCAACCAAAAGGCACTATAGGCACGTGCCTAGGGCCCACGAAGGCAGGGGCCCACGAAAATACCTGAGCATATTTTTGTAGACTGAATGTTCCTGAAAACCTGTTTTGGCATATCCTGATGTAGGCCTTACATATTTTTATGTTTTTACAGACATTATAGAGGTGTTAGTAAGGAGTGATCATTATTTATCGTGGAGCGAGTGAGGTGGAAGTATTGGCTATATTTGAAATCCAACTCACCCCCAAATCCTGTGCACTAAAAACTGAACCATCCCTTCATTCCTTGGTTCCCCTCCTGATAAATTATGGCCGCTCCCTGTTTTCAGCTTTGCTTTCTGAAAAGTGCTCAGGAATTGACAGATCATTTTACAAGAAACCCACCATCACAGGACTTGGACAAGGATCTTCACAAATCGGCGAGATCGTACACGTCCAAGACAAAATACGTACAACGGAAATTCTTTGTTCGATGGCTTGCTAACGAGGAGAGTGTAACGATGGACTGGTTGGTGTATTCTCCATCAACTGGAAATGTGCATTGTTATGTATGTAAGCTATTCAGGAGCGGAAATGATAGCTTTTCTCTTAATGGTTTCAATGACTGGGTAAATGCGCACAGAATCACGACACATGAGCGTAGCGATAGTCCCATTGTAGCTGTAAAGAAGGGGTTCAAAATGCCAAAGCGCACCATGTTGATTCTGCGATCGCAAAGCAGCTGGAGAATGAGCAGCAATACTGGATCAAAATTCTCAAGCGCATCGTTGCCGTTGTTACCTTCTTGGCAGAGAGAGGACACCCGTTCCGAGGCCACACCGAATTGTTTGGGCAGAAGTACAATGGTAACTACTTAGGCTTGTTAGAGTTTCTCTCACAGTTCGTCCTTTTTCTGGCCGAACATATTCGCCGATATGGAAATAAAGGAAGAGGTCAAGTATCATATCTCTCTTCAACAATATGTGAAGAATTCTTCAAGCTGTTATCGGACAGGGTGAATGCGAAAATAATTGCTGAAATAAAGAAGGCGAAGTACTACTCTATCAGCATAGATTCCACACCTGATATAGCACATATCGATCAACTGAGCATCGTCATGCGATACGTTCGGATTGACGGAACACTTCCGGGCCTCCATAGACATTGAGAAACACGAGGGGAAATACTTGTTCGAAACACTCAAGTCTTTCCTAGACGAATGCAGAATAAAGCTTGAGGATTCCGTGGACAACTGTATGACAATGCGAGAAATATGTATGGAACTTATTCTGGAGCCCAGGCACGATTTCACCAGGTGAACCTCTTGCTGAATGGGTATCATGCGCAGAGCATAGCCTACATTTAGTTGGGAACGCAGCGGCCGAATCCAGCACTGATGGGGTCAGGTTTTTCGCCATCGTTCAGCGACTTTACACATTCTTGACAGCCTCGCCACAGAGGTGGTCGGAACTATTAGAGAACCTACCGAAACAGTCTCCAGTGGTAAAGATCCTATCAGAAACACGATGGTCTGCTCAAGCAGATGCCGCGAAGGCGCTGGCATCAAACTACAAAGTACTACAAAACTCTGTTGACGCGATAGCTAGAAATTCTACCCAACCTCCACTTGTCGTGTTCGAACCAATGTCTTTGGTGAGCAAGCTCTCTGAATATCGTCCTGATGTGAATTGTGTGGAACAACATCCTGGACCGAGTTAACAAGGCATTGGAAGCTACAGGAATTGAGATCGGTTCAGTGTTTATGCATTACCGTGTCTTGCTGGAACACATCCATTCTTTGCGTGACTCAGAAAGGTTCGATCGGTTCGAGAATGAAGCAAAGTCAGTTGCACCAGGACTTGATTAGGACGATGAAAACAAGCGAGCAAAGAAGAGAAAGTTGTTCCAACGAAACACCAGAAGAGGTAAAAGTGAGCGACTGTCGAGAGAACTTCCGAGTGAACACCTACCTAGTCATCATTGACAGATTACTCTCCGACATCACGAAACAGAAGGCCGCCTACACGAATGTCTATGAACGTTTCGGGGAGATTCGATCTCTCGCCGACAGCGATATCCCCTCGAAGTGCAAAGAGCTCACTCGGTATTACGATACTGATATTAAGCCTGATTTTGAGAAGGAATTCCGTCTCTTCACAAAATATGGAGACTTCGAGACAGGTTCCGAGATGATAACCTTTCTTCATGAAAATAAGCTGATTACCAGTTTCCCTAACTTTTACATTGCGCTACGGATATGTCTGTAAATTTTCGGCTCCAGCTGCGAAGGCGAGCGATCTTTCTTTGTACTGAAACATCAAAGACTACCAGCGTTCCACGATGGGTCAATCGTGCTTGTCGGCACTGTCACTTTTAGCCATAGAGTCGGAAATGATGCGTTCACTCTTGGTTGATGACATTATTAGCTCGTTTGCCATCAAGGAAATACGCAAGGTAAAACTGTAGACTACGCATCGCTAAGCCTTAGGTGTGAGATGGTGTTAGTCGACTTCAACAATCGCTACCGGCCTACCGTACACCATAATATCTGCGATCGGTAATTTGCAATTGTTGACTTTTAAAAGAACTGTTCGTGTATTATCTTTATTGATGATATAAATAGTGAAATGCTAACTTGAAAATCATGTTGTGGGTTTACTTGGGGCCCACGAAAGTGCCGGATGCCTAGGGCCCACGAATGTCTTAATCCGCCACTGGCTCTACTGCTAAGCCACGATAGCTCACACGAAACGTTGCATTGAATTCATTGTGTTCTGCAGACCGTCTCGTGGCATTGTCGTTTTAACTATCGATTTATTTTTTTAGCACATTTATGGGATTTTTTCCATTCACTGTACTCTGGGTAATATATTATATTATATTATATTATGCTTTTTGCGGCATTACTTCGCTGCACACCCTACAACGGCAACGCTATTTTCAATGATAACCAGAGTATCTCGTTCGCGCAGGACTCGAAAGTTCGCGCAGGACTCGACGGTTCGCGCAGAGTATCTCGTTCGCGCAGGACTCGACGGTTCGCGCAGAGTATCTCGTTCGCGCAGGACTCGACGGTTCGCGCAGGACTCGACGGTTCGCGCAGGACTCGACGGTTCGCGCAGGTCTCGACGGTTCGCGCAGGACTCGACGGTTCGCGCAGGACTCGACGGTTCGCGCAGGACTCGACGGTTCTCGCAGACAGAACTCGACGGTTCGCGCAGGACTCGACGGTTCGCGCAGGACTCGACAGTTCGCGCAGGACTTGACAGTTCGCGCAGGACTCGACGGTTCTCGCAGACAGAACTCGACGGTTCGCGCATGACTCGACGGTTCGCGCAGGACTCGACCCTTTTGGCCGCTACGGCGCCTCATAGATGTGTGCGACAACAAGGTGGCACAACAGCACGGAGCCTGGAACATCGAGGCTAGGCTAGGAGACGATGTATGCAGCATAACCTTTGGAGGTCATGAATGTATAGGGCATAGTAAGTTTGGATGTAGGAAGTTTTTTAAAAATGCATATGATATGACATCAGTGCGTAAGTGTATTTGAGCAGGGACATTGCCAGGTTTGCTGGTAGAAGCTGTTTAGGGTGAAATGGTGGATTTTTAGATGATTTTAATAGGCGGAAGGATATTTGGGATTTTTTCGCCACTTGACGCGTGTGCGCCGTAATTCGTACTAATATTTTTTAACAAGATTTCCATCACAAACAACAAGTTCCAGATGGCAAGTGGACAAGGAAGTCATTGGCTTATCGAGAGTCTAACAATTTACTCATCTGTAGTGGTAAAGTTGCCGAGTATAGCACATACAGGCATTTTGCAAGAGCTATTATTGTCTTGTGTTGACAAAACTCGACCAGCATGTCAATGCCAATGGGATGATGACAGCGGCAGGTAAAGTTTTAGGATTTTTTATGGTTACGCTTTCTTATTATACTCATGCAAAACGTTAACATGGCCACATATATGTATGTATGTATGTATGTATGCATGTATACATGCATGCATGCATACATACATATAATATTATATCAAAAGGCTCTGGTGTGCGACAAATTATGGCGCCACAGCACGGAGCCTGGATAATCGAGGCTAATATACTAGACTAGATCAGTATACTGATCTAGTCAGAAGCCCCTGGCGGCGACGATGGCATTATAAGGAACTTTTGGATCATTTCCTTAACATAAAAGAATGTCATTGTGATTTTAGACGCATTTTCAATCCTCAGTTGTATGCAATCGAAATTGAGAGATTTCTTGAAAAAAATAGGAGTTTACCAAAATGAATAAAGATGTGCAGAATCTGCACATAAATTGTAAGTTGTCTTGTGACAGTGTAGTCTCGCTAAGTGAGTGGTCAAATGGTTAGTGGCGCCACTGGTGGGGAGTTTGTTGCAATATTGTTTTGTTAATTATACTTATTCGCGGGAGAGGGCGCGATAAGTTGCGGGCAATTAGAGGGCAATATCGCTCACCGTTGAAATGGATTTAGCTGTCAAACAGCTTGCTTAACAGGTATTACGTAGGTATCGCATTATATAGGTGTACTAGTAATGGTTTAATGTTGGTCCATAAATGGGCAGATGTTTGTGATACGACGTAAAAGTTCACACATATGGCCAATATTTAATGAAATCACCTTCGTTCGCCTTCCTTCAGGTCCCTGGACGCTGCCGTTCGCAGGAAATGGCAGGTCCGCCCCCTTCTTCTAGTTTGAAATTGCGTTTTGCTCGCAATATGGCAATTCCCCTGGGCCTGCACTGTAGACCTGTAGTGCTGTATTATTCACACACCACACATTTGAACATGAATGAATCAAGATGGCAGCTTTAATGTCTGACAGATAAATCACAATAGCAGTCTTGGTCCATCAGCTGCATCACTGTCTGTCTTCAGCTTCCATTCTCCAATGATGTTATCATGGGGAAGATGTCACATGACTCACACGATCATGACATCACAGGCATGACTGAGATGGAGAAGATGAACACCACGGCAGCCGTTGGCAACCAGCCTGCGTTGATGCTCAGTGGTGACTTCCTGCCTGCAGCGTTCCGCACCCAATCTTGCCAAATCACGACTGACATCATCCACTACATCTGTAAGCACAACGCAAGCGAGCCGCCAGCAGACAAAGCCACATTGATAATGCGCCACCTGGTGGACATCGCCCTGCAGGACCGCCTCAGTATGATGATGAATCTCACCACGATGCTGGACATAAAACACATAGATGAACTGCAGCAGATCAACGACATTGCCACCAACTTGTTTGAAGATCAGATCGTCAGTTGGGGTCGTATTGTGACGCTGCATGCATTCTGTGGCTACCTCGCGAGGTACTGCCAGGAGAAGTTGCAACTCAACTGTGCTGATGAAATTGCTGTTATCCTCAGCGATATTGTCATCAACCGACTCGGCCTGTGGATCGTCGTCACCGGAGGCTGGGTAAGTTTGTCAGTGTCACAAGTATGCTCTTGGTTATTGTCATCAACAAACTGGGCCTGTGGATCGTCGTCAGCGGAGGTTATGTAAGTTTGTCAGTGTCACAAGCATGCTCTTGGTTATTGTCATCAACAGACTGGGCCTGTGGATCTTCGTCAATGGCGGTTGGGTAAGTTTGTCAGTGTCACAAGCATGCTCTTGGTTATTGTCATCAACAGACTGGGCCTGTGGATCGTCGTCAGCGGAAGCTGGGTAAGTTTGTCAGTGTCAAAAGCATGCTCTTGGTTATTTTGTTATTGTGTAATAGAAAATGTATGCTGAAGAAATGGTCATGATTTTTTACAAATTGTTGTTTTCTCGAATTTATGCTCTTTATAACAAATATAAAATTAGAAAATGTAGAAGTTGGAAATGTTGACCTTGCCGTTCTGCAGTCAGCATTCAGCAAAAGGTAAAAGGCAGTATCTACAAAAAAGTCAAAAGGAGATAATTGGCTTTTAAAATCTTTGTTCTGCCAGCGTGTTGCAGTTACTGCATATTTCAAACTGCTTTAAATGGGAAATATGATCCACTAGAACCATCAAACTTTGATAAAGAATTGAACAGATATGGCTCAAGTTGATGGTTCAATAATCCAATTTGAATCAATTATGCAGTAACTGCGTTTTGCCTTTGCACAGCAGCAATGTCAACATGATATTTAAGTAGAAACATTCAAATTCAACAAGTAATGGCTAGTTATATTAAGTTAAGTTATATTACCAAATATTGGTTCATCAAAACACACTTGCGCAACCAAGATACTAGAACAGATATAGTTTGTACTACACTATCATTTTGACTGTTGATTGTTTTGATTTCAGGCCACATTTGAGAAGCAGTTTCCAACACCGTGTAAACTGGAGACAGGCGGAGTATGGAAGGGTATGATGGTTATAGCAATCATGATAGCAGTTGTGTTCGCATCATACTCTTCCATTATGTTTGTTAACCACAGTTCATGAGTTGGTTTCATACCATATGTGCCAAGAGTCAGTTATGTTTGAGAATCCACCATATGAAACAGTTTTTCCCTTGTGAAATCTAAAATTTGTAGCACTTATTATAAAGAGTAACATGCTACGCTACCATGTGGATTGCATAGCAAAAGTAACACACTACTCAGCTATGAAACCACATATCATGTTCATCTTGGCATATATACCATCACACATTTGATCGGCTTGGCTGAATTGTCAAGTTCTGGTGAGTTCAGTTTCTAGCACTCAAGATAACTGACTAGTCCTGTATACGTGTTGTGGTTACCAAAGTGTGAGTGTGTTGTAAGGCCTCAACTAGCCAGCCTTTCCTGAACATCACACCATTAAACGACTCATTAAACCACATTTGAACTGTCATGGTGTTAAAATCAATATAGTTCACTTTATCATAACATGATCTTACAATACAAATTATCAGACTTTGTACATTGAAACGAGATATGAACCAGACTTGTTTAACATTTTGTATCAGCAACGTTTAGCTCAAGTTGATGTTGTGAGAAGTACTTAGCTACCAGAATAATATTTTACATCTGTAGTACACAACTTAGAAATGTATGTTTGAACAAATATTGAATGTTGTAATTGGTATTATTGGTCCTATACACCTTCATTATTGCAGGCAGAAGCCAAAGCATCCATCTTAAAGAAACCCCTAAAGACCAGTTTACATGAGAGATTTGTGCCTCAGTGACAATGCACAGCTACATTTTAAAATTAGGTTAATGAAACATATTGAACTTTCAGTGTTATTGGTTTGCAATATAACCTGAAAGTTTTGTCAAAAGAACGGACACTTATCGAAAGAATAATTATGAAGTCATAATCTGTATAATTTTGGTGCTACTTGAGACTTGATACCCATTTATAAACAAATTTGGATGTCATATTATATATATATAATATATATACTGGTACATATAATATATAAACATAGTTTTTAGTGGTTGCATGTTTACAACACCATTGCAGAGAAGTGTAGTTTTTGATGGTTTTCATACTTTACTAAATTTTTTTGAGGCATTACTTTATCATTTAGTGATATACAATGACGGTTTTGTGCAATAATCTGGTACAATGGTGCTAGATAATGTTAGTAGTATTTATTTTATAGTGCATTAAACTGTTATTTATTATTTTATTTATTGCATCTCGTGCTTTTGTACACTCTGATAGCAACAGAATACAAGTCAGAAGTAAAAAAAATTGTTTTGTTTTATTGTGTGAATACAACCGTGTAAGATGTGAACATATAAAATGCAGAGAAAAAGATAAATGAAGAGGTGTGTGTTACTGTAAGCAACTAATAACATTCAGTGAAATGGCTCAGAATAACTACACATACAGTATCCGACCTAACAAGTATACAGTACACTAGAAAAGCCATGGAAAAATGTCAAGTAATCTGTTCTTATAAGCGTACACAAATTTTTTTCTATAGACAATAAGGTAACTGTCCAACATTAGTGGTGTCATTTGGTAACTAGTGTAGAACAGCTGAAAAGTTGTGCCAACTGTTTAGCACCAGATGGCGACACTTCAGTTGTTCCACATAGATCCTGCTGATTAAAAAATGCTAATTAGAACCTGTACGCTTCATAGGTCGAATATGGTATATCAGACTTTGTGCAAGGTTGGTTTCTTTAAATTTCCTACATGATTAAAAGCAACCTTGCACCCCTGATAAAACTTGACATTTGTAAGAATTATCAGACATAGCCTGGTTTACAGTGCATCATTCAATAAGGATTTTGAGCACAATAAATTCATCATCAAATAAGTTACCATACACTTGTAAAAGCTATTTGGTGTCATGTATGATGTTGTCAAGCAAAGTGCATGCATGTTGCAGTACCAATACGCTATGTTTTAAAAGACCTGTGTACCTGGTTTTACTACTGCCGAGATAACAGTATATTTGAGAACAGCATTTAAAAACTAGAAAGAAATGTATAGTGCCATTTTCTAGTAACAATAATGGCAATCTGTTCATGTAATTTCAGTGTAGAATAACTATTAAAACACAACGGTCGTCTTCCAATCAGGTACACATCTCACTATTTTAGCACACAAAACTGTTATCACGCTGACAAGAACTCGAGCACCCTGCAACAAACTTCAACTGCTGCTACAAAATAAATACCGGATCACTTCACTTGCAAAGATTTCTAAGATATTGTGCAGATGCACTTCAAACGTTCTACTATGTTATAAGTATTAACCTTAGTGTAATGTTATTCATTCATCTATTTATTTTGTCTGAAATAAAAACCTTATTATATTATAAGTAACAAATACATAGTCAAACGTGTGTATACAATATTCCAAAACATGATTATAATTAACCGGTTGTAATATATTTGAAAGTATGACTAGAATATAAATGTCATCTACTGGGGGTAATAAACATACGGATGTCAAGTTAGTCAAAAACATGATTGTGCGAATATTCAATGATGTTGCTTACAAAACGAGAATAATCGACTTACCCAATACAGTTTTACAGACTCCCATAAAAACATATTGAATAACAATCTTGGATGGCAATATGCACACTTCTATTTCAATACCACATCTAACATAAGTCACGTTGGCAACTGCTACAGTGCATTGTTATGCTGTGCACGTAGACACAATCACAGCATGCAAGTAAGACACTGCAGAAACCTGGCAAAACACAAAAAAATGCACCGTAACCAACATGCCACTTGAAATCAATGTCAAGAAATTAAATGCTGGATATTGTAGCTGTCGAACATCCTACATTGGCAGCCAGTGGTTGTATCATGAGCTCGTTCAATTCACTCTCAAGAATATATATATATAAACTGAAAAAGATATCCTTGATTGTTACACTTGATAGAGAAGTACAGTTGAACCTCGTTTACGGTTACCTCAGTAATACAGCCACCTTGAAATTATGGTCACCATGGGACAGTCCCAAAATATTTGCATAACAGTAAAGTATAGGACATTAGTTCTGCTAATATGGTCAGTTTGGCCCAGTCCTATGGGTGACCTAAATAGTGAGGTTTGACTGTAATGGCTTGCTGCCTAAAGCTGTTTAAGGGGAGACATGACAGCAGAATAGGATTTTTTTCATGTCATTGTTATAAAAATGAACTTTATTGATAGTAAACATACAAAGCTATTGGAATACGGAGGAACCACTTTTTAAGTTATTTTGTTAAAAACATCATTCTAGCTGCCATGTCTCCCCTTAATGCAGAGAACTTCAACAGCTATTTGTGTTTCAGTTATTTAATTGTTCCACTGTTGGAAAGTTGTTAAACGTGCACTATATATATATTACGTATAAATAAAATTTATATCGGACTATAACATAAATAACATGGAGCATAGACACCTGGTCTTGCCACTTCACCCAGTCAGCTTGATATTGCAGCCAGTGTGCACAACACTTCTAATATTACATTCAATAATATTGATATCTTGACTGGCCAAGATATTTTGCTATAAACTTTCACAGAACAAAAACATGGCCAATGTTATAAGAACTCCTACTGTGGAGAATAATAAAAATGGTGTAGGTAATTCCAAACATGGCTACACTTCCTTTCTCATTCAATACCTAGAAACAGTTGCCTAATGTAGATACAAAATAATATTTGTATGTCGATAATAAATAGTTTGACAATACAAAGTTGTTAATGTAGACAATAGTCTGGTAATACAAAGAATTTAATTAACATGTACTAGTCATCATCAATACATGATCATTAAAGCAACCTAATATCACATGAATAGTTGTCATCTAAACACATCAGTGACTTGGCAATGATCTCGGCAGAAGCAGATGTTCTGTTTGAAAAGAGGCTAGCAATATTTCTACATAATAAGATGTCAAATTTACAGTAACATCTTCTGGAAGCCATGCTGAATCCGCATCATCACATGATCGCAAAATAAGGTCATTTCCAACGAGAGTGTGCTTACGTCACATCTACCACAGATCGTCATAAAAGAAACTAACACTATATACATTATGTACACATAAATACCACTGGCATGTCAACTTCACATATATGTCAACAGTAAAACCATTATAGCAACCTATAATTTTAAATAGGTGATAAACAAAAAAATGTATCAGGCAATCCAAGCAAAACTCAAACCACCCACAAACAGGACAGAGATATAAAACAACACACAAACAGGACAGAGATATAAAACAACACACAAACACACACAGATATAAAACAACACACAAACACACACAGATATAAAACAACACACAAACTAGATACATACAAGAGCACTAAGACACTAATAAATCCTGATTCAAATGTTGCTGTAATTTCTAATGTTTCGGTGACAGCTGATATGGTGTTGGTATGATGCCTGGCCCATGTACTGCCAGTTAAACAAATCACCCAGTTAATCATTCTTCAGGTTGACGTAGCCGTTGGTTGACCGGTCATACATCTTGTGTCCATTTCCGTTGGCCACTTGTCCATTTGTCTTGCCCTGTTCAACATTAAATCAGTTGCAGAATTAAAATGTTCCAAAATGCCATCAGATCATATGATATTCCATATGTGCTCTATTACAACAATAAGTTCAACATATTTTGCTTATCAGAAACATTTATTTATGTGTGGAATTCATTCAACATAAGTTGACCGTCTGTATTTGGGCAATTACACGCCTGTATGATTTCAAAGTTTTATTTTTCTCAATGAAATGATGTGAGTGCCAACATGAAATAAGATATATCTCAACAATTGTAATACACTTCCTAGTAACAAACAATGTTCATGTGAACCAGAAATTGAAGAGATTAAACCTGCAATAATTTAAAGGTCTTGGGGGATATCTCCAAAAGCAATCATGATATGAAAGAACCTAAGTGCAGCAAGTTACTAATGCTGTCAATAATTTGTTTCTATTTTAATGGTGAGATGTTCAGTAATAAATTTTACAAACGAAGAAAATAATCTAGAACTGGAGAGCATCGCTGCCACTGTCAATAAATGATTGGTAGGCGCAAAATACCTAGTGACTGACATGCAGTGGCAGTGAGTGCAGGAACCTACAGGAACTCAAGTACACTACACAGTGAATAAATACTGTAAATAAAAAGAAATTCTATTTAATAAACATGCAAGTACTACTTTCTGTCTGTGCCAGTTTCACAATGCCATGGTAAACATATTTGCTATTTAGTGGTACGCAAGACATGCAAATCCATAGTTATGTTTATGAATAACTATGAAACTGTGGAGTGTGTTGCGCTTGTGTGGGTACATATATATATATATATATATACATATATATTATATATATATTATATATATATACACACATACTGGTATACAAGTTCAAACATACACACATGCATTCACATTGTGCGTGTCTTGTTTTATTTAACAAGACTGCCATCCAAGGCAAAGGCCCAGATGGCAAGTGGACAAGGAAGCCATTGGCATATCGAGTCCAACATTTTTAATCTATGAGTAAAAAATTCGGCAAAAAAGGGCAAACGTGGTCCTGCTCTATATACTGTAACATAAAGTGATTCACACTCTCACAAGTTACCTGCTCTAATGATCAAAGTAAATTCTTTTGATGGTTTTTAACAGACGCATGCACTCTTATTAAACCAAGTGCCCATATTATTTAAACCATTCACACACTATAGATCTGAACATCAACAAACCTGATTCACGATTGGGCTAAATCAATGAAGGTTCATCACACACGTGCACACGCACACACACGGACAATGAACACTGAACTTCTGGGAACACACAACTCACCTTGCAAGCCCTAGGCTTAATGTAGGCCTGGAAATAAAAGTTGAGGAAGAGAAGCAGAATGGAGACTCCGTAGGCGACGAGAGACCACTGCATCCACAGAGGGTAGGGACATTGGATGAGTAGCGATTGCACAGCGTGGCTGACGACGACCACAAACTGAACCTACATGCGGGCATGCATGGTGGGACAGAGACAAAACATCATGTCAACGCAGGCCATCGCACGACCACTGCCACAGATGCACAGCACAGCTGTGAGAATGCAGAGTAGACAAAAACAAAACTGGCCTAACTAGGCTGCATGTTGGGAAAAGGTCAGTGGAAGATGTAATTACAGCAGGTTTGCCTAGAATTGAGTTTTCAGACTGACAGATTGCAAGACATCACACTTGTTAGCATCATGAAAACAGAGTTGTCAACACTAGACATCTGTAATGACCTTCCAATGACCTTGTCAGAAAAACAATGTGCAAAACGGTGGTTGTATGTAGAAAGAGATATAGGAAAAGAAGCAGCTTAGTGGCAGTTCATGTATAGCAGAAACATAGATGTTGCTGTTTCAAGTGCTAAGGTGGCAAATAATAAAAGTGTTGTGCATTTACTGAAACCTTTCTACAGATGTGCACCGTTTTGAACATTAAAGAAAAGTGCAACCATGCGACCGAGTGACTTCCGAGCGTTACCTTTGACCCACGACGAGGTCGTACATAAGATTGGTAGTAGAAGTTGAAAAACAAGCAGAGTATGGTAACGCCGTATACGACAGAGCCGTAGTGCATCCACTGGGGAAAGTCGCAGTCGAAATACATGCTTTGGAAGACGTGCAAGAGGCAGATTAGAAACTGCACCTGAAGAGGCCGGCAGAAAAGAAAAGAAGAAGACAGAGTTAGACTTGTCTGATGCAGCTACACTTCAGGTTATCAAAATATCAACTATACAACATCAGTTCTAGCAATCACTGCTTGGATCAGATCACCAACTGTCGGCTATTTTGTTTCATCGATAGGCTTCAGGGTAGGAGATCATGAGTGCAGTGATATCAACTGAAATGACACACAGGGTTTACCTTTCCTTTTTCTAATTGTAAAATGACTATATTTGTACCTCTACCATTACACATTTCAGCGAATAATAGGTTACTGAAATTGCAAATATTCAGTTGAAGATTAGGAAATCAAAACAAACTGATTTTAACCCTGATTAGAATTACACAACTTATTGAAAGAAAACAATTAATGTCAGTGATAACATCTGAGTAATGTTCAATTGAAAACTTTTCCAAAAACTACTTATCTTTCACAAACAGGAAAGCCAACCCATATATCCACAGATATAAAGCAGAGGACATTGGATCATCAGATAAATATACATAATACAAAATATCAAGTATCTAAACTATTTCATACCATAACACTGCAGGCAATGCATATACATTATTTTTTTGAAAACTTCATGCCTAGCGGCAAAACAAACACAACAAATTTTCCAGTGAAAACACCAAAAGTACACGGAAAGCAGTTCCGCTCGGTACTGTTTTCAGGGGAGACTATACGAGTGTGACACTGACCAGCTGTAGCGAAGTAAGATATTTCTTCCACCAGAGGTACTTCTGGAACTGTGGCCCGAGAGCTGCCACACTATAGTACGTGTACATGAGCACATGAATAAATGAGTTGACCATCGCTCCAAAGAAAGCTGCAACAGACGACCATAAAACATTGTTTGTAAAACAATACAAATAAATAACATTAAATAAATATTTGAAACTAAAATCCTTGGTTATCCTTCTTATTAAAATACAGTCAAGTCTCATTTATTCACACACTATCGTTACTAAAAGTTCAGCTGGATTATCGAAGCGTTCAGATTGTGGAAATGTCCTATTATCGCCCGTGATACAATTATCGTTAATAAACGTGTAAAGTATCAAAAATTTTCTATTCCTTTATTATTTCATTGATCTCTTGCAACTGACACAGGACCCTGAATGAAGAACAAACAATGTAGCTGTGATGAGCAAAAACTGTTAATTGATTTTGATTTGGTGCATCTGATGTTTTGAGTTATCTAAAAACAAACTGGTTAAGTGAATCATATTACAGTGTCACCCAGCCAGTTGGTTCATCTCTTGCATACATCTACATTCAAACACCAAGGTAATTTACCTGGGAATTATTCAGCCATTATGTTATAAATACACAACAGCTTATCAAATATTGTTTACTACCAGCAAACTGGACACTGGGGAGGGGGTCACAGGAGCGGTTGAAATCCATTCCCTCAAGATGACTCTTCCATAGGGGTGTTACCCTACCCCCCACATTTGGAATGTGATACTCACACTGGCCACCTGCAGCCCATTTCACCCCAATCCACCAGATGGGGAACATTGTGGCATGGTGGTAGACATGTAGGAAGCTGATCTGGTTGTTCTTCTTGCGTAGGATGAAGAAGAACGTGTCCATGAACTCGATCATCTTGGAGAAGTAATACCACCACAAGGCCCTAGCAATCTGCAGACAAGAGAAGAACGTGTCCATGAATTCAATCAGCTTGGAGAAGTAATACCACCACAGGGCTCTAGCAATCTGCAGACAAGAGAAGAACGTATCCATGAACTCAATCAACTTGGAGAAGTAATACCACCACAAGGCCCTAGCAATCTGCAGACAAAAGAAGAACGTGTCCATGAACTCAATCAACTTGGAGAAGTAATACCACCACAAGGCCTTAGCAATCTGCAGACGAGAAGAACGTGTCCATGAACTCAATCAACTTGGAGAAGTAATACCACCACAAGGCCCTAGCAATCTGCAGACAAGAGAAGAACGTGTCCATGAACTCAATCAACTTGGAGAAGTAATACCACCACAAGGCCATAGCAATCTGCAGACAAGAGAAGAACGTGTCCATGAACTCAATCAGCTTGGAGAAGTAATACCACCACAGGGCCCTAGCAATCTGCAGACAAAAGAAGAATGTGTCCAAGAACTCAATCAGCTTGGAGAAGTAATACCACCACAAGGCCCTAGCAATCTGCAGACAAGAGAAGAACGTGTCGATGAACACAATCAGCTTGGAGAAGTAATACCACCACAAGGCCCTAGCAATCTGCAGACAAAAGAAGAACGTGTCCATGAACTCAATCAGCATGGAGAAGTAATACCACCACAAGGCCATAGCAATCTGCAGACAAGAGAATAACGTGTCCATGAACTCAATCAGCTTGGAGAAGTAATACCACCACAGGGATCTAGCAATCTGCAGACAAAAGAAGAACGTGTCCATGAACTCAATCAACTTGGAGAAGTAATACCACCACAAGGCTCTAGCAATCTGCAGACAAAAGAAGAACGTGTCCATGAACTCAATCAGCTTGAAGAAGTAATACCACCACAAGGCTCTAGCAATCTGCAGACAAGAGAAGAACGTGTCCATGAACTCAATCAACTTGGAGAAGTAATACCACCACAAGGCCCTAGCAATCTGCAGACAAGAGAAGAACGTGTCCATGAACTCAATCAACTTGGAGAAGTAATACCACCACAGGGCTCTAGCAATCTGCAGACAGAATGTTGTGATTTGTTAGGCAACAATATCCCTAAAGACCCACTTACACGAGCGTTTTTGTTGGCCGACAGTGTTGGGCGATATCATGCTGCAAAAATCACTTGAGTAAACTGATTAGAAAGACGTTGAAGAATTGGGGCTGATTCCAATCTCTCTGACAGTTGACCCCGATTTCAAATCAGCAACCAACAGCAGGTGACCCCCTTGTGAAAAAATTTGCTCATGCAAATTAATCTTTACACCAACATGCATTACTACTAACGGAACTAGACAGCCAAGACATTTCAATACAGATCGTTTACTTGGTTTACTTAGTATTGTATTATCAACGTGTACAGCAAAGTTAATATTCCAACAGTAACTGCTGTACACTGGTCTATTATAATTCACATGTGAATAAACCTACTTATTTTTTTTATTATTATTTCTTAATAAAGAATAGACATCGTGGTGCATAATATATTTAATTTATAACTGAAAAAGGAAACATAAGCAATCTGCTTCTTTTCCATTGTCTCAAATGTGTTTAGTAGCTGATTGGCTGATAGATTGTATGTACATGATTTATGTTATTTGAGACAATAAACATTATTATAATTATTTCTGGCCACCACGTAGGTGTAATTAAAACTAGTTATTTTCCTACGTAACCAAGCCAAATATGAGTGCACACAGCAACCTACCCGCATCTCGTCGGGATCATCTGTATACGCGACAGACTGGCAGCTGTAGTTATAACCCAGCCTCCAGGATGCTGTCAGCAGCTGCAATGAGAAAACACACACACTGCTACAGCTTCCCTCCTCGTCTGATTTAACCCATCGTGAATCAGATTCACCAATGTTACAACTTGTAGTGCGTGAACAGTCTTAGTAATTTTTGCAGTCAGCTTAAAAAATACCTTTGTTAAAATCATCAAAACTATTGATTTTGGTCGCTAGATTGTGTAATTGTGAAAGTGTAAATACAGAATAGCCTTATGCTAGAGTACATAGAACCGGACCACTTTTGCCCTTTTTTGACAAACTGTAACCTGATCCGGAAGTGGAAATTAGCACTATATAAATCCAGTATGGGACACTCATATAATGCTGCATGTGGGACATCTGGTTATGGTAATAAAATAACACACACAAATTAATTGACAAATCATTAGCAGTTATTTTTCGGAGCGACATTTTGTTTCATACCGGGTTCTGTCATGGTAGCTCAAATCCAAATGCAATCACACAATTCTATTTATAGCACCAGTTTCCATCACAAACGGTGGAAATGTCTAGACTGCGTTAAATGTAATTAATTGTTCGAGTGGTATACACAAATTGGAAACAAGTTGTAGTATTGGAAAACATTACATCAATTCCATGAAAATGCAGGACACCAATCGTGGGACATCTGACCAAAATGCAGGGCTGTCCCGCGGAAAGGAGGACGTATGACATGCATGTCCTGACCTCATAGAATATGTGGAAGTTGAGAGCAACAAGGCCCATGTTGTAAAAGAAGAGAGTCCAAGCTAGCCGGATAGGTTTCTGATTCTCCATCAGTCGAGGACCAAACCACACGATGAGCAGGTAGGCCGCTGTCAGACACAAGGTAGGATAATAGGAGTCCATCAGGAGCCAGTTGTCCACCCTCTTGTCTGGCAATGAAAGACACCACATTTACGGACATGGTTGGCACATATCATTCTCACAGAGCCACAGTATCTACAGCTAATAGACAATATTCACAATGCATGCACATTAGCACTATATTTATTGACGACCCACAACCGTGAATTCATTCTTAGCCAACAGGTGTCATACATATTATAAATAATGTCAACAACCACTTTTGGAAATTAGAATATAAAACAGTGTTATGACCAATTTCGAAACTTCAGGCATTGCAGTGACATCACAAACATATTTCAGTGATGTCACAAACATATTGCAATGATGTCACAAACATATTGCAATGATGTCACAAACATATTGCAATGATGTCACAAACACGACCCGCAACCATAGTTTTATTCTTAGCCGATAGGTGCAGTACATATTGTGAATACAATCACATTGAGTGAACAGTTCATTTGTATATAACATAATTCATAATATAATAGCATACTATTTTAGCAATTATTATTGTTGTCATTAATATTTTTTTAATAACATTAGAAAACAAAAAATCAGGAGGAGAGCAACAAAATTGGAGTAACTAAGAATACTTTTGAAACAGACATGACATAACATCCAGATAATATAGATAAACTAGTATGGAAGAATTTATATTAATTAGTTGCAAAAGGCATACTGAACTTTCAGATCGAAATGGAAATAAACATATGGTAGGATAAAAACTCTGAGAATAAACACGAGCAAAAAACATAAGAGTAAAGAAATTTACAAATATTTTCAGAGACGTAATAATGTGAACAGTGGCTTACTTACCGCTGCGACTGAGGTAGTAATCATACATCTGCACCAGGCCACGCACCTTATCCACAATTAATTCCATCCTATAAAGCAAATCTCATTCGTAAATATAAAACAAAAACATTTATAACTTCAAAAAACCTGACAGGGATCAACATTTGCCAGAAAAGTGACCTTCTGAGTCCCAAAGACAGCAGGCATTCTCAACGCTAATTAGACACAAAATTAAGGTGCTAATGAATTAATTGATCGACTGCTATCCTGTTTTGAAGCCTTGTTATGACAAGGCAGCATTATAGACAATTAAGCCAGCAAGACCATTCCCATGACAACTGAAATATTTATTAAGGTACAGCTGTGCGGAGATTCAAACTCAACAAATCAATGGTATCACTCGTTAATTCTTGTCTACCTGCAGAGCACACATACATGCAATGTCTCTACATCATATAATTAAGATGTGAACTAGCATATGACATTAAATAATTAGGTTACGCTTAAGTGACATAGTATTATTATTATTATTATTATTATTATTATTATTAGTAGTAGTAGTAGTAGTAGTAGTAGTAGTAAATTTAACCTTTATTTCAATTCATATTTCATTTCATGGTGGTGACCATGGTGATGTCTTGCCTTACAATCAGGCATTCATGCAAGTGCTCACGTGGAAGAATTTACTCAAAAAACAACTTTTCTAACCAATGTTGACATCCAGCAAATGAAACATGTGAGATATTATATATATATATATATATATATATATACATACATACATACATACATACATACATACATACATACATACATACATACATACATACATACATACATACATACATACATACATACATACATACATACATACATACATACATACATACATATATATATATATTTCTTATGCAACTCTGAAATAATACACATACTTTAAAATATGTATGTACAAAAAAACACACAAATACACAACATTTCTACTTTAATCTGAAGCATGGTCACTGCGTGGAAATTTTTATTAAACACCTGATACATTACACGATAGTGAACTTTCCATAAATACCACCTCTGGGATGTTTTAAATATTGTCAAATAAAAACATTACACAAACGCTGTCTGTATATATCTGTATGTTTTTACAAAAGCTTCTTTAACACGATATACATTTTAAATATGAAAAATCACATCAAAAGAAACTTGAAGTTTAAACTAATGCATACCAAACCAAAACAATTACAACTTATCCAGATTTATATCAAAGCATTCTGATAATATTTGTGGCATGATTTTTTGGGGGGATAAAAGACGATTTTTCAAAGGACAATATCTGTGTAAAAAGCTATAGCCTTAATTTGAACTCATAGTGGTTAATGTTGGATGTTTTTCCTTCCTGAAAATGTCAATGGAAGTGATATACAAAGTATACAAGGCACTGACATGGACAAGATAATAGAAGACATAAATCAGATCCACAAATGCACTGCTTATTCACCCATGACACACACACGCATGCACGCACGCACGCACGCACACATGCACACACACACACACACACACACACACACACACACACACACACACACACACACACACACACACATCATTCAATATTCATGCTCATGCCCAAAAACACAGGTGCAGCAAAATGTGACCAGCTGCTTCGGACAAGACTTAGTGTAGTAGAACGTGAGTTGTTTTGAGTAATTGCAGTGGAGCATGAGGACTGCTACCGTGTAGCTTCCACAACTCAAGTTACACATAGTATTTGAAATGTTCAGTCTGTACTCTGTATTTAGTCATGTACATCTGATCAAGTACAAGTACTGGTCATTTAAAAAACCAAAGTACAACAACTGAAATATAAGTACTTGATCCCACCTCTGTCTGCCAGTGTCCATATCTTTCCTACAAACAGTAAATATGCCAGACCACTCAGGCTTTCTCTTATCTTTTAAGATTGTCCAAGGGCACCTGCCCACTAATGCCCTTTCTCTGGGACAGGAAACTCTCCTGTTTGAATGAGGACCACTATAACTAGTTCAGTCCAAATGTTTACCTTATTAAATAGGCAACCGGTTGTGCTGTTTTATGTACCTGTACTTCATAATATTGCATATGGAGAATAACTGTTGGTGAATAGTACAGGTATGTTGAATACTGAATCAATCATAAGTTCATAACACAATTTAGTGTAATGGTTATAGTAGTATTGTATTAAAATCAACAAATGGCACATGATTAGTTTGTCTTGTAAATATTGTTGTTCACTACAACTAAAACAAACTTGTATTTGAGCTAATACACTTGATAAGTTTCGATGTTACTTGATAAGTTCTGATGTACTTGTACCTGACCACAACCCTCCTGCCTCACACAAACTTTAAACACTTCTTCACATCATGACTCTGGATTGAAAGTCCGATGTTCTGAGCACTACGTTACTGACGCCCAAACATACAAAAACAATCAGTCTAGAATAAAACTAATGAATGACATGATGGGTCCGGTACAAATGAGACATGACAGCTAGCAGCATCACTACCATTTTAGTCACACTTCTACTGGCAGTTGCATCATCAATCATGTTGTTATTACTGTTGTCTCTTCGGACCTTACTTGTTCAGCATTCTGAAGTGGCCAACAAAACATCTTCATAGAATTGCAAGCAATGTGCCGCTGATCTACAAGATCTTACAAGGCTTAGCTTATCACTATCCCCATTCAGTGAGGTGTGATAGTGTAATGGTTGGCACATACGCTTTACATGCCAGAGTTCTGGGTTCAAGACCCAGACCAACCATGGTGTCCCTCGTAACTCAGATGATCACGTTAATGTCGGTCCCATCTCATTAACTGGTGATATAAAAGAACCAACGAGGATGAAATTAGCCCTGGCAGTGACCACCCTCAATGTCAGCATAATAAAGGTTGGCTTGGCGATAAAGTTCTAAAAAAGGTTGGCTAGTTGAATGAGACCTAGTCACATTATCAAAATGCAGTAACCGCAACATACAGACTAGTTAGTTACTAGCATGTTGCTGGGTGTTGGAATCAAATAGAAATTCTAATACATACCTCCAAACAGGCCCTTAGCCAGAAATAAAATTTAGCCAGTCTTGAACGTTCTAAAAAATTTTAATGTGTGAACGGCTTCTGCGGAAGCCGTTCGCATCTATGACAGCTATTATTGGCCCAATTAAGTTTTCTTCAATGGCAGGCCACGTCCGGTTTAACCATTATTGGCCCAATCGAGTCTTACTAGCTGTGCAGCAAGGTTGGTGTTACCACCGGCACAGTAATAATAATAGAAGAAGAGCCAACACATGAAGGTTCATGAAAAAGTAACTTGAAACTTTATTTTAAATATATTAACATGGAAGTAATGTTTGAAGCATCTTAAGACTTAAAGTACATGCATGCAAATACGTCTAATATGAACAAATATGGTTACAATCACACTCAAAATCAAATGCTTGACACTAAAAGTAAAACAAGACAACAAATAAAATATAATATATAAAAACTGGGTTAAGATATGGACAAACTCTAAAAGGCTTACCTCTAGCCTTACAAATGCTCATTATTTGTAAGAGTAAGATAAAGCACTCAGTAATATAACTGGTTTTGAAAGTAATACATTGAAATATTACTTGATAAAACAGCAACCATCCAGATTCAGTATTGCCTAGTACTGGACAAAAAGCAGTATGACCTAATTGTTCGTGGTTTGTCGGAGCATGAATCAGACTCAATTTCTAAGTTTACCGTGATCACGCTTGGCCGCTGCAGAGTGCCAGCGGTGGGTGACAATACAGTAGTGTCTCAGTTATGGATCTCCACCAACGTAACAAAGGATGCTGACTCAGACTGTTCAGGGACAATCGCAGGAACATTGCTTTTATTTACGTTTACCAAAAAGGCATGGATTGTTGTGAACTTTGACGTTGACATATCGCATCTTTTCACTCGCTTGGCAGGTGCCCCACGACATCCAGGTCACAGGAGTGTTTCTTTAAATGAGAGCGCCAATGGATAGGCACTGAGAAAGGCCATAGAAACGCGTTTCCAAACCAGTGACTTACACGATTACAATAGAGATCAAACGCAGTATCATTATTTTCCAACAATGTCAAGGTTAAAAATATATAATCTTATGGATCGGCGGTATTTGCTATTCTGCCACTGACAACATTCGTCGAATCACGATCTCGTGTGCTAAGCCTAAGAGTCACTAAGACAGTTCAAACAATTTTATTATAAAAAATCTCATCTTGTAAAAAGAAAAACCTGTCTTTTATTTTTATATTACCCGTCATGGTAAGACATTTGATCGTCTTCTAGACGGGCAGACGGGTCCCTGGCTAAGGGCCTGCCTCCAAACAAGTACCACCACAGGGCATTTAATAATCATAAAGTTCATGTACAATGTCATATAGTGTGATATTATGATATGGAATGGACTCTGCATCAAAAATAACTAGTCAGCAGGCTAACATATCTGCTATTATGTGGACTGTTTATGTGCTTTCATTTCCATGTTTTTTTACTACAAAAGCCAAATCAAAATGACAGTGGACACTTAGAAATGGTCAGATTGTTGTGCATTCACATCAACCAATTCCAATTTAATGGTCTTCAATTGGAAGCTTCAAGCTCAACAAAAGGCCTCGGTGTCAATTCAGGAACTGGAATTGTCCTTGCCTAAGTCCTAGTTTAGTCTCAAGTAATTATACTCCACATTGATGATGATGAAGATGATGATGCATTTTATTTATAACACATCACAGTACATATACATGTAAAAATGCCACTAAAAAGACATTGCACAAGTGCAGTCATCTTATTTCCACTGGACCTAAAAAAATGCATACAAACAACAAGAGTCGAAACAAATGATATGAACATGTAAATTACTAAATCATCTAAAACAACAAACATACTAATATACAAATTCACTTTCATTAATTCCCTTTATTCTATTCATTAAAATGGTCTTACACTCTTTTTTAAACATATGTTTTGTTTGAACTGTTTTCACATTTACTGGAAGTTCATTCCACATTTTAATTCCATTAAATTTAAAAGAATTACAACCCTGACCCTTGACATGAGGCACAACATAGGATGCATTACTTCCACGTGTGTTATAAAGATGCCTGATTCTATTAATATCACATATGTAAGAGGGAGCTGCATTATTAAAAACATTATACATTACACTAAGAGCAAGATAGTTGACTCTTCCTTTTATGTCTAGATAGTTCGCTTTCTTAAAATCACTAAAACCTATATGGCACCTACAATCATATTTGAGGAGATACCTAATTATCTTATTGTGGGCTGTCTGCAATTTATTCTTGACTGCTGTGTCTAAACTCCTGTACCACGCATTGCAGGCATAATCAAAATGTGGCTGTAATAACGCTGTGCACAACTCTCTTCTCTCCATTATGCCAAAGAAAGCACCTTTCCTACATAAAAACTTTAATTTAGCATTTACATTCTTGACTACAGTTTTTCCCATAGATGAACTAGTCATGCCCTGTTCAAAAGTGAGACCTAGATATTTAACACTTGCTTTCTACATTGACACCATTACAAGAGATTATCATACTATTAGCTTTTGCTAATCGCTTTTTAGATGCAAACAGAATACTCTGTCTTACCTAAATGAATGGAGAGCTTGTTTTCTTCTAGCCAGCCACTTAATGATTTTAATTTGAGGTTAAGGCTCCTTTCAATTTCTGTTGGGCATTTACCACTAACCAGCAAGGTAGAATCATCTGCATATAAGAAAAGATCACAGTTTACATTTTGAACCGTGTCGTTGACATAAATGAAAAAATGGACCCTTGTGGTACACCACATGTAACGTTACCGAGCTCAGAAAACCTCCCATTTACATTAACTAGTTGTTTTCTCCTTGACAGATAAGACTCGAACCATGATACTGAAGGCCTATCAGCACCTATGGCTTTTAATTTTATTGCCAAGATAGAGTAATTGACTGTATCAAAAGCTTTTTGGAAGTCAATTAGTAATATCATTCCTGTATACAGATCATCGTCCATGTTGAATCTCAATCTGTCAGCGAGAAACGTCAAAGCAGTGTCAGTTGAATGATCAGCCCGAAAACCTGATTGGAAAGCATAAATGAGGCTATTCTGCCATAGATATTCAAACATCTGATTATGGACAATTCTTTGTAGAATTTTTATACAACAGGTAAAATAGAGACTGGTTGATAGTTACCTTCACAAGTTTTGTCTCCCTTTTTATACACAGGCACAACAGACAGTCGAATCTTTGGCTAACGCATAAGTTTGTGGTGGTTTGTGCACATGCGTTGTGGATAGTTAATGTAATAATCAAACTTCTGGGTGCATCTAACAAGGATATGTATACATAATACTGAACTATCTCAAAAGGTACCACTAAAACTCACTATATCCCAGTTTAGCTGTGATCAACTGCTTAGCTCTAACAAGACTGCCATCCAAGCAAGCAGCACAGATGGCTCCATTCATTTGTAATTTTATATATTATGGGAGTATCGCATAAACTAGCCTCAAACTTACTGAACTCTGTCAGAAGGGTGCGTACAGCACAGATGCACATGGAAGTATATAAAACGATGGGCATATAATATATAAAATACTTATATTATGCTAAGATTATATTTGTTATATTGTCTACAGACTTAACAAAAACATGGAGTGAATTCCACAGAGTCGGTGCAGCAACTGAAAAAGCTCTAGTTCCGACATTTGTCTTAACACTGGGAAAAAAAATTAGATTAGAATTAAATGACTGAAGCTGTCTGTTGCAAATATGCTGGTTGCTTAGATAAAAATGCTTGATAGGTAATTGTACAAATCTTAAAAAATAATGTGATATCAGACAGGGAGCCAATGCAATGATTTAAGAAGTGATACTGAGTGAGAGAAACGAGGAGCCTGGGAAGCTATATTCACCAAACAATTTTGATGTCCTTGAGAGCAATATTATGATAAAGGGAATTACAACAGTCAAGTCTACTGCTAACAACAAGTGCAATAGTTTTGGCGACAACAAAAGACATATATCGGCGAATACAATGAAAGTCATGAATGTGATAAAAGCAGCAAAATTATGCTGTCTAAAATTTATTATTATTATCAAAGGTGACTCCTAAATTCTGTGCTGAGATGGCTGATGTGAAATTCTGGCTTAGCATAGGTGTCGGGGAAAAAACAATCAAGTTTACCAAGCTGCTTTTGTGTACCAATCAGACCTGGAGCAGAAGTACTAAGTACTTATGTACTCGTGTACATTTTTGAAATATTTATACTCGTACTCTAACTCGTAGAAATGATGGTCATGTACTCGTACTCAATGTACTCAGATTTTACTAGTACATTACGAGTACATCTGAGTACTTGATTTCAAATGTGGTTTCAGATGTGGTTAATTTTTACTTGGTATTGATGAGTTTCACAAATTCACACGGTGGATCACTTTTCTGCACATTGAATGCACTGGAGCCACAAAGGCTTCACTTCAAGAGTTACCAGTCCAGGCCATAATCTTTGTGTCTGTTTAATTAAACCAGGAACTCCAGTAAGCCCATAATGAAAGGGTCATTCATCAGTTAACCATAAAATGGCTCTGTTGCTCTCATAAGTGACAGTGCTAAGTACTGCTAGCTGAGCCTTCATCTGGAGAATTTGGGTGACTAAAGTCAGACAGTCTGCACCAGTATTGTCTGGTACCAATTT
The DNA here is from genome assembly GCA_033239005.1 of Lamellibrachia satsuma. Lineage (NCBI taxonomy): Eukaryota > Metazoa > Annelida > Polychaeta > Sabellida > Siboglinidae > Lamellibrachia > Lamellibrachia satsuma. The sequence continues at coordinate 3,538,099 of BSQZ01000005.1, forward strand.
GTAGTGTGGTTAAAATACAAAGGGGATATTGAGCCCTGGACATTGGATGGTGCTAATCCACCCTCTCAGCAAACGTTAGTCACTGCCAGCCACAACATGCCTAATAGTGTTCATTGATTCATATATATTTAGTGGTTATATTTCTTTATTTCTTTTCTCTTGTTACATTGTGCTATAAAATGTATTTAAAATGTTGATACATTTGAACCCATATTTGAATGCATACCCTGAACATTTGCATTTGAATCGGACCTTTTGTGGAGTGGCCCTCAGAGGAGATGATCGACCCAAGGTTCTTGAATGATGTTACTTCTTCAAGGCATTCTCCATTCATTAATATAGTAGTTATTGGCGCTAGTCTGCTGTTTACCATGATCTTGCTCTTTTCTGCACTTATTTCCATTCCATAAACACACACTCTCTTTTCGAGTGTTGTTGTAAGTTCTTGTAGCTCCTCCTCTATTCCAGTGATTAGGTCAATGTCATCTGTGAATCGGAGCTTGCTCTACCATTTATCGATATCATGCCATTGAAGTTATGTAGAGCTTCTTGCATGATATTTTCTAGGTATAGGTTGAACAGCACTGGTGACAAAAGGCATCCCTGGCATACTCCGACCGATGTTCAAAATGATTGTCCAATTTCTCCTGCACTGCACTTGTTGATGGTCCATACAGCGATTCGAGTAGTGTCACTAGTCCTTCGTCAATGTGAAATCGTTGCATTACTCGCCAGAGTCCTTTGTGCCACACACGATCAAATGCCTTTTTGAAGTCGATGAAATTGTGATATAGGTCGTGATCAATGTGTTTCTTGATTAACAGTCTTATGTTGAATATTTGTTCGGTTGTGCTTCTTTTCAGCTGGAAGCCTGCTTGTTCTCCTGATAGCAGTTCTTCTGCTTTGCCTTCGAGTCGGCTGAGTATGATTCTTAGCATTATTTTGCTGGGGTGGCTGATCAGACTTATAGTTCTGTAGTTCTTACTGCAGCGTAAGTTCCCTTTGTTTGGTATCGATATTACGCTGTCTACGCCGGGGGATTTTTGTGTCTTCAGCATTCGGATTGCCTTATCTACTTCTGCTCGGAGAATGGGCGCATCAGCATTTTCATTTTGAGGTAGTGTTCTCAGGATGTTGTCATCTGTGTTCAGTTCATAGTTGTAGAGTTCTTCGCAGTACTCAGTCCATCTCTAAGTACTGCCTTTTTTGGGTAAGCAGGGTGTCATTTTTGTCTTCGGTGTTTGAAGATTGGCTTGAGTTTTTTTGGTGAGGGCTTTCAAGATGGAATAAGCCTGTCTGGTGTTGTTTCCTTTCATCCCAGTCTCTATTTCAGTGCACTGTTCGCTAAATTAATTCACAATGTTTATTTTAAAAATACATTATTATTACTATACATAGTTACTATAATATCATACAAAATGTACTCATACTCGTTGAAATGTGCTCGTACTCAGCTTTGAGCAATGTATTTGTACTTGTACTCAGCCATCACCAAAGTACTCATACTCATACTTTACTCATGAAAATGTACTCGGCCCCAGGTTTGGTACCAATAATAAGAAACTGTTTTATTTGCTGTCAGTTATCCAGTAAAATATATCATGTACACACTCTCTGAGTTGGTTTAAGGAGCAATTAAAAACGTGGGTATATATGTAAATATGCTAGCTGCTTTGATGAAAATGCTTGATGGGTAATTGTCCAGATCTTAAATATAATGCGAATTAATTTGCTGTCAGTCATCCAGTGGAATATATCATGGAGACAATCCCTGAGTTGGTCAAGGAGCAATTAAAAACGTGGGTATATAAAAATGTGACCATATTACATGTTCTTACAGGTCTTGTTTTCTGCCTCTTGTCGGTCACTTGTGTCAGCTCTTTGATTTGTCGTGTATTTTTCCTGATTAATATAACAAAGTCAATAAATACTGACTGTGACAGTGCGAAGGCAGTACATTACATACCTTGGTGTAGTCTACTGGTGAATCAGCTATCTCAGAATCCGTGAAACAGTACGGCACCTCGCTGCTGTTATTATCTGATACACGAAATATGTCTAAACCGGTAGCGTTACGCCCAACACGCGCCGATCGCCAATGGTTGAAGGCCGAATGAATGGTACCGTCGCGGGGCGATAATTGAGTGAAGCCGAGTGATGCATTGTGAGACGGGTGGAATAGGGCAGCCTGATTGGTGAATAACGGTCACGGGGCAAAAGACCGACGCGAATGCGGTGGAAGCTTGTTGACGTTGCCGGTAAATAAATGGACTGTAGTCAGGCCAACGAGTATTTGGCGCAAGTTGCTGCATGCATATTTGTGTCCCCTTTCTGTCTATGGCTCAATGTATTTTGTAGGGGCAGGAACATGTATGTACACAAAGAATGGTATGCCTGTATCAGCCCATTTCCCCAGGGGCAAAGCCAAAGCTTCCCACGATGTCGATGCGCCCAACAACAACAAGTCATGATTATAATTCTTCCATCTTATTTATATATTATTATAATGTTTTAACGGGTAAAGATTCAAGTTGACCCATATTTACGTTGATATAATGATTCTATTGTCTAGTATCAAATAAAACATCAGTTCAGCTACAGACCAGGATATTCTCCAGAGGCAGAGGCCAGACACATACATGTGGCAGTACAGCCTAATAGCCAGAAGAAGACCTGTAAGAACCTGTAAGAACATGTCCAGAAGCTGCCCAAATGGCAATAATCAACAAAATGACAAATGTCTGTGAAATGAGTTATGATGAATCAATGTCGATCACATACTCTTATCAACCAAACCAAAAATAAGCAACTTCAGGCCTTTGTGTATCCTCAGTCTAACCAGCCAATCTTTTGTCTAGACTCCCATCGGTATCTTGACTTCTTGTAATCAACATAGACAGGCATATGTCCAACAAAATGTACCAGATTTTGTTTCAATATTCATTTGGTTGTATCGTTGAATGTTTATTCGGAGCAGTCAAGACATGGCATTCATGCCATAGTTGGAAGGGGAAACTGATCAGGCTACAGTCTTTTATGTAAGTCACATATTGACACATCCCTTCTGTTCTAAAAAAACAGGAAATGTTATAATCACTGTCCACTATTCAATGTTCATTGACTTGTGTCCTGTTCAATGTATGATCATTGTTGTACGTTTCATACAGAATGACTGTCTTCAATACAGATTTTGAGAGGAATATGACCATAGTCCATCTTTATATGGATTTCTTTCAGATTTACCAAATAAATCGCCAGGCATATTTCTGACAAAATCTAGCATTTAATATAGGTATATTTTTTACCCCAACAGATTTGATACTCGATCTGCATCAGAAGTAAGCAGATAGCTTGGCAGATTTCCGACAAAATGCAACAGATTTTATTTGATGTACACGACGATACTCGATCGGAATTGGAATGCTATACATGCCGATTAGCCGATACAAATTTGCATACAGATTTTTACCAATTGTTTTATTTTACCTACTAGGGCTCCTGTTTATGTTGCCCCTATTAATATAGTTTATTGAATATTTATAGAAGGTTCATTACATAGTGGAAGTTCCTGTTGGGTTAAGGGCGTTTTCATGTAAAGGGTACACTTTTAGCCCCACACACCCTCAAAAATCAAAGCGTTCCAATTATTTGGTTCATGTTATCTTCCAATACTATAGATGCTATTATGTTAACACTGACATTTTAGGAGCATGACGTTACACATACATTTCTAAAAAATTGGCTTCAAAGTTAAGCTCTAAAATTAGCGATCTGGAGAGATTTCTTTAACACACAATATACCATTATGACATGAGGTAAATGTATTAAAAACGTTGAACGTAATTTAACAAGATTTGCCATCCAAGCCAAAGGCCCAGATGGCAAGTGGACAAGGAAGCCATTGGCTTATCGAGAGTCCAACAATGTTCATCTACATGTTACCCCCCTCCTGAGATATGTATCAACCTTGTTTTTACAAATTTACTTGCCATACATACTACTCCGATTTGCACCAAATTTGTCACGTTTTGTTCACTGATTGATGGACAATTTAGCAAAATTGGTTGTTGCTTATTAACTTGCTTCATGGTACAGCAGTTCAGGTTTTAATACTAGCATAAACTGAAGTGGGAGTAAGAAATGTGTCAAAAACAGCATTCTTTCCAAATTTTTCCAAAACAAAATATTTGATGTAACTTAATGAAATGCGGCCTGAGGGCTCCTTAATGTAGCCACAAAATAATAATCACACTGAATTAATATTACACAATTGATTGTTTGAATACAATGAGGGAAAATGCATTTTGGCAAAATTGTAGCCTTTATGTGAAAATGTCCTAATCAAATGTAATTTTTACAGCGTATAAGAATATTAAAATTAGGAAATTACATCCAGTTACTATCTTACATTGACAACTTGAAAGCCAGGGGCTCACTATTTAGTAATTTAAATAAAAAAGTCCATATATAAATTGTGGTAAATCTGTTTTCTATGTAACCTAACCTACAGTAATGCGTCTCATTATAACACATCATTCGAAGTACCGGTAAATGAAATGTGTTTCTAAACATTACAGTATTTACACCACCTTGAATAGACAAATGTATTGTCACATAATTTTGCTAACCTTTCAATTATATTTCTTCAACTGAATTTGTAAATTTGGTTTACATTGAAATTTAGGATCTTGACAAAGGTTCGAAGCAAGCAAAAGTAATAGGTGCATTAGTAGTGGCGACACCTAGTGGCGACGCAGTTATGAGTGCGAGTTTGTTCCATGTCTTTCCGGTAGGTGATCCACGCTGGACGACAGTGATATTATGTTGACGTTGTTTAGTCTGGTTACGCAGTTACTGGATTTATGGTATTCTCCTGTAAGTTATTGAAAACAATATTATACGTTACACTATGTAAACTACATATCATCGTTTTAGTTTAACGTTATTCGTTATTAATTCAGAACTGGGCTTTATGTTACGACCGCCGGCGCCAGTGCGTGGCAGTGCCAGTGTCGGTGACGGTGTCCGTGTCACACAAAACACGAACAGCTGATGGCAGTGATGCCGCATTTCACAAGTTCGGTAGTTGGCACGAAATTAGTTATACGTATTAGTATATTCCTGCATTCTAAAGACCTTGATTGAAATATCATCACATCGGGTTCATTTTCCTTGCAGTAATTATAACAAAAATAACATTACGTTGTCATAAAAAAACTCATAATGCCTGGCCCTGGATCTGGTGGCATACATAGTTTTTATTTGTAAAGTATTACTGTCTATACTATTGTTTGTCGACATTGTGTAATTCACTAATTTAATTATCATATATATTCTACATAATTACAAGCATGTTAACCATAGTTTATGCTGCTGTAATTTAAGTGCTAACAAGCGTGATAATTAGTTGTATTACTATTAGCAGAATGCAGGATTATTAGACATTAAGACATTACTTATCTGATTCAACAGTTTTGCCCTGATGATTCATATAGTGTGATGTCGACATATAGAGAAGTAGCAGTTTTATGTTTAAAATAAATGCACTAAAATTGCACTACCATTGCAATGAAAAAACTACAGTAGTGATGTGGTATGTTGGAAGCTGATTTTTTATTTTTGTAGATTTGCTGTGGCCGAGATGGCACCGCACGTTATCCAGAAAATTGTAGACGTATATGATGATGTTCTTAATAATTATTCAGGTAAGATATTGGTAATAAAAGGAATGAATAACTGGTTGCCGGGGGGAGGGGGTATAAAACTATTTAGTGAACCTTGAACCATCTATTTATCTTGTTACACCAGTACTTTTACTTTGGGATAACGACTGACTCTCGTGCTAACAGTCTTTCCCACGGATGGGATGGCCCTTTCCCTGTTATGTGTTCTGAAGATTCTGAATTGTGACTTAGCTACATTGCAGATGTTCTTTTACATTTTTCTGAAAACTGCCATTTCCAATCTAATTTTCTATTACTAGTAAACAAATGTTGCCCAATGAAATTTTTCTTAATTCTCCAATAAGTGAATAAGGATTTTCTGTGTGGAACATTGCACAACCTGTCGATTGCATTCCATGTACATAAAACCACTAAAACAATAGCCTATATTGAACCACCACAGTGAATATTGAACCACCACAGTGAACAAAATAACTTATAAATGAACAAATAGCTTGAAGAAAGCCACAATATATCCTGTTGTTTGGGTAACTCGATATCATGACACTCATTAATTATTATTCCATCGAGCTGATAGACTTTGTTCTTTGTATACAGATCCGCGGTCATCAGAATGGTTTCTCATGTCCAGTCCATGGCCAGCATTACTGACCATCATCGCATATCTTATTGTCGTGGTTAAGGGCCCCAAATGGATGGAGAAGCGGCCAGCGTTTGAACTGCGATATGTCCTGATAGGCTACAACTTCTGCTTAGTGTTGCTCTCCATCTATATGTGTTACGAGGTGCGTGACCAGTTTGTTTGTTTGTTACCGTAACAACTTTAAGCACGGTTACTTTGTGATTGGTGGAAAATGAAGCTGATCTTATTTAATCAAAATGGCACTTGAAGAACAAAATTTAATAAAGTTCATTTTTTCAGTTCTTTGCGACTTCATTCATGCAGCCAGGCTTCAGTCTCGTGTGTGCGTCTGTTGACTACAGTAATAAACCTTCAGCTATCAGGGTAAGACCGGACCATACATTGTCAAATCACCAACTACATGCCATAATACGGTACTTTAATGTGGTGTCCTCTTCCAACTTTATAATGGAGAGGTTTTGGGAGGTAGTTATTATAAGGGCAACAATAATTCAACAGTTAACACCAGATTATGAACTAGCTGCAGACACTGTATCAGTATATATTGCCAGTATATATGACAGTGCATGTCATGGTTCAGTTAGCACATGATCTATTATTAAACCACTCTGATCTATTTTTGTTTGAGAAGAAAAATATTGCTGGTATTGTGTCGACAAAGTGGTCTTTCCAAAAATACTTATTAAACTGCATACGTAAAATGAAGTTTCTGACGATGTGGTGAGGGACTAGCAGTTTGCTATTGTTCTGAAGTTAGGTGTTGATGTGGGTGGATCGCTTGATCAACCTCCATGGGTCCCATATTGTCACTTTCTAATTCACACTTATGCCGTTACAGCTGGCCAAGGTGTGCTGGTGGTATTGGTTCTCAAAGGTGATAGAGTTAGCTGACACAGTGAGTAACTTGGTCTATTTAAAGTCATTCCAGGATTCGAAGTTAAACCAATGATGTGGCATGCTTGTGTTTTGTGTAGTCCTTATCTTTCAGCCAGATTTTGGAAACAAGATTATTTGTTTTATAATGGTTATTCTGTCATTAATGTTAGAGTTAAAACTTTTTTAACTTATTTATATTTAAAATTGATTATAGTTTTAATGTATATTTCTACGTAAACAGGAACAAAAGTATCTGTTACTTTGTAACTTTCTAATTTTTTCAGGTGTTCTTCATCCTGCGAAAGAAGAACGGTCAGATCACGTTCCTGCATGTGTACCACCACGCCTCCATGGTCCTTCTCTGGTGGGTCGGTGTCAAGTTCATTCCTGGCGGAGAAGGTATTGTCTAACCCAGGCTTTGATTAAGGTTATGTTGTCTTCTGTGTCTATAACTGATTCTATTGCACAATGACAATTCTTTTAGTAAATTAGATTATATTCTAATATAGAATATAATATGTGCTGAAGGCTGCTGATATGGAGCAGTGGAAAATGGCAACAACCAAAGCAGTACAAGAATTAGTCGGCCTCACCCCTTTATAAAGGGAATCTAAAAAAAGGTGAAGGTACGTTCTTATATAGCACAGTATCCAGTCTGTAGGACCGCTCAAAGCGCTTTACACTTCCCCCTGGCAGACCTGTTCATTCCAAGGCCTCAACTTCTCTGGGAAGCATTCAGCCACGCTGCAATTGCACGAAGACTATTTGTACACATTTCCACTACTGTGGATGTGATCAAACTTGCTGAAGGTTCGAAGCAACCGCAGCGAGATTTGAAACTGGTTTCTCTTGATTGAGAGTCCGACATTCTATCCGGTATACTGTCACGCCCAAGAATTCGAGGTTAAACCTACGAGGAAGAACAGTAGTAAAACTGTAGCTGAACAAACAGTACTCTGTATGACTTTACTGTTTGACAACGTTTATGTTTGCAGCCTACTTCTCTGGTGTAGCGAACAGTTTCATCCACATATTCATGTACAGCTACTATCTACTTGCGGCATTTGGACCACACATGCAGAAGTATCTCTGGTGGAAACGCTACATGACCAAGATGCAACTTGTAAGTTACTTATCAGAACAATTACAATTAAACGGAATGTACAACAATTAAACGGAATGTAACTATTATCACCAATATTTTTATGTTTTTTAGAAGAAATCACTAAGTGGGTAGATGAGGGATCACAAGTAGACATTATCTACTTAGATTTTCCAAAAGCTTTCAACGAAGTGCTTCGATCAAAGACTGCTACTTAAATTTAAAGTTCAGCATATTTGGGGTGGCATATTCAATTTGATGAAAAAATTACTGGTGTACTACAAGGGTCAGTATTAGGACCTATATTATTCTTAATATAATATACATCAATAACTTGGATGATAACATAAAAAGGTAAGATACTGAATTTTGCGGATGACCCAAAAGTGTTTAGAAAGGTTAAGAATAGTGGAGATAAATGACATTTACAAGACGATTTAGACAAATTACTCTTGTATGCGATAATGTTGACACCTATTGTATCCGGATAAATTTATGTACCTATTAATCATAATAAAATTACACTTTCAGATCCAATTTGTGTTGATCCTGGGTCACATCTCAACAGCGACATTCCTCAACTGCGGCGTTCCCATTGCCTACCAGTGGACCCTCATCTTCTACTCCATCTCCCTCATTGTCCTCTTCTCAAACTTCTACTACAAGACATACCGCAAGAAGTGTGCAGCTGCAATCTCCATGCAAGGGCAACCAGTGCCTCATGGACAGGGCGATGTGACCAGCAGTCTGGCTAAAGATATGAAACAAGACTAAACAGCTACCTTTTGCTCAAGTGCACATGCATTGTCACAATTATGGATGACCTCAATGTATGACACCACCCGAAGTTGGTTTCATGCAGAGGGACGGATTAGGAACTGTTTTCTTTAGTCTCGTACGTCAGTCGTTTTTTCAAAAAACTGTTTATTTTCAGATCAAAGTTCATAAGAGTGCTGACTTGGAGATAGGCAGTTTTGTAGAATGATGGCTGAGGTGCCATTCCATGAATACAAAGTTGCACATAGGTCGATGAAAGTTTCAAGTAGTGGGGGTCTGGGGTTAAACGACACCTTAAGTGATGTCGGTTTTGTGGCAGTGTTGTACATCAAAGTTTTGAGATCACCTCTAATGAACTTCCTACTGGGTCATCACTACTGTATTTCTGATAGTTTGGTTCAAATATATTTTGAATACTAAAGTTGGGTCAGTCAAACGGGTGGACAAAAAACTGGTTTTCTGCACGAATTCACCATTGTTGAATGATTCCTTATCGAACTCGTACATGATGGCATTCGTCAGCAATTTTAGTGTAAATGTGAAACAATTTTAGATTGGGGTCAATTGGGGAACAAATTTGTCAGGGTAAAAATGAAAGTTTTTTGCTGCATGCAAAAAACGTGATGTCTTGGTGAAATTGTTGTACCCAAAATACCTGTAAAGCCACATTACTGTGATGATGTTTTTCATAATGTAGCACTTTGTCGCATTCTTTTGATGCAAATTATTGTTGCTATGATGTATTCTATTTTATTTGTTTTGTTCCTGTTTGTACAATTTAGCAGTAATTTTACACATCTGGGTAGAACACATTATTTTGAATGCCACATTTTTATCAACTTACTTGTACCAGTAGTTTTTAGCACTCAAATATGAGGAGATGCATTCATTGCTAAAGTCCAAAGCAAACCCATAAAAACTTTGAAATCGCTTGTTCCTACTTTCTCTCGTATTTGCTTCTTATTAACTTAGCATAGCTTTTTGACTAGCATAGAATGAGCATGTTTTTTTCTGTCTTGCAGAATCTTATAATAATACTATATTTACAATCATTTAAATTTATCTTGGGCTGTGTACTGGATATAGTATTACGACAATGTTTAGGAGATGTATAATTAAATAGGCAATTTATTGTTAATTAAAGAATGGATATCTAGCTCTGTTAATGCAGCAAAGCGCGATGAATGCCTTGCCTAGGTGGATGGATATCAGCGCTATAAAAAATTTATCGTTACTATTATATCTATTAATTTTTTTTACAATTGATGTTCCATAACTTTCTAGTCCAATACGACTGGACATTTTCTATGCAAGGTTATGCGTTAATTCGAATTAAAATGATCGCTTGGAACCACAATGTTTTTGTCTGTAATTCTATGTTCACCTTATGGTAAAAACCTAATGTTGCAGTGACGAAATATTGTCTGGACTTCTGTTGGTTGGAAAAATGGTTTTGAAAAGGGGGTTTGGGTGTACAGAATCAGTTCTCTCAAAAAGGGGGAATATGCACTTTAAACCAAAAATTGCACGCCTCACAATGGTGGCAGTTGTCATATTAGTTTATGTTGCTAGGCAACCGTGCCGTGACCTATAGTATTACTGTTATACAAATATGACGCATGTAGGCAGCATGGTCCTATGCTTATTTTAACAAGATTTAACAAGATTTGCCATCCAAGCCAAAGGCCCAGATGGCAAGTGGACAAGGAAGCCATTGGCTTATCGAGAGTCCAACAATGTTCATCTACTTATAGCCCGCCCTCCTGAGATATGTGTCAACCTTGTTTTTAAACATATTCACGCTGCTAGCAGTTACACAATCTGTAGACAATTTGTTCCATTCATTTATTGTCCTCTGTGAGAACGAGTGCTTCCTGATGTCCAATCTACATTGATCCTTTACTAATTTTACCTCATGTCCTCTAGTTCTGCTATCCTTCTTGAGTGAGAAAAACATATTTCTATCAATATTTTCATACCCATTCAATATCTTAAAAACTTCAATCTGATCTCCTCTTAACCTCCTTGTCTCTAGAGTTGTTAAACCGCATTCTTTCAGGCGTTCTTCATAACTAAGGTCTCTCAGTTCCGGAATCATTTTAGTTGCTCTCCTTTGTATGCGTTCAAGCGTATCTATATCCTTCTTACGATATGGTCTCCATGCTTGTATACAGTATTCTAAATGAGGTCTAACTATTGCTTTATAAAGAGGTATAATTAACTTTTTTCCCGTGTATGTTATGTTTCTTCTAATCAATCCAAGAATTTGATTACCCTTTGAAGCTGCAATACCACACTGCTCTGAAACTTTCATATCAGCGCTTATTGTAACTCCTAAGTCCTTTTCTTTTACAGTAGTACCCAGAACAGTATCTCCCATTCTATAGTTTACATTCAAGTTCCTATGTCCTGTATGTAGGCATTTACATTTCCCAATATTGAACAACATCTGCCATTTCTCAGACCATTTCACTAATCTGTCTAGATCGTTTTGTAAATGTTGTTTATCACCATCAGTATTAACCTTTCTAAACAGTTTTGTGTCATCCGCAAATTTCAGTACGTTACTTGTTATACTGTCGTCCAAGTCATTGATATAAATTAAGAATAATATAGGTCCTAATACTGATCCTTGAGGTACCCCACTCAAAACCGATTTCCAATTTGAAACTTCTCCATCTACTACAACTCGTTGTCTTCTGTCAGTCAGCCATTGTTCTATCCAGTCAGTTATGCTATCCCCGATACCATGGGCTTTTAATTTAAGTAGTAATCTTTGATGTGGCACTTTGTCAAAAGCTTTCTGAAAATCTAAGTAGATAATATCTACTGGCGATCCCACGTCTATCCACTTAGTGATTTCTTCCAAAAAACATAACATATTTGTTAAGCATGACCTCGCTTTAAGGAATCCATGTTAAGATGAATTTAATAATTTATGCTTAACGAGGAAGTCCACCATATGGTCTTTAATTAACCTTTCTAATAATTTACAAATCACTGACGTTAAACTCACTGGTCTGTAATTCTCTGACTTATTTCTCGAACCCTTTTTAAATAATGGTATGATGTTTGCTTCTTTCCATTCAAACGGAACAACTCCCTCTTTTAATGACAAGTTGAATACTCTTGCAAGTGGTATACTGATTTGTTCTACTGTTTCCATTAGTAATTTTGGAGGAATCCCATCCACTCCCGGTGATTTGTTATCCTTCATTGCCTTTATTTTCTTAGCTACCAATTCTGGAGTTACAACTAACGGACCTAAATAGTCAGATTTAGCCCCCTGAAATTTAGCATCAGCAACTGGTAGGGTCAGATGCTGCTCAGTCGTTGCCCGAGGCCATGGCTCGCAGTCATCAATTCCCCCCTCAAAAACTTCACCTTATGACGCTTATGAAAATACTTCAAAGTTATCATGTTGCTAATTGGCACACAACACCAAGAAATTAAACTGTGAGATTTCAATTGTATGTGTCCATGGTTAAAATCTCCCATTATGATACATTCCCCTTTACTAACTTCCTTTATAACATTTTGTATTGTTTTTTATCCTCTTCGTTTATGTTTGGACTTCGATAAACTAATAGTTAATTTTGAATTTCCTGAAACTATTTTGCACCAAACAACTTCATCGTAATCTGCTTCCCTTTCTAATTTTATTTCATAAGCCTGAATATATTCTTTAACGTATAACATAACCCCCCCCTTCTTCCTATTCGATCTCTCCTAAACATTACGTATCCTGTCAATCCTGATTCAGCATCTGTTATGTCTGGTTGGCCCATGATTCGGTAATACCAATTACTATACTCCTAGCATTTAAACACACGCATCTATTGAGCGTGCATGCGTTTGTATGCCAGCCTCGGCGTCCATTTGTGTATGTTTTGTGTGTATCTATGACTATGTGTATGCTTTTGTTAATCCGCGTGTTTTTGTGTGTGAAAAAGTATTCTATAAAATTAACATCAAACTGGTATGTCAGCGTGCGTGCGTGCGTGCGTGCGTGCGTGCGTGCGTGCGTGCGTGCGTGCGTGCGTGCGTGCGTGCGTGCGTGCGTGCGTGCGTGCGTGCGTGCGTGCGTGCGTGCGTGCGTGCGTGCGTGCGTGCGTGCGTGCGTGCGTGCGTGCGTGCGTGCGTGCGTGCGTGCGTGCGTGCGTGCGTGCGTGCGTGCGTGCGTGCGTGCGTGCGTGCGTGCGTGCGTGCGTGCGTGCGTGCGTGCGTGCGTGCGTGCGTGCGTGCGTGCGTGCGTGCGTGCGTGCGTGCGTGCGTGCTGTATACAGCCAGTTGCGCTACTACATGGTAATGGGAGACTAAGCTTGTTCCACCTTTGCCGCCGCCCCCCTTGCGAGGTCATAGAGATGCCACGTACTATTACACTGTTTGGTAGCCTGAGAGACAGATCGATTGATTACTGTTGTCATGTAATAGGATCGTTATAACTGGTGCGTTGTACAGCTACTTACTACAGTGTAGCTCTTTCACCGTTTTGGAGTAATAAAAGTTGTGTTGTCTTCCGGTCGAATTCGAGTAGCACATGTCTAGTGTTCCCAGTCCTAATTAAACAAGCAATATGCTGCTTTATAAAGCATAACATGGTGTCAGAACTACACAGAATTATACTGGTGTAGGATGTGTTGGTCGAAAAAAAAAACGGTGTTGGTGAAGTTTGAAGTGACGACTGTCGAGTCACACTGTCAACGGCTAAAAAATGGAATTTTTCAAGCCACCAAGGTCCAAGTAGTATTGCGTTCGATGCCTGCAATTTGGATGAGGCGTGGAGAAGTTGGGAGCAGCAGTTTAGGACATTTTACACAGCGTGTGAATTGAACAAAAAGCCTAATGCTGTCCAAGTGGCCATACTACTACATACTGCTGGACCGGAGGCCCAGGAAGTATTCAACCAGTTTCAGTTTAGACCAGCAGGACCTGCTAACGTCCCACCAGCAGAAGATAGAGACAACTGGGAAACAGTGCTAGACAAATTCCGTCACTACTGCAAGCCACGTAAAAATACAGTTTACGAACGATATTGTTTCTGGTCTCGCAATCAAGGCAATGGGGAACTAGTAGATCAGTGGATCAAAGACTTGAGAATGAAAGCTAAATTGTGTGAATTTGGTGACCAGGAGGATCTGATGATTCGTGACAAGATAGTGTTCAGCGTCAATGACGAGCGTGTTAAAGAGAGATTTTTGAGAGAGTCCGATCTGTCGCTAGCTAGGGCATTAGATGTGTGCCGCGCAGCCGAGACGACAAGGGCGCAACTGAAGGTCATGGCGTCTGAAGGAAAGCCAGAAGCTAAAGTGAGTGTAGTGAAGCAGAGATCTCGTTCAAGCACGTTTAGCAAGGGCTCCCATGAAGGTGGCAGGGGTATTAAAGGAACTAACAATGACACTAAGGGTAGGTACAAGTGTACACACAAACCACAGGCTACACAGGGAAGCATTCAGTGCAAATTCTGTAGCAGGTCACACCCACCAAAGTCATGCCCTGCGTACGGCAAACAGTGTAACCGTTGCAAGGGGTGGAACCACTTCGCGGTAACGTGCGAACACCACCGCACTGCTACAGTCGATAGCAAGGTGCGGATGATGAACAATGAACAATGTGAGAGTAATGAATGCCTGTATCTGGGTTCGTTATTCTTGGACGTACATGCACACACTACTCATGATGATGACTGGATGACAAAGATGACTATTGGCAGCCAGCAGATAAGCTTCAAGTTAGACACTGGCGCACAGGCGAATGTGTTGCCTATGACGATTTACGAGAAAATAAAGCCGAATGTAGCTTTGCAGCCTACGAAGACGATACTGTCAGCATTCGTGAATGACGTCAAAGTGAAGCCAGCTGGAACGGTCAAACTTCAGTGCATACCAGAGAACGCGGATAAACCGACACTGATCGAGTTCTTTGTTACTACGCACACCAATGTACCTCTACTTGGATGTCGAGCGTGTGAGTCATTAGGACTTGTCAAACGAGTGTGCGAGGTGTCGCGTGAGAAGCCACTAACGAGTGACATTCTGATGAAAGCATATGAAGACGTGTTCACTGGAGTTGGAGAACTTGAACATCCGTATCATATCGAGCTGAAAGAAGACGTACAGCCGGTAGTCCAGGCAACCAGGAAACTTCCATACACCAGAGTGGAGAGTTTGAAGAAGGCTCTAGACAAGTTAGAGAGGGACGGAATCGTCGCAGATGTAGAACAACCTACACCATGGGTGAATAACTTGGTTATTACGGAAAAGCGGAATGGATCGCTGAGATTATGTCTCGACCCGAAACCACTCAATCGAGCGATTAAGCGTGAACAGTTCGAGATCCCGACACCTGAGGATGTGCAGTCGCGTCTAGCTGGAAAGAAAGTGTTTTCAGTGATATATATGTCGATGGCGTACTGGCACGTCAGACTGTCGGATGAGTCCAGTTACATCTGCACATTCCACACGCCATGGGGCCACAAAAGGTTCCTGCGCATGCCGTTTGGCATTAGTTCAGCTAGTGAAGTACTACAGAAGCGCATGCAACTAACGTTTGGTGACATCAAAGGAGCGTACGTGATAGCTGACGACATCATCATCGCGGGCGATGATGAAAAAGATCACGATGCCATCATGCGTGCTGTCTTCCAGAGGGCAAGAGAACGAAACGTGAAGTTCAACTCGTCAAAGGTGCAGTTGAAAGTCAATGAGGTGCTGTACATGGGACATGTAGTATCGGAAGCAGGCCTCAGCCCAGACCCTAGCAAAGTAAGAGCTATCGTCGACATGCCACTGCCTGAGGACAAGCGCGCAGTCCTGAGGTTTCTGAACATTGTGAAGTATCAGGCAAAGTTCATCCCGCGAGAGTCGCACATCACTGGTCCTCTACGTGCGCTGCTGAAAGAGGACGCGGTGTGGTTTTGGACACAAGAGTATACAAATGCAGTGAATGAGTTGAAGACAATTCTAAGAGTTTGCCAGTACTGAGGTTCTACGACGTGAACAAACCAGTAACGTTGCAGTCGGACGCGTCAAAGAGTGGACTAGGAGCGTGTCTTCTACAAGAAGGACAAATTGTTGCCTATGCGTCAAGTGCACTAGTCGGTCCAGAACTACACTATGCACAGTTGGAGAAAGAACTGTTAGCGGTCGTTTTCGCGACTTCCCGGTTTCATCAGTACATTTATGGCAAGGAAATCGAAGCGCAGACTGATCATAAGCCGCTTGAGATTATAATGAAGAAACCGATCGAAAACGCAACGGCACGCGTGCAACGTATGATGTTGAAGCTACAGCGATACGAGATAAACCTGTCATACGTTCCAGGGAAGCAGCTGTACGTAGCCGACGCTCTCTCACGTGCTTACATAGATAGTGAGCCAGACAAGGAGCTCATTGACGATGTTGAGATCATGGTCCACAGCGTTACAAAGAACTTCCCTGCAAGTACAGGACGACTCGAGCAAATCCGAAGTGCTACAGCCGATGACGTAACTCTTCAGCGACTATTTCAGGTTGTGATGAACGGCTGGCCAGAGTCGAGGACAGCTGTACCCGAGGACGTTAGACCATACTGGAACATGAGAGACGAGATGATTGCAGACGAAGGACTCGTGTTTGCAGGCGAAAGAATTGTTATTCCAGAGACAACGAGGTCGGATATGCTGGAAGTGCTGCACGAACCACACATGATGGTGAAGACGAAATCTCGAGCTAGATCAGCTATCTTCTGGCCGGGAATGTCGAAAGCAATCGAGGACACCGTCTCGTGGTGCAAAACATGCCTACAGTTCGCCCGGAGCAATCAGAAGGAGCCGATGATAGCACACAAAATCCCAGACGGCCCGTTCCGCAAAGTGGCAATGTGGACATTATGTCGTTCAAAGGTCGAGATTACCTAGTAGTCGTTGACTACTATTCGAAGTATCCCGAGTTGGCACTGCTCGAGAACAAGACAAGCGAATGTGTCATCTCACATGTTAAGAGCATCAGTGCACGTCATGGAATACCCGAAGAGATCGTAGCAGACAACCAACCGTTTGGTAGCTATAATTTTCGGCAATTCGCGGAGAATTGGGGTATCACAGTGACTACATCGAGCCCAACATATGCTCAATCGAACGGGCAGGCAGAGCGAGTCGTGCAAACGTTGAAGTCGCTCCTCAAGAAGGCAGACGAAGAGGGTCGTAATCCCTACATAGCGATGCTAGAATATAGGAACACGCCGATCAGTGGACTCCGCTATGCACCAGCACAACTGACAATGAGCCGACTACTCAAGTCAAAGTTGCCGACAACCAAAGCCGTTCTTGAGCCGCGAGTCGTAAACGCGAAACAAGACAACGGACAGACAGACACGGTTCAAACAGGACTATGACCACGGTGCTACATCATTGAAGCCATTGAAGCGTGGTGATGTAGTACGTGTCCAGAGAAATTAGGGCTGGGATCCCGCTATCGTTCAGCGGACACACGAGAGTCCGAGGTCATACGTGATCCAGCACGAGGGAGGAGAACTCCGCCGCAATCGTCGTCATCTACGGAGGACACGTGAGCAGCCGCCGCTGATTCTTCCTCAGATGGACGACCCCGACGCTCGAGAGGGTAACGCTCTTCAGATGCCGGTACCGCCAGACGTGCCGTCGCCACGAAGAGTCGTCGCTGTGCCGCCAAGAAGAGTTGTCGCTGAGCCACCTCCGTTAGAAGAGATTCCACATAATGAACGATTCTCTAGATACGGTCGTGCAATCAGAAAACCTATGCGATTTGACATTTAATTGTGTTTTCAATACTATTTGACATTTATAGTATTATTGATCTGTTTCACAAGTGACCATTCTGTGACATTCTGTGTGATTTTGATAGTCGATATAATGTGACTATATTAGCCTAGTTTGCTACTCGCTTGATATCAATTTATCCACAGCGAACATTCGTTAAAGCTGATGAATGGTTTCTTTTTGACTTTCTTACATTTAAAGGAGGGATGTTTTAAAGGAGGGATGTCATGTAATAGGATCGTTATAACTGGTGCGTTGTACAGCTACTTACTACAGTGTAGCTCTTTCACCGTTTTGGAGTAATAAAAGTTGTGTTGTGTTCCGGTCGAATTCGAGTAGCACATGTCTAGTGTTCCCAGTCCTAATTAAACAAGCAATATGCTGCTTCATAAAGCATAACAACTGTGTGCTTTTAAATAACTCATGGAGCCGTACAAAATGCAAAATGTACTGCTACCTGGTGACCTTTCATAATGCGGAATACTACCGAAGAAGTGTTCTGTTAAAGTACAAAATTACGTGTCGTAGTTCCGTCGCCTGTTGCGTGCGCATTCACCGTTGTTAGTGTTAAGTTATCCTCCAGACGAATCACCGGAACAGTTTCTGGGAAATTCTATTTCCCAAAATATGAAACTGTGAAACATATACATGTGTAATTGGCAGTTTCTGGGGTATTCTATTTCCAAGAAAATTAAACCATGAAACTGAAATAGGAATGGACCTGCTGGATGTTAGTCATTCTGTTTTGAGCAACCTTGGCTGCAATACGGGCAACTTACAACGTTACTGAAGCATGGTACACGTACAATTTAAATTTTAAAAATCTAAACCTGACGTTTGAGCAAAAATTGGCTGGCAATATAAGAATAACTGAAAGAGTTTCTGTTGTGTTCTCACATTGATAACTATAAGAGAAATAGATTATATCGAGGAATTACAGAATACCATTTTAGCTGAAACATGCCTTTATTTTGTTCCTCGTGCGCATGCTCAAGATGACGTACTATCGTTGCATATTGATGAGCTACGATCGAGTAGCCTCGATACACGACAGTTTCTATACTTATGTAAGCAATAAACAGAAAGCAGTAAGGTCGGACCACTGGAAAACAATGCTAGAAGCATAATATTAGATGACTTTCAAATGGCAGAGAATAATACCTTAATTAATGTCTTAATCATTATAACAAGTAATACACATTTTAAAATTACGTTTCGCTGTCATTTTAACACAAAACCAAGATGAGTGGTGCACTTTTTTTAATGACACGATTAGGCTTAGCTATTTTCAAAATGGACTGTCGGCCGCACTTCAAGAATTTATGCTGTCTGGTTGGTATATTATGGCAGTAGCCCTTACTAAATATTTCATTTAAGCCATACTTATGCTAGAAGGAAAGCAAGCCCCGTCATGAGCTTAGTTCATTAATTGATTGAGCCAGTCCAACCAGAAGATGTACAAGAAAAGCTTTCACGTCCTGAAGAGCATTGTAGAAACAGTTGTATTTTGTGAAAACAAAACTTTCCACTTCGAAGCTACATGGATGATCGGTCAAGTGCATCGCTTAAAACCAGATTACGGGTGTCCCAAATTACAAAATTTCTACTGTTTTATCTAAAAAAAAACGTCAAATAGTTCGGAAGGGGGATACCCCCTCCCACACCCACTCTCTTTGCGCCTCGTTTCGCTTCATACATTACCTTGGACCCCCCTTTTTCTAAACCCTGGCTCCGCCCCTGAATCGAAATCGAAACATTAGGCTAGGTAACTAAAACAAATAATTTTTAGATTGGATCAGTTATCGCACAACTGCCCACAGTTTGAGTTATTATGGTTATTTGACAGACGATCGTGAAACGGTAGACACGACGACAGCAGATTTCAGAGAAGACAACCCAGCCTGGGAGAGTGTCCGTGTCGTCGTGGCGGACAAGGACATGGCGGAGGAGATGTGGTCCGTGTCGTCGTGGCGGACAAGGACATGGGGGAGGAGATGTGGTCCGTGTCGTCGTGGCGGACAAGGACATGGGGGAGGAGATGTGGTCCGTGTCGTCGTGGCGGAACAAGGACATGGTGGAAGAGATGTGGTCCGTGTCGTCGTGGCGGACAAGGACCTGGTGGAGGAGATGTGGTCCGTGTCGTCGTGGCGGACAAGGACATGGCGGAGGAGATGTGGTCCGTGTCGTCGTGGCGGACAAGGACATAGTGGAGGAGATGTGGTCCGTGTCGTCGTGGCGGAACAAGGACATGGTGGAGGAGATGTGGTCCGTGTCGTCGTGGCGGACAAGGACCTGGTGGAGGAGATGTGGTCCGTGTCGTCGTGGCGGACAAGGACATGGTGGAGGAGATGTGGTCCGTGTCATCGTGGCGGACAAGGACATGGTGGAGGAGATGTGGTCCGTGTCGTCGTGGCGGACAAGGTGGCGGTGGAGGAGATGTGGTCCGTGTCGTCGTGGCGGACAAGGAAATTGTGGAGGAGATGTGGTCCGTGTCGTCGTGGCGGACAAGGACGTGGTGGAGGAGATGTGGTCCGTGTCGTCGTGGCGGACAAGGCCATAGCGAAGGAGATGTGGTCCGTGTCGTCGTGGCGGACAAGGACATGGTGGAGGAGATGTGGTCCGTGTCGTCGTGGCGGACAAGGACATGGCGGAGGAGATGTGGTCCGTGTCGTGGCGGACAAGGACATGGTGGAGGAGATGTGGTCCGTGTCGTCGTGGCGGAACAAGGACATGGTGGAGGAGATGTGGTCCGTGTCGTCGTGGCGGACAAGGACATGGTGGAGGAGATGTGGTCCGTGTCGTCGTGGCGGACAAGGGCATGGCGGAGGAGATGTGGTCCGTGTCGTCGTGGCGGACAAGGACATGGTGGAGGAGATGTGGTCCATGTCGTCGTGGCGGACAAGGACATGGCGGAAGAGATGTGGTCCATGTCGTCGTGGCGGACAAGGACATGGCGGAAGAGATGTGGTCCGTGTCGTCGGGGCGGACAAGGACATGGTGGAGGAGATGTGGTCCGTGTCGTCGTGGCGGACAAGGACATGGTGGAGGAGATGTGATCCGTGTCGTCGTGGCGGACAAGGCCATGGTGGAGGAGATGTGGTCCGT
Source organism: Lamellibrachia satsuma (assembly GCA_033239005.1). NCBI lineage: Eukaryota > Metazoa > Annelida > Polychaeta > Sabellida > Siboglinidae > Lamellibrachia > Lamellibrachia satsuma. The sequence continues at coordinate 3,559,062 of BSQZ01000005.1, forward strand.
GTCGTCGTGGCGGACAAGGACATGGTGGAGGAGATGTGGTCCGTGTCGTCGTGGCGGACAAGGACACGGTGGAGGAGATGTGGTCCGTGTCATCGTGGCGGACAATGACATGATGGAAGAGATGTGGTCCGTGTCGTCGAGGCGGACAAGGACACGGTGGAGGAGATGTGGTCCGTGTTGTCGTGGCGGACAAGGACATGGTGGAAGAGATGTGGTCCGTGTCGTCGTGGTTGACAAGGACATGGCGGAGGAGATGTGGTCCGTGTCGTCGTGGCGGACAAGGACTTGGTGGAAGAGATGTGGTCCGTGTCGTCGTGGCGGACAAGGACATGGTGGAGGAGATGTGGTCCGTGGCGGACAAGGACATGGTGGAGGAGATGTGGTCCGTGTCGTCGTAGTGGACAAGGACATGGTGGAGGAGATGTGGTCCGTGTCGTCGTGGCGGACAAGGACATGGTGGAGGAGATGAGTTCCGTGTCGTCGTAGTGGACAAGGACATGGTGGAGGAGATGTGGTCCGTGTCGTCGTGGCGGACAAAGACGTGGTGGAGGAGATGTGGTCCGTGTCGTCGTAGTGGACAAGGACATGGTGGAGGAGATGTGGTCCGTGTCGTCGTGGCGGACAAGGACATGGTGGAGGAGATGTGGTCCGTGTCGTCGTGGCGGACAAGGACATGGTGGAGGAGATGTGGTCCGTGTCGTCGTGGCGGACAAGGACATGGTGGAGGAGATGTGGTCCGTGTCGTCGTGGCGGACAAGGACATGGTGGAGGAGATGTGTTCCGTGTCGTCGTAGTGGACAAGGACATGGTGGAGGAGATGTGGTCCGTGTCGTCGTGGCGGAACAAGGACATGGTGGAGAGATGGGGGTCCGTGTCGTCGTGGCGGACAAAGACATGGTGGAGGAGATGTGGTCCGTGTCGTCGTAGTGGACAAGGACATGGTGGAGGAGATGTGGTCCGTGTCGTCGTGGCGGACAAGGACATGGTGGAGGAGATGTGGTCCGTGTCGTCGTGGCGGACAAGGACATGGTGGAGGAGATGTGGTTGGTGTTGTCGTGGCGGACAAGGACATGGTGGAAGAGATGTGGTCTGTGTCGTCGTGGCGGACAAGGACATGGTGGAGGAGATGTGGTCCGTGTCGTCGTGGCGGACAAGGACATGGTGGAGGAGATGTGGTCCGTGTCGTCGTAGTGGACAAGGACATGGTGGAGGAGATGTGGTCCGTGTCGTCGTGGCGGAACAAGGACATGGTGGAGGAGATGTGGTCCGTGTCGTCGTGGCGGAACAAGGACATGGGGGAGGAGATGTGGTCCGTGTCGTCGTGGCGGACAAGGACATGGGGGAGGAGATGTGGTCCGTGTCGTCGTGGCGGAACAAGGACATGGTGGAAGAGATGTGGTCCGTGTCGTCGTGGCGGAACAAGGACATGGGGGAGGAGATGTGGTCCGTGTCGTCGTGGCGGACAAGGACATGGGGGAGGAGATGTAGTCCGTGTCGTCGTGGCGGACAAGGACACGGTGGAGGAGATGTGGTCCGCGCGTCATGGCGGACAAGGTCATGGTGGAGGAGATGTGGTCAGTGTCGTCGTGGCGGACAAGGACACGGTGGAGTGCGATGTGTTCGGAACACAGCTTACCCGTGCTTCTCTGCTGAAAGTTAAAGAAATTCTCTGAAAAGGGGAGATTCGTTCGACTTGGTAAATTATTGCAATGACATCAGTATTTACCCAGTTTTAGGATACACAACATTATCACAGAAATATTCATCACTTATCAGCAGTTATTGTAACGTATAGTGACAACTTGGTAACAATCGTGAAAAAGATGCATGACGTTGTGAACAATTGTACTAATTGTTCACATAGCGTTGCAGACAATTGTGCGTAACAACTACAAAGGTTCATTCGATTGTTCATAGAAAGGGTGTGGTTGCAATGGTTGCTGCGTTATAAAAGAAAAGAAATATGACGAATCCTGTGCGATCGATAAGTTCTAATATGGCATCTGCAATGTCCTTGACAACCATCCAGTCAACGTTTACATTTCACAGCCTCACGAAATAGCAGAAATGGTTGTTTTGTGCGTATGCGTTTTTACCAATGTGTTCCATAGAAGAAGCACTTCAGAATACTTTAACTATTTCTATAGGATTCTAACAAAACTATATTGCTACTTTGGTAAGGAATTAACGGTTAACTGTGTCAACCCGACCATTGAAGATGTCCAACCAATAAACGACGCGCTAGCATGTGTACTTTGCCACTTAGTCTGCTCTTGAACATTCTCGCGCCGTCTTCAGTCGTGCCCACGTAATCGCCAGTCGCGTACGGCTGGTCAGACCAGACGTCACTCGTAAATGACCAATGGTGACTGCGCTAATGCCGAATTAATTAAGCAGTTGTTACCAGGCGGATTTGACGGGACTTGTTGCATTGACTCGATACGTCAGCCAAACTTTTGAGGAGTTGATTGTGGTGCCATTCTGCAGAAGGCTCGTCGTCATGCGGTAGTGGACGAAAGTTCTGTGTCCCGTGTTCTTCCCGCGGATACCTCTAAGTCATCAGCCGGTGTGACGCAAAGATAGTCAAAAAAGAGTCTCCTGTGTTGGGTGTCTTGCGACTGACATTATGGTAAGGCATTGGTTGTAGTTCCTTCACTGGCACCGTGTCTGTGCGTGTCCGGGTTGCGTGTGTTCTGTCGTTTGTTCAGCCAGTCTTCTCCCGGTTAAAAAACACGTTATGCGTCAGTTTTCGAAAGTAGCAAGGTTTGTTTGGTATAGCATTTGTAATGAAGTGGCAGGCATTCAATAAATTTCTTTGGCACCACAACAACAAACCATAGACGCGCTCACACACCGCTTCAACCGCACGTTTCGCATGTTGTCATTATTTTACGCATCGTTTGATATAACTTGCCTGGATATTCAGATTCTAAATAAGGCTTTTAGTCTTGTAATACCCTCCTTTATTCTTCATATTTTATTGTTGTGAGAACGTGGTTTGTGCCTATACATCGTGTTTTTTATTTGAATTTATCCGTTTTTCAAGTTTGTCCAGTCTTTTGAAGGTGAGGATGTTTTCTGCTTCCATTTGTGACTGTGATAGGCTGTTCTAGTCCTGGAAGACGCGTTATGAAAAAAAACATATTGTCTTATGTCAAACCTGCTGGGTTTCTTGTAGAACTTCTGATGAGATGATTCAGTCTATCTTCGTAGTTTGAGTTGCAAGCGTGTCTACGATTTGAGTTGCAAACGCGAGCTTGTGTCTACGACGTGGTCCAATCAAACGCCAGTAACATGTAATTGCACCTACCACTACACCAGTCAAACTGGACTAACGTGGACCTAATTGCTCCATTGTTTGTCCGAGTCATATACCTCTGACCGGGGTAAAAAGGCAATCTACCGTTATTGATTAATAATATACTCACTTATGCAATAC